>VWZZ01001257.1:1056417-1067638 GCA_013399095.1 Psophia crepitans
GGGTGCGGGAGATGCCCGACGCCTGGACGGCCGAGCAGGTTCCCCCCCGGCAGCCCACCCAAGGCGGCCGGCGGTGGGCGAGCCAGCGGGGAGCCGACATCGCCCGATACCTGAGCCAGCGCTCGCCGGCGGGCGGCTGGCAGGACAGGCACCCTTGGGCGGACGGGTACCTGGGCACCAAGCAGCCCTGGCGCAGCAAGGTAATGCCGGCGGGGAGCCCGCCATGGGTGCTGGCGGTGGGACGGGGCGCGGGGGCGAGCCAGCAGCTGGAGGGACCCGGGACGGGGCGGCGTGTTGAGATGGCAGCCGGCTCACCGGGACGTGAAGCCATCGGTGCCGGCAGGGGCTTGCAGCACCCAGAGTTGGGGGGCGAGTGGCCATGGGTATGCTGGGTGCTGGCAGGGGGTCCTGCCACGGGGACCAGGCTGGAGGGGGTGGTTATTGCCTGCTGTGTGTGTCATCCCCCCTCCCGTGCGGCCCCCTCGGGGACACTTGACTCTCACATATGGAAATGCTGAGACCTGATCTCCGGCTGGGGCGGGCGCGGGTGGCACGCTGACCCCACGGGTGTCTGCTTTCCTGCCTGCCGCCTGGCCACCCGCCAGCACGGGTTCCTCCGTGCCCCCGCTCCGTGTCACCTCTGTGCATTGCCATGGGGCACGCCTGTGGGGTGCAGCCCCCAGCCCCACAGTTCACCCCTACTGCAGCCCCCTTCCATCATCTCCCCTGGAGGTGCCACCCTGCCCAGGGGTCTCCATCACTTACCTCTTGCAGCCCCCGTGGGGGTACGGGTGAACTGTGGGGCGTTGCGGTGGGGGCAGCACAGCCTGTTCCCACCTGGCCATGGCGAGCAGGACCAGGTTCTCCAAAAACACCCACTCCTAAGGATGGTCTCCAGCGATGCCTTGGAGGCCCTGTGTCTCCATTTCCAGCACTGCTGCTCTCCACCGACACGTGACACTCTTGCTGGGGGACCAGTTTTGGGGTTGTGGGATGCCTGCTCAGGGTTGAGAGCTCCCCAGTTTGGGGTCACAGATCGTGTTTTTGGGGGGGCAGCAGTGACTGGGTGGGATGCCGGAGGTGGCTGGCATGGCCCTGGTGACGGAGCCGGGCTGGTTTGCTCCATGCAGATGCAGTCGCTGTGCAGCTTGCCCATCGTGCGGTACCAGGAGCCACAGGAGGAGGATGGGCTGGAGGACATGACCCAGCTGGAGTGAGTGTCCCTGTCTCCTTTGCCACCCACCGTGACCCAGCACCGCGAGGAGTCAACAGGGTTGCAATCACCCCTCTGCACCCCACTGCTCTCCACCCCATCCTGTCCTGACACGGGGTCCTCTGCAGTCTCGTGGGGTTGGGGATGCTGGGGATGTGCTTGAGGACAGCAGACACCTCCTGTCCCCCTGCCACACCCTAATGCATCCTCTGCTCCAAACCAGGGACCTCCAGGAGGCCGCGGTGCTGAGCAACATCCGGACGCGGTTCGAGCGCCAGCTCATCTACGTAAGCTTGGGGCACACAGCATCCCCCGAAGACCCTGGGCACGGGATCTCTGGGGGGATCATCGCTCTCCGAGCACTTGCAGCCTCAACCCCTGCTCTCCCACAGACCTACATCGGCAGCATCCTGGTGTCAGTGAACCCCTACCGGCTCTACAACATCTACGGGACGGAGCAGGTGCTGCAGTACGAAGGCAGAGCATTGGGCGAGAACCCGCCGTGAGTACCGGGCTGTCCCCGAATGCCCTGCGGGGACAGGGGCACCTCTATCTGTCCCCAGCCACTCCTGGGTGGTCCCAGGGCTCCAAGGACCCTTGGTGCTGGAGTGGCTGTGTCCACACGTGGAGATGCTCGGGGTGCAGCAGGGGCCATGCAGCCAGGTCCCTGTGCCAGGGAGATGCGGCACTGCACCCCCCACCTCTGCTTCCCACCCCAGGCACCTCTTTGCCATCGCAAACGTCGCCTACTCCAAAGTGATGGATGCCAAACACAACCAGTGTATCATCATCAGGTGGGACACGGCTGTCCCCTGGCACGGTCTCCTTGGGATGGCCCCTAATCAGCGCTGCCCTAATTGCCAGTTGCCAGGATGCTGCCGCCAGCCTGGCCCGGCGCTGGGGCCACTGGGTGCCTCTGGGGATGGGGTGCTGGGTGCATTTGGGGTGCATGCACCCCGAGCCCCCTGCTTGGCTGGTGACAGCCCTGGCCGTGCCCCCCTCTGCATTTCAGTGGGGAGAGCGGCTCGGGGAAGACAGAAGCCACCAAGCTGATCCTGCGCTACCTGGCAGCCGTCAGCCAGAAACGCAGCACTGCCCCGCAGGTAAGGTGCTGCCCTGGGGACACTGCCGTCCCTGTCCCCTTGCCCCACTTCCCTGTGCTCTCCTGCACCCCCTGCTCATGGCTCCACTGCTCTCTCCTTGTCCCTACGCTTCCACCTGGACCACGGCAGATAGAGGTACTGGGGGGACATGCGAGCTGAGATGGTTCAAGGGGACTGAGCATCGTGGTGGCATCTCTGCCACGTCACCCCAGCGGTGGGGGGACGGTGGGGATGGGAAGCCAGAGCTCAGTGCGTGCACGTGCATGGGGTCCTCGCGCTCTCCCGCATCCTCACGCAACCCGGACACGGTGCACACCTACAATTTTGGCACCCATGGGCTACCCATGGACACCCATCTGGCACCCTTGAATTTTGGCACAGGGCAGGAGGTGGCAGGGAGGGTGGCACTGTAAGGTGACAATAGGGGGTCCCACAGCCATAGGGAAAGCCAGTGGTGTGTCGGGGTACACGGGCTGACCCCACGGCTCTCCTTGTTGCCGTGGCAGATCCTGGAGGCAACCCCCTTGCTGGAATCCTTCGGCAATGCCAAAACCGTGAGGAACGACAATTCCAGCAGGTTTGGGAAATTTGTGGAAATCTTTCTGGAGGAGTAAGTAATGCTGAGCAACGCCCGCGTGCGGCCGGCTCCCACCCTCCGCGTGTCCCCCCTGCCCTGGGGGTGCCCCACCCGGCCCCCAGCCCCACTGCCGGGCTGCCCCTTGACTCTGGGGTGGGATGCACACAGGGACACTTTTGGGGACAAACCTTGGTGGGGGAAAGGATTTGGCCTGAAGACAGGCCACGTTTGCTGTCCCTGGGGTAGGAGCAGGGGCGCTGTGCCCTGGGCTGGCAAGCTGACCACTCTCAGGCCCCATTCCGGTCCCCATGTCCCGTCCCACCCCTGCTCAGCCTCACTGATCCCAATGAGGGGGTATGACCCCAGTGTCACCGTGGGGTGCAGCAGCTCCAGGACCCGGTACCTCTCCCTATCCCCAGATCCCAGTGGGAGATACCTGGCGACTGGGCGCTGACCCCTGTGTGCTGGGGGCAGCATTGGGGCAGGGGTGGGCACGTGGGGGGTGGCACAGCCCCTGCCCGTGCCAAGGTTGCCAGCCGGGTGCCCGCTCTCGCCTCTGCAGCGGCTTGATCTGCGGTGCCATAACCTCGCAGTACCTGCTGGAGAAGTCCCGTGTGGTCTTCCAGGTGGGTAGTGAGGGGGTCCTGGGCTCTGCCGCCCTGACACTGCCCCCTCCACCGCCCCCAGCCCAGCTCGGTCTTCTGCTCCCCAGGCCAAGAGCGAGCGCAACTACCACATCTTCTACGAGATGCTGGCAGGGCTGCCCACCCAGCAGCGGCAGCGGTACTGCCTGCAGGGCGCTGAGACCTACTACTACCTGAACCAGGTACCGTGCCCCCTGCCCACCCCCCATACCACCTGATTTTTGCGGGGCTGGCTGAGCTTGGGGTGCTGGTGGGTTTCTGAGCCCTCCTGGATTTGGTGTGCGGATGGGGAGGGTGCTCAGGGCAGGGTGGGTGCTTGTGTGTGTCCGGGTGCTGCCCCCCGGGACACACTGACAGCACTGATGGGGCCACGCCAGGGGGGGAACTGCGAGATCCCCGGCAAGGATGATGCGGAGGATTTCCGTCGGCTGCTCAACACCATGGAGGTGCTGAGCTTCAGCGTGGAGGAGCAGAACAGCATCTTCCGCATCCTCTCCTCTGTCCTCCACCTGGGCAACGTCTACTTTGAAAAATATGAGGTACCCCCAGGGGAGCCAAGGCGCACTCCTCGAGCCTGATACGGGGCGTGGTGGAGGGGGGGGTCTCACTGCATCCCACCGTCTCACCGTGCCCTGCAGACCGACTGCCAGGAGATCGCCACAGTGGTGAGCGCCACGGAGATCCGGACAGTGGCTGAGCTGCTGCAGGTCTCCCCTGAGGGCCTGCAGAAAGCCATCACCTTCAAGGTGACGGTGAGTGTGGGTGGGGGGCACAGGCAGGGAAGGGGGTCCCTGGTCCCTGAGGACCGGAGCTGGTGATGCTACAGCTCCATCGCACCGTTGGTTTTGTGCGTTCCAACCAGGAAACACTGCGGGAGAAGATTTTTACCCCCCTGACCGTTGAAAGTGCTGTGGATGCCAGGTAGAGGGAAGGGGGGGCTGTGTGAGGGTATGGGGGGGGGTGTTTGTCCCCCCGGGGATGGTGCTGGAGGTGAAATTCCAGGCTGGGAAAGGGCACAATCAGGTCCCTTAGTGCTGATGAGGTTCTCCAGTGGTTAAAACTGCAGCTCCTAGGGCTGCCCCATGCGCAACGTAGGGCTGTGATGGGTGCTGACCACAGTAGAGGGGGTGTACATGGTGCTGTGCCAGGCCGTACCAGAGCTCCAGCACTCTGCTCATCTCACCCTTTCCCAGGGATGCCATTGCCAAGACCCTCTACTCCCTGCTCTTCGGCTGGCTCACGGACCGCATCAACAAGCTGGTGTACCCGCGGCAGGAGGCCCTCTCCATTGCCATCTTGGACATCTACGGCTTCGAGGTGAGCAGGATCCATCTCAGCTCCATCGCCCCATCCACCAGCCCCAGGGCTGTGGGGTCTCAGGCTCTGCAGCCCCTTCTTCTCGCAGGACCTCAACTTCAACAGCTTTGAGCAACTATGCATCAACTACGCCAACGAGTACCTGCAGTTCTTCTTCAACAAGATCGTCTTCCAGGAGGAGCAGGTGGGCCATCGAGCAGTGCCGGGCTCCGTGCCTGTGCTAAGCATCGCTGCGGGGCCGAGGGCATGGGGCTGACCGAGTGCCGGGCTCGCAGGAGGAGTACCTCCGGGAGCAGATCGAGTGGAAGGAGATCCCCTTCAGTGACAACCAGCCCTGCATTGACCTCATCTCCCAGAAGCCCTACGGCATCCTCCGGATCCTCGATGACCAGAGCTGCTTCCCCCAGGTGAGGGGCTGCCTGGTGCAGAGGCAGCGAGGATGGCAGCACTGGGCGGTCACCGTGCCCAAGGTGTCACCATGGCCCAGGGCTGCTCCACTCCTGCGCTGTCCTGGACAACCTGGGAGATGCCCCGGGTTTCTCCAGGCTGGACAAGCCCCAAGAGGTCCCAGGTCAGTGCGACTGGAGAAACTTCTCCCAGAGGACTGGCTTTTGCAGGAATTACTGAAAAACTTCTCCGAGCCACCCTGTATAAGAGAGAGGGGTGGTTGCACCCTCTCTGCTGATGGGGAAACTGAGGCACAGAGCAGCAGGTGCCCATGACCATGGGCAGCTGCTGGGTGGCAGAACTGAGAGCCAGTTGTCCAGGCATCCCCATCCCAGTGTCTACGTTCCAGGGGCTGCTGAACTGCCTGACCCACATCTCACCCCTGCATCTGTCCCCAGGCCACCGACCACACATTCCTCCAGAAGTGTCACTATCACCATGGGATGAACCCACTATACACCAAGCCGAAGATGCCACTGCCTGAGTTCACCATCAAGCACTATGCAGGGAAGGTGACCTACCAGGTATGCAGCAGTGGGATGTCTAGCTGGGCTTTTAAGGAGGGTTAAAGAGGAGGCTTATGGGACTGATCCTGTACCAGGGGTGAGAGGCAGCCCAAAAGGTCTGGCTGGGTCCCTCCCATCCCAGCCTGAAGCTCCCTCCCCACCCCTATCATGCCACTGGGCTCCTTACTGCGAGATTTTACTTCTTGCCAGGTTCACAAGTTTTTGGATAAAAACTACGACCAGGTCCGGCAGGACGTGCTGGACCTGTTCATCAGCAGCAGGACCAAGGTAGGGCCCTGTTCTGCCCCAGCTCTGCGGTACTGGGGGGATGCTGAGCATGGATAGCCCCCTCCCATACACAGCCCTTTTCATGTCCCCAAGTGTGTGCCCTCATGACTGGTGAAGCCCAGGAGGACCAGGAGCAGAGTACGCCTCCATCTCCACCCTGAGCCCCCTTCCCACGGGGTCCTCTGGGCTTTGACCCCCCCAGCATTGGCACAAACGGACATGTGGGCTGCTCTTGTGCTTCCCCATCCCCAACTGGGGAACCCAGTTGAAAATAGGAGACATGATGTGACTCACTCAGGGCTGGGCAAAGGGCAGTGACCAGGCTGGGAAAATGAGCTGGGAGAGCTGCGCCATCCCAGCCACCTTCCTCCTCCGTAACCCTTCCCATCTCCCCAAGGTGGTGGCCAACCTCTTCTTCGGCCATGCCCAGGTGATAGCCCGGCAGAGGAGCCTGGTCAGGAGGAGCAGCACCAGGACGCGGCGGTACAAGGCCCCCACTGTGGCCGCCCGGTTCCAGCAGTCCCTTCTGGACTTGGTGGAGAAGATGGAGAGGTCAGGGCAGGCAGGGTGGGCAGGACAGGCAGCCAGGCCATGCTCCGGGCTGGCAGGAGGAGGATGACAGCCAGACCCAAGCACAGGGTGGCCAGGCTGGCTTTGTCCCCTGTGGCCAACAGGGTCTCTCCAACGCAGGTGCAACCCCTTCTTCGTGCGCTGCCTCAAACCCAACAACAAGAAGGTGAGGGCCAGCCTGGGGCTCTCCTGCCCGCGGTGCTGCCCATGGGATGTTCCCATGGCTCCAGCCCAGGGAGCACGACGGGCATGCGGTGGGCAGGGGTCTGTCCGGGCAGTTGCTGAGGCTTCTCCCCATCCCCTCCCAGGAGCCAGGGCTCTTCGAGGCTGATGTGGTCAGCAGCCAGCTGCGGTACTCGGGGATCCTGGAGACCATCCGCATCCGCAAGGAAGGCTTCCCCATCCGCATCCCGTTCCTTGTCTTCATCGACAGGTGCCTGGGGGCTGCGGGGCGGGCACCACCATCCTGACAAGGGGAGACACAAAGCTTCTGGGTGTTTTAGGGGCAGTGTTTGGCCTGGGGGTCCCCCACAGTGGGAGCTGGGAGCCATCCGCTGTGGTGTACGGCACCAGGAGAAGCTGGTTTCCCAGGCACGGTGCTCCTCACCATGGGGAGGGTCCATGCCAGTGTCCCGGTGGTGTCCGGTGATGGTGATGGTGTCATGGCCCCGGCCAGGTACCGCTGCCTTGTCGACATGTGGTCCAATGTCATTCCCAATGGGGCCAACTGCGTGGAGATGCTGAAGAACCTCTGCCCCGTCAACCCCAGCATGTACTATGTTGGTGTCAGCAAGGTACCGTCCCAGGGTGGGGGCTCGGCTCCGGCAATGCCCCGGGGGAGGTACGGCTGAGGTGGGGGGCTCACAGCGTTGTCCCCCTCCCAGCTCTTCCTGAAGGAGCAGCTGTACCAGGCGCTGGAGAGCAAGCGCGCCCGTGCCCATCACCTGGCCGCGCTGACGCTCCAGCGCTACGCTCGCACCTTCTTCATCAAGAGGCGATTCCGCTCCCTGCGCCGAAAGATCGTCCTCCTGCAGAGCCGGGCACGGGGTTACCTGGCCAGGTGGGCATCCCAGGGGGGATGGCGGGTGGGCACTCGTGGGTGGCAGAGGGTGACGGGTACCCTCCTCCAGGCAGCGGTACCGGCGCATGCGGCACACGCTCATCAAGTTCAGGTCACTGGTACACATCTACGTCAACCGCCGGCGGTACCTCAAGGTGAGTTGGGGGCTGGCGCATCCCAGAGAGGTCCCGGGCATCTGCTCCCACCCTGCTGCATGCTCAGTGGTGGGTCTGGAGAAGGCGCTGCGGCACCCCCTGAGCTGCCCCAGACCCCATACCCACCACTGCTTCACTGCCCTCGTTGGGGTGAAAGCCTGGCGATGCCAGGGGGCCAGTGGCACCCGGGGGGTCCTGCTGCCTCCGGGTGTCCCTCCATGCTGGTGGGGGTTCAGCATGGCTGCTCTGCTTGCAGAGGAAGGAAGACGCCCGCCGGCGGGTGGAGGAGGAGAAGGAGAAGATGAAGCAGGTAACGGGGTGCGGGTGTGCAGCGCTGGGGCAGCGCGCATGTGCGATGCACGTGCAGCCTGTGTTGCTGTGCCCTCGGCCCTGCCATGTGCTCACCCGTCCCCATGCTGCCGCCAAGGCACCCATGGGTGCCGGGGCAGGGAGCTGCATGGTGAGTTGGTGCTTCCCTGTGCTATGCCGGCAGGAGCTGACAAGGAGGGAGGTGGTGGATGTCACCCACCTGGAGATCCCGGCCGAGCTGATGGGGCTGCTGGAGGCTGCCGCAGGTGAGTGGGTCCCGCGCCACCGCTGGCATCGCTCCCAGCCCCTCGTCCCCATCCCCGGGGCTGTGCCGCAGCTGCCTGCTGTACCGTAGCTGCCCGGGAGGTGAACGCTGGCTGCGTGGTCCTGGTGCCACCACCGGCGCTGCAGCCCGACTCCCAGCTCACCCTCCCGCTCGACATCAACAACTACCCCATGGCCAAGTACGTGCGGGGCCACTTCCAGGTAAGGTGGGTGCTGCAGTCTGGCAGCGGGGAGCCTGCCCGGCAGGCAGCCGGCTTTCGGGGAGTCCTCAGCACCCCGGTCGTGGCTGAGTGGTTAGGTTCAGGGTCCCCGTGGCAGCTCTGCCTGGCGGCTCCCCGCACCATCCCACCAGGCTCTGCCCTGGCTTCGGCCGTGGGGATGCTGTGGGGCGTGAGAGGGGCTGGATCCGGGGCGGCTGCGGTGCTGCAGGGAGCCGGCCACCGCCTCCCTCCCTCCCCGTGGGTTCCTGTCATCTCCAGAAGCCGGGGGGACCCCGCTGAGGTTATCGGAGAGAGACCTGCCGAGCCCTCCTGGACGCCCGACGCGGGGCGGATCTGGAAACGCTGGGGCGGGAGACCAGGTCGCTTTGCTCCTGGGACCCCAGCCCCACCCCCAGTCACTTTGCCCCCTTCCTCCTCCTCGCCCCTGTTTTTGCCGTGTTTCCCAGTCCCCGGCATCCCGAACAACAGTGCCAGGGCTGGATCTCGCTCTCAGCCTCACTGAGGTGCCAGCGTCTCTGGTGCTGCCAGCAAAGCCCCAGCCCGTCCCTGTCCTGCTGCCGGGAGGCTGCTGACCCCGTCCTGCACCCCAGCCCCTTCGCAGCCCCATAGTCCCCCCCAGCATCAACGCCACGCTCAGCACCATGGGGCTGGCCCCTTGAGGCCTGAGGCTGTCCCTGGGGCCCGGGTAGCCACGGGTGCGGGTGTCACTGCAGGAACCGGCGTTTGGGATGCTGACGGCCCCGCTGGTGGCTCCCCTCACCCGGCTGGACGAGGAGCTGTGCCACGAGGCGCTCAGCCTCTTCCAGCTGGTAGGTGGGACAGCACAGGACCTGGCCCCGCGGTCCCCTGCCTGCTCCCTGCCTGGGTCTGGATGAAGGATCTTGCTGTCCCTGTGGCAGATCCTGCGGTTCATGGGGGACCCGGCGCTGGGCGGCCCACAGGAGACCCTCTTCGGCAACTACATCGTGCAGAAGGGGCTGTCAGCGCCAGGGCTGCGGGACGAGCTCCTGGCACAAGCTGCCAACCAGGTCTGGCGTAACACCAACGTCAACAACGAAGAGCGGGGCTGGCTGCTGCTGGCCGCCTGCCTCAGCGCCTTCCCCCCCTCTGCCGCCTTCGACAAGTACCTGCTCAAGTGAGCCAGGGCTGGGGACGGAGCTGGGCACCGGGGCTGGCTGGGACCCTCAGGGACAGCCTGGCACGCGTGCCCAGGGACACTGCTGGGGCTCTCCTGGGGCTCTCTGGGCCAGCCTGGCACGTGTGTCCAGGATGCTGCCCAGGTCCCTCTGGGGATGCTTTGAGGTCCCTCCGTGGTCCCCAGGGCCAGGCTGGCACACGGGGATGTTGCCCAGCTCCCTCCTGCAGCATCACCCCTTCCCTGCAGGTTTGTCTCTGACTACGCCTTTGCTGGCTACAAGCCGGTGTGCCAGCGCAAGCTGATGCATGCCATGGCACGGTCGCAGCTGGGGGCTGCGGCTGCCCGTGCCTACCCACCCTCGCTGCTGGAGTGGACAGCAAACCGGCAGCAAGCCAGCATGGCGCTTGACCTTCACTGCTTCAACGGTGCGGGGTGGTGCAGGCTTGGGTGCATGGCAGCAGGGAGGGCTGGTCCCAGCTTGGCCGTCCTGTCACTGTCACGGGCGGCAGGGGACCAGCAGGACCCGCTCACCACCCATCCCTCCCCAGGTGACCAGTTCTCCTGCCCTGTCCACTCCTGGAGCACGGGCGAGGACCTGGCAGGGGATGTCCTGAAGCACAGGTACCCACCGGACCGGCACCCACCCACCCAGCAGGGCGAGCACGGGGCGCAGTGTCACCCCCGGGGACGTTTCGAGTGACCCCAGGAGCTGGGAGCCGGGATGCCCATCTTATGGGCAGGGTGTCCCCATGGAACTGGGGCACTGCTGGCAGCCTGTGCCCATCCCCAGCGTCCTGCTGTTGGCAGGGGGCTGTTGGAGGGCTGGCGCGGCTGGTCCGTGGCCATGAAGGCGGGTGCCCAGTGGGCTGAGCTGGCCGGCCATGACTATGTCCTGGACCTCATCTCTGACCTCGAGCTGCTCCGGGGCTTTCCCAGGCAGAAGTCCTGCTTCCTCGTCGCATGGGAGGGGGCTGAGAACCGCGGCGGGGACAGCCGGGTGTAGGTACCCAGGCAGGGACGGGGCTCCTGTCGGAGGCTGGTGGGGAAGCGCTGGCACTGGACTGGATGGGTGCTGGCAGAGGTGTGGGTCGGGGTCCTGGGTGGGGATCTGGCACCCAGTGGGTGCGGGAAGAGCATGTCCTCCCTTCCTGCAGGGTGCTGGGACACGGCTTGGATTTGGATGAAGTGCCTCCTCCTCCAGCCGTGAAGGCTCCCACGCTGCCGTCCATGGATGCGTACCCCCCTCACGGTAGGGCACTGTCCCCTCCCTGGCCCCCCCCGGAGCTGCTGGCGGGGCCGTGCCAGTGCAGCCGTGCCACTGGCGGCTCATCCCTCCTCATCTCCCATCAGACGGGGAATTTGGGGAGCCCCGGAGCCAGAAGGGTCTG
>VWZZ01001257.1:1084916-1095768 GCA_013399095.1 Psophia crepitans
AAAAAAACAAAAAGCCCTTACCTCATTTTTTCCTGAAGTTTCTTTCTTCCTATGAGTCTAGCTCCCGTGTGCTAGGGGAATGGTGTTGGGAGGAGGAATTCCTGGTGGACGTTAGGAAATGACTGGCCAAACTGAGTTGTTGAGGCTGGCAACTGCTTTTTGGTTCTGCCTGTCAATCTTTCTCACAGTGGCTTTTTGTTTTTGTTGTCAGTGGATATGCAGCCGATGAAATTACACACTGTATTCGACCACAGGACATCAAGGAGAGAAGAGCTGTCATCATCCTTCGAAAGTAAGTTTTGAAGCCCTCCAGACAGTAAGATGAACTTGCATGTGGTGTTGTGATAAGGTGCTTTTAAAAAATGCTGTAAAACTGCCTTGTTGTTGTTGTTAACTTGCTGGCTTGATCTTACATCTTGATGAGATGTCACTCTGATGCCCGCTTGTGTCTTGCCATACCCATCTGTTGGCCAGTGGAAGTAGATGGAAGTTTTTACTGCGGGGTGAAGGGCTTCTTGGCTCAGTGCAGCAGTACTTCGTTGTGATGCCTGGGTTTGCGGGTGCTGTTCGTGTCCAGACACCTGGCTTTCATCGGCTGCCCAGCTCCGAACAGCTAGGATTTCAAACTCTTGGTTTGGGCTATGTATTCAGGTGTCTGATCATATGATACCCACATGCGTGAGTTACCTGTGAGGTCCTTTGAAGCTGATGCTTATGATGAAGAATCTCCTATAAGACTGATTTTTCTTGGTGGCATGGTTTTCATTTCCTGGGGAGAGGGAGGAAGACGCTGGCTTTGAAGGGAAACCGATGCCGTGGATTTATGGATCGCTTTACAGAGGTTGTCCTTCAAGTTGGTGTTGGGAAGCTGTGCTCTGTAAGCTATATCACACACTTTCTGTTCTAGAAGATGCGCTATCTTGATGGCATTTCATCAAAAAATTGGACTAACGTCACCCCAAACTCCCTCAGTATAACCTTGTTTTGTGCCCAGAAATGTTCCCTCTACTAGGAGACCAAAAAACGTGACTGCCACACATTGACCCATGTTGATTGTGCCTTAGAAGGCGTTAGCAGTAATTCTGCTATCAAGAAACCTTTCTGCAGGTGAAAACACACATAATTCAAGTACCATAAACCCAGACGAAAGCACAGGTATTGGTGGCGGGGCTGCAGTAGTGGCCCAGGCTGGCATGAGACTAGCAGGCAAGAGGCCTAGATTCAGACTTGCTGAGCTTTCGGACTGCTTAGTTGGTTTCAAAACAAGTCTGGCAACGTTACGAAGACGTGGCACAAAGCCAGTGGAGTGGAGTTGGACATCTGGTTAGAGAGACCCATGAAATGAAGGCAGGAAAAACAGCAGCCCTGAGGCGTTAGCCAGGCAAAGTCAGCACAGACCCAGGGTGAGATGCAGCAAGTGATAGAGGGGGATGAAAGAAAGACAGATTAGAACCAAGCCGCCCCGTAGCTGGTTATGGCCACGTGAGGTTTAAGGCGAGAGGGTTGCGACAAGAACTAAACAGCTGTGATGTTCATGTTATTGGCTGCTGCAGCCAACGAAAAGCAGTGTGAGTGCTGATGAGCATCTCCAAATTCTGTAGCTGCTTTAGTTGGGCTTTGGGATAGAGAAGCTGCCTGTCCTCGGCAGCAGTTCTCTGGAGAAGAGAGACTCTGCTAAATAAACTAAAGCTGCCCAAACTGGTGCAGATGTCTAACGTACTTGTTTAAACTGACTCTACCTCTTGCTTTTGCCAGCCTCCCTAAGTTAGGGGTGTTGAGTTGTTTCAGTCCAGCCTGCCTGGCCTTAAAGTGCATCTGGGCTGAGATGTACCCAGCTGACCTGGTGCCTCGCTGCTGAGCAGACAAGGCCCGTTATAGCCGCTATGGCTCTGCGAGAAGCTGTGTTTCCTTAGCCATCCTTCGTAGCAGTGTGTCCTTCTGTCTTCCCCTGATTTTAGGGGCCTGACTTGCTTAGCGTTAGAGCCAAAGTGTCTCTGCCCAGTCACACGCAGAGCGCGATGGGCTGACTTGACTGGCAGGCTGAATGAAACCACAACAGGATTTTTCTCTTGAGCAAAGTGGAAACCCCCCTGGTAATTATTTTTGTGTAATCTCCATATAGCTTAGCAGCCCTGGTGAATACACGGCAATTGCCTGTTAGCCAGAGGGTGCACTCCGACTGCTGCCAAATAGAGCTTATTAATTGCTGCTTATCCCTTGTGATGGCGGCAGTCTCCTCGCTGAGTCCCGCTTGCGCGCACGCATGCACGGCAGCGCCGTGGTGACCTGTCTGTGCTCACATCCCCGCGGCGTGTATTGCTGCAGCGAACGCCGTTCCCTGGTCCCGGATCATGCGACTTTGTGCTGTCTGAAATAGCGTGTTATGCAACCAGGAAAACAGCTACTTCCGTTGGGTCATGGAGCGGCGTAAACTTTGCTGCAGCTCGGAGCTGGGATATTCGGCCCTGAATAGGCTGCCGGAGCCTGCTGGGTCCCAGGCGTTTCAGTCTGGATCTGCTCTTGCCTCCGCTCCCAGCGTGCGGTTCTCGAGATGGCTCCTGCCGACAGCGGCAGGAGAACAAAGCCGCGTGAGCTGGAGGAGCGGCTGGGTTGTGCAGGATGCTTGAGAGCGGCGTGGTTACCAAGTAGGTCATAAACACTTCAGTGCTGTAGCGTGATGATATTTACAGTGTTTCCTGTGTGTCGGAGTGCAGGACTGTGGGGAGCCAGCAAGGTTTGAAAGGGCTTTGAGCAAGAGGCCTGGGGGGGGGAGGAATGGAGGAGTGGTGCTCTCAATTTCATGAGATGTGGGAAGAGGTAATGTGGGAGGTGGGGGTAAAAGTGAGACCTATTCAAGCGGGTCTTGAAAGTCATTTTAGAGGGCTTGTGCTGCCATTTGTAAGCACTTCTTTGTCAGCAGTTACATCGGGGAGTTATTCTATTTAATTGAACGTCGGTAGGTAATTTCCTCTCCGTTTTAGTGTGGCCTCTCCTCGTACCTGCTCCTGCAGCTCATACCTGCGTTGCTCTGTGGACAGAGAGCGTGACGTGGCTGGTGTTCCCTTAACCTTGCAGTATATTTGGTGGTTTGTTGGTTTTAATTGCAGTCCTGTAGTTGCTGTTGTGTTTGAGAATTAATTAAACCACCTAACTTGTCCGGGGCAGGATCCACAATGCCTTTGGTGTTCTGGCTGGACTGGGTCCAGTCCTGGCGCTGAGAACAGCTCAGGATGACAGCGTTGTGGACTAGCGCCGGCTCCAGCCTGGCACCTACCTGTGGAAGTGTTCCCTGGGGTGCTGTGCCCAGCTCTGCCTGTGCCAGCCTGGCATCGCCCTGGTTAACTAAGGGGCTGTCCTTGATGGCAGAGAGGAAGCTTGGTAACTGGAAATGCTTCCTAACGGGAGTTCAGGTTAGGGTTATCCTGTGGAAACCTCCCTCGGGAGCCTGAAGTTCAGCACCAGAGAGCAAGTACTGATTCTCCCCTTTCTTCTACCAAGACCCCTTCTGTATTCACCCCTGAGCCCAAGGAGGGAGACAGGCTGCAGCAATGATATTGGGGTGCCCTTCCTTCTGCGAGGTGGCTTGGATCCTTCTGAAGTCAGCAGCTCTGGAGCACTGGCACCACTTTTTAGTGTGTTTTACCTGTTCTTAGGCTTCAGTCTGTGTTTTGAAATAGACTTCAGCAGTGCTTGTAAGGTGAGACTGGTAACTGCTGTACTTGGAGACAGCAGTAGCGCCGTGATAAGATGCTGTGCCATCAAGTTTCCACTCCTGCTGCTCGGCCTGCTGCCTCCCTCCACACGTGCATGGCTTCGGTGGTGCTGGGGCCAGCAGCAGTGCTTGCTCTCTGGTGCAGGTTGAGCACGTGCTGTGCTGCTGGAAGGGATGTGGTGCAGCATCTGTTTGCTGGACCTTCTCCTGACTCGTACTTCAACTCTTTAAACCTCTTAGTCAAGCTGAGAAACGCCTGACCCCACGAGATCTTGAGACAGTAGGGAGTTTCCAGATAGAAGTGGTTATTACTCTTGTAGGTGATGATGAATTTTGCAGGGCATCTCCCAGGTGGTTTAACTGGAGCTGCGAGTTATTGACGAGTCACTGTGATTTCACAGGATTTCACAGGGGCTCCGACGCCTCTGCTCTGTGTCCCGTAACTGGGATTGCAGTGAGCCCAGCACCGTTTGCGTTCACCTCGT
The DNA here is from genome assembly GCA_013399095.1 of Psophia crepitans. NCBI lineage: Eukaryota > Metazoa > Chordata > Aves > Gruiformes > Psophiidae > Psophia > Psophia crepitans. The sequence goes on from VWZZ01001257.1 coordinate 1,089,114, forward strand.
GGCTGCACGTGTCCCTGAGCCTTCCTCTTCCCTCTGATGAAGACAGCAAAGGTTAAAGCAGAAGCTGCAAGTACCAGAAAGCTGCAGCTTGTTTTGCTGCACAGTGTAATAGTCCTGACTCTTCCTGAGCTGCGTGGCTGGGATTGAGGGTTCTGTTCCAGCACATCTAGGACAAACGTCTGCTGCAGCACGCAAGCGGTTCTGTAGAAACTCCTTGCAAATTCTCTTCTCTTTAAATATTTGCAGAACAAGACTAGATGCACCTCGATTGGAAACAAAATCCCTGAGTAGCTCTGTGTTACCACCAGGTTATAACTCTGACCGTCTATCCGGAAGCAACCGGGACCAGATCCTGAAACCAAAGCGGTCCCATCGCAAAGCAGATCCTGATGCTGCTCACAGGTAGGATGATCTCTCCTAAGAGCAATATTTTGGATGGTATCTCTAGGTCAGCGCATGTCTGAGGGTCCTGGCCTGTGACAAGAGGCTGCACAGCACACTTCAAAACATCCGGGTTTGCACCTCCTGGGCGCTTTCTGTGGCGTACAGATCTGTTCTATCAGGATGAGGTTCTTTGTACGTTCCTCCTAGGCTTGCAGAGGCTAAGCTGTGGCTGTAAGCAGCTTACGTTGTTTATCCTGTGAGTGGCATAATGAAGAAGCAATAGGTTTGGCTGGCTCTTGATAATGCAGTCATTCAGAACAATAGTTTCCCTGCAGCTAATTATTTTTGACCTCTATTGCCAAGCAACCTGTGCAGCTGCGTTAAACTATATTATGAAAGCAGTCTTGGGAGAGAATGTGAGGTTTTGCTGTCTGCAGAAGGTGAAGGCCCTGTTGGGAAGCTTCTCAGGCCTGTTTTGGTTCCAGAGCTGCACGTGTGTGTGTTTGTGTGTGTAGCCAGAATATGTGAATGTGTGAGCCTGACCTTCAGGGGAGCTCCTCGCTGAGATTTCAGGCACCTTGAACTCTGCAGCGAGGCTTCCCTTAACACCACCTTGCTCTGTCTGAGCGTACCGATAGCCAGCCTGCCAGCTCTCGTGCAGTATTTCTGGTATTCTCCAATTCCAAGGCTTCCTGAGGAAGGAGACTGCATTCTCTGCACGTTATGTGAAAACCAAAAGCTGGCTTGGTCCCGACCCGTGTTTCAACCTGTCCGGGAGGGCGGAGGGTGGGGTGGCGTGTTTATGAGTGGTGTTCATTCACCTGGACTCAGACTGGCGGGGAAGATAGATCGAGACGAGAAGCTAGCCTGCATCTGAAAGCTTACCTCCGAGCGTTTAGTGGGCTGGTGTGTGATTAGAGAAGCAATCATGCAGGACAAATCTGCAGATCTGTGAGAGCTGTTTTTCAGCCTGATGTGACCTTATCAGGGTGGGGGGGCTTGCTTAAACCCCTGCAGCAGATGGGTATCAAAAACATGTTTTTCTCTTCCTTTGGCCTCAAAGACTCCAGCATAACATAGGTAAATAGCACAGATGTCAGATTAGCAGTACCTCTCAGAGGAACTCAGCAGTTGCCATCTCAGATGAAGTGGTCTGTGCAGCCCACCAGCCCAGTCCTGCTATGAAGTGATCGCAGGTGGGGGCAGAGGCAGCTTTGCAGAAGTAACGGTTGCGCTGTGCTCATGTTTGAGAGGACAAAGGGATTCGGAGCTGTGGTTTGATCCTGCACCACAAGCACCCCAGCAGCTTAAAAAGGCGCTCAGCTCTGTGCTGTGAGTTCTGCTGTAGGACAGACAGGCCCCTCTGCCCAAGGCATGTTTCTTGGGGCCACCAGCTGCCCTTAAAAAGAGGAGACTGGGCCGTTGGAAAGTGTTCCTGGTGAAGGTGAAGACCAAACCCTGCCCCAAGAAGGGGTAGGACTTGCCCTGTCAAAAGCAAGTTCTTGGCTTCCCCGTGGGAGGTGCAAGTTGGTGATCTGCTCCCGCTCTGCTGAGCGCCCAGTCCTGGGGAAGCAACGTGGAAAAAGTCAGTCGTATCGCTCGAAGTACGCAAAACTACCGATAGTGGCCACGCAAGGAATGCCTGAATCCTGTCACGGATGTGCTCTCACTCCTTTCTCTCTCTCCCTCCCTAGGCCACGGATTCTCGAAATGGATAAAGAGGAGAACCGGCGCTCAGTCCTCTTACCAAAACATAGGAGACGGAGCAACTTCAGCTCCGAGAACTATTGGCGAAGGTCTTATGAGTACACGGAGGACTGTGACGAGGAAGAGGAGGACGGCAGCCCAGCCAGGAAAGTTAAAATGAGGCGACACTGAGGATTGCACTTTCCAGGCTCATGGAGCTGATGAGATTGGCCTCCAGTCTGTGAAAACTTTCTCCTCCCTCTGGCTATCTTCCATCTAGCTTCAGTTTTGGTTTTTCCTTTCAGGCTGAAGAGTAAACAGGAAGGATCTAGCAATTTGTTTTTATGAATGGAGGAATGCTGAGACATATGTAAGGATGGAACATGTCCAGTGCACATGGTGTCCTGAGTCATGGGTCAAACGGGCATCTCTCCCTTAGGAAGCAGATAAAGTTATGCCAGGCTGTCTGTTGGGATTTCTTTTGAAAACACCAAAAAGTTTAACTGTTTCATTGCGCAAGATTCAAGAATTGTATTTTTGTTTTTTGCTTTAACTTTCTTCCTTTCCAAATGTTCTAAATATGATGTTTGACCCCAGGAGCTGAAACTTTCTGTGGTGGCCTCGTATTCCTTGCTTCACCAAAGGGCTCCTTGGTCTCCTCTTACCTAGTTGTTGTTGGGTTGTGTTCTAAGGGTGCCCTGCAGTAACTGGAAGTTGGAAGCTGTGCAGACCCCTCTTACTTGCGTTTGATTTCAAAGGGTTTAGGACATTTTTGTTGCACTTTAGTACCAGTTTTAAATGCCGTAGGTTTCCTTTCCAGTCCCTTTTCGCAAGCCAGCGTGGGCTCACAGCTTTGTGTCCCCGTGCTGCCCTCTCCGAGAAGAATGTACTTGAGCTCTGGTTTCTCAGTGCTGGTCTGACTGGGGATATATTTTGGTTGAGGAGGGAGTAATCGTGGCCGGTTTCAGCAGAGGCTGGCCCAGCATTGACCCGAGGTCCATATTGGAGCCCCGGGGGCTGCTGAGTGACGGACCGCATTGAGTACATGCTGCTTCCCAGAGCTGGAGATAGCAAAGAGGAGTAGGGAGATGCTGTGCTTGTGAGGATGCTTGCCTTGAGAAGAGCTGTCCTCTGCTGCCTGGGGGGGCTGGCTTGTGGTCCCCTGACTCTTTTAGGTGGAGAGAGTTGAGATGGCGCGGCATCCCATCCCATCCCAAGGGACCGGCTGTGCCAGAGCAGGAACAGGCACTGCCACAGCCTGGGGGGGAGCCGGGTGCCTTGGCTGCCGTCTGTCCCCTCCGAGGCTGGCTCTGGGAGCGGGGATGCTGCGAGGGTCTAGTTTGGCCCCAGTTCAGCAGCTAGCACTGCGGCAGCTGCCCGCCTCCTCCTGGCTTATTCCTGCCTGTATTCCCGGGGTAGGGAGTTTTCTGGTTGCTACAGAAAATGTTGAGAAGAATTGGGCATTTGGCCCCGCGGAGTTAATGTTAGGAAGTCTGCCGCCTTCCTCCTCTTTTCCCACCCAGTTTGCATTAGCTCAGACTGAAGCCTCAGTGTTTTCAAAGTTTGGGGCCCAACACCATATTTAGAACTGTACTTTTAAGAAACTTCCTCCAATTGATTCTTTGAACCCAAGTGTTGGCAGTTGTAAGGAGTAGTCTTATTTTTAAATTTTTACTGCTTTGCCCTCCCTCAAATTGTAGTTTTTCTTAGTGTTGTGTCCCCCACACACTTCATGGTCTGCACGCTTGGCAATAAAAAGATGTAATATATTTTGAAACCCGTTTGCTGCTGTCTTGAGGGGCTCCTAGTAAAAAAAACCCCAAACCCAGGCGTTGTTCCCCGCAGCGCCGTTCCTGGTGATTGAGCACGTTTGCTGACATCTGGGTCTCGGTGTCCTTTTCCCTCCCACTGACTTGTGCAGCTCCTGCCACTCGCCCGTTGTTGGGGTTACTGCTGGGGCTGGATCTGGCAGTCACGTTAGCGCGAAGGAAATTACTGCCACCTTCAGCACCGCTGATCTGCGGGGAGGTTGGAGGTGAGGCCCCCAGCGCCCGTCTCTGGTTCTCTTTATCCAATTGCTTTCCTGGTGAGAGCCTCCATTGGCTCGGTGTGGAGATAAAGGGCAGAAGCTTGCGGCCAGCCTTCGAAAGAACCTGTCTTGTCTGCCCAGAGATCTGAAAGTTCATGCTTCTGCTGCTTCGGAAACTTTTAAAAAGACATTTTCAGACCACACTTAGTGTTTGAAGCGGTGTTCCTCACCCTCCCAGCTTTCTGCAGAGAATCCAGGCTAGCTCTTGGCTACAAACCCCTAGTTTTGGAAAGCTTGGCATTCCCCTGACAGCAAAACCGCACGCAGGGAGCAGTGATCCCTTCTCCTCCTTATGGCTGGTGCAAACATCTCCGGCAAGCTAGAGACGTGCTGGGAGCATACCTGGCAGTGACTGTTTGTCTGTCTGGGTTCATCCTGGACGTGCCCCGTGCCCTCCCCAGCATCGGGCTCTGCTGCAGGTGCTGCTGATGGTGGCAGTGGTTGCTGCTGGAGGTCTCGGCTCTGCGCAGCCTGCTCTCCTCCCGCTAGCTCCCAGTTTTACTCCTACCTCTGCAGTATGGATACTGTACCCTGGTGTCTCGACTCAAAATGAAGCTGGAGGCAGCTTGCCTGAGCGAGGCCACTTCCCAGAGCAGGACTCCCATGGGATGAGGTGTTGGCTCTCTCTGCTGAAGGCTGAACAAGGCATCCTGAGCTCTTACCTCTCGCCTGGTACCAACCATTCCCTCATCCCGGTCCTGTGCAGTCCGTACGTGTCCAGGTATCTTTCCTCTCCCAGTTGGTTCTGGTATTCCTGCGTGCCACGGTTGGGAGCTTTCCCCTCCTCCCTCCCCCCTGCCCCATATCTATGCGGTGGATATGAGCTGGCAGCCGTGGCTGGAGGAGTCTCCTCACCGGAGCCACTCTCCACCTGCCATCTGTTCTTGTGTGCGTTTGGTTTTCAACCTGCCTGGTTGGGGCTTGACACCTTGGAGAGAGTGGGACGCAATCGGTCTGACCTGTAGCATCTCCTGGGCGAGGAGTCCCCAGCGGGTAGGCAGGCCATCCATCTTCCCCACTTGTACAGGCATTTTCTATACACATGGATGTATATGTGTAGATAACATGATTTTTAAACTCTTTTTGCACTGAACAACATCAAAGTGAAACCTCAGTTTGAAACCAGAAGACACATTTTCCCGTGGATCCAGATGTCTAGGTCCCTCACTGTAACCTGTCTGGTAAAACTGTGGCTCAGAAGTGCTGGTGAGGCCCGACCCGTTCTCTCGCTGGCTGTGTCGTGCTGCCTGCAGGCATCGGGTCAGGCTGGGGGCATGGGTCTGCTGCGGAGGGTGGGGAGCCCCAGTTCGGAGGCAAAACTTCTCCCCATCTGCTCTGTGGGACAGGTTCATGCGCAGACCTGACCCAGTCGGCTTTGTCCTGTCTGTCCTGTCCGGCCGCGTGGTCCAACCTCCTCTCCATCCACCAGCAGCATGTTGTTCATGTAACCCGCTCAGCCCCAAACTGGGAATAAGGCGACGTGCAGCGTGAGGACCCCGCGCACCCAGACCCGCCTTTCCTGAGGGAGGGGGAGGAAGGTGGGGCTTGTCCCCACATTTCGGCAGAGAGCAGGAGGAACTGGGTGTTGTTACCGCACCTCGAGAACAGTTGGAGATCCAACTAAAGCTCTTGCCTCGGCTGCGTGGGCTGTAGGAAAAGGGAGGGCTGTTGGCGGCGGCGAGGGGTGAGCCGGCCCAGGGAGCGGCCGTCGGCCTGCCGACGGGTCCCTCCCGGCTGGGCTCGGCGGGCAGGCTGCCCGGGGCAGCGGGGCCCGGCTTGCCACATCTGGCTCTGCACCTGCTGAACTCTCATCCAGCTGTTAGGCGAGAGCTGTCACGCCTGGGAGCTGCCATCCCCATCCCGACGCTTGGCTCATCCCGGAGATCGGGTGGGTCACAGGGATGCGGGGCTACCGACCCGCTCTGCGGGGTGAGCCGGCACCGGCACGAGCTGATCCCTGCCGGGGCGAGAGCTCGGGCCTTTGGCTCTCGGTGCTCAGTACCTAGCGCCTGTCTCTGCGTACCTCTGCGTGAGGATGGCGTGGGGGAACCGGGCTCCAGACCCCCACCAGCGGCAAATAGTCTTTTATCTGCCAAAAGCGTTCCCTGTCCCGGGCGGGAGGAGGAACGTTCGGCCGAGCAGCGTGCGGCTGCTCCTTCCCGCGCCCATGCCCACACTTAACAAGTTCTGGCTGACTTTAATTTTGTTTTTTAAAGATTCTAATTTTTGTTTTGGTTTTGTTAACAAATAAAAATATAAAAAAAAAAAAATAAAAAAGAAAGTGGCAATATTTTTTTCCGTAAGCTTTTCCTAGGAAAAAGCGTGGTTTGTAACAAAGTTGTACAGTTCTGAAGTTTGAGATACGAGAAGTACTGTGTGAAACGCTGTAAATGGGGCAGAGATTATTTTATGTACAGTCTGATGTGGGGGGAATCTTTTAATCTTGGTTGATTCTTAGGAAGAATTTGGTTCTTCGCTGTCAGGGTTTGGAATTTC
>VWZZ01001258.1:18160-37527 GCA_013399095.1 Psophia crepitans
GAAGAGGCAAACGTTTGTGTCTGGGGAAGGATGCAAACGTTGCCTTGGCCCCTGCCTGGGAAATCCTGCTGATGTCTCCTAAAACCCAGGGAGATGGAGAGGAACCGGTCTGGCCCCAGACCCACTGCAAATGGCATTAGAGAGGGGCATGGTCTGCACACACCGATAGGCTCCTGGGGGTACCCACATGGGGTTGCAAGGGGGTCCTGACCTCACTGCAGCACCTTGACATCAGGGTGGCCATCTCCCACCCCCTATGACCACCACCCACCTCCTAGACCTGCTCCCAGCACTGCAAGAGGCTGGGAGCATCCAGCACGGCCCTCCCAAAGCAGCGTGTCTCACCATACACCTCCAGCTGTATGTGCCAGACTTCCTCCTCTGACCCCTTGTTGACCAGGTACTCATAGAGCTGGCTGTCATGCCGGCTGGTGTTCAGGATCTCCAGGGAGAAGTCCACCTCATGGAAGCGAGTTTGTCCATGCATGTAGTTGGTGTAGTTGCCATCTACATACTTGAGCAGGACAAGCTTCCTCTTCGGGTCCTCCGTGTTTCGCTTCCAGGCAGCATCCTTGCAGCTCCTGGTGAGGTTCTGGAGTTCAGGGGGGATCTGCAAAATTGTCGCCTTCCCCAAGGTGCCCGGCACCGTCTGCCTCGCCCCATGGACCATGCCTGGGAGGAGAAAGGGAGAGAAGGGCTGAGACAGGCAGGGAGGCACCGGGGGATCAGAGCAACCATCCCCCACCCGTGCTGGCTCTGCTGGAGGAGGGCGGGTGCCCGTGGAGCTGCGGTAGCCAACAACGGCGTTGGATCCACCCTGGTACTGTGCAGACTGGGGATGGCTCAGGCTGCATGAGATAGATCAGTCGAAAATTGAACGGATTATCTAACCGCGCTTTCGAGCTCTGGGTTATCCACCACATCCTGCACCGGTAGTTGCCAGTGGTGGGAACATGAGTCACACTGTGCATCAGGACTCAGTGTGAGCCCTGCCCCATGCCCACCCCACAGGATCATCCCCAGAACCAAAGGAGCGACCCCCAGCCCTTGGCACCACATCCTTGACCCCAAAGGATGCAGGTTGAGTGCTCGGCTCAGGAGCCGGAGGGGAAGCGTTGTCTTCCTCTGCTCTTCCTCCCCACCCTCACCTTCCCAGAGCAAGGTGAGAGAGTCTTCACTTGCATCAGCCTCCGTGCTCTCCCATGTCAGGCACCGCTGTGTGCGGTGGCCGAATCCTGGTACAAGGTTCTGGTCTTCCCGTTGGCACAACAACAGCCAGCCAGCACAGTGACATCACTCCATGGAGCGGGGATGCCTCGAGCGGGGGAAATCACTTGCAGTCCCGGTCTGGTGGGGATGCTGGTCCTGGGAGAAGGGTGCTGGCAGCAGTAGGACCAGCCTGGAGAAGTCCCAGTGACACCAGGACAGTTCAGAGGGAAGCGATGCTGGGTGGGTTCTTCGTGAAAGCCTGCAGTTGGGTGCACATCATGGCACCCACCTCCCTCAAGTGCTTCATCTCCAGAAACCTCCGGTGGGAATTTTCTTGTACAAGTTGCATGAAGTGAAGCCTCCTGGAGGTGGGCTCAGTGGTAAATCCCAGGCTGTTTTCCTGGTCGAGGTGGTCCAAGGTGTGTTTCTTGGTAGCCAGGGAAAAGTTGCTCTTAAGAAGATGTGTGCAAGCATCTGCCCTGTGTCCTGTGTGTGCTGGAGAGCACACAGGAGGTTCTTCTCCCCCAAACCCTGTCCTGTCTTTGGCTGCAAGGCAGTGATTCATATTCGCCCACATCCCCAGGCAAAGGAGTTTGTTTTTGTAGGAAACAGCGTGGGGAGAGATGCCAGCTCATGGCTGCTGCCAGCAGCGCCAGTGTGGAAGGGACCTCACTTCATCACCCCCACGTTTCCTACTGACTTCTTTCCGTCAGGGTGACGCTTTGCCCCAGAGAGGAAAAGAAAAGAGGAGGAGGTACCGCAGAAGAACATGTCTGGGGAGGCCCAGATAGGACCAGTATCCATCTCTCCTGTGGCACGTGTGGTTCCAGTAAAAGCCACAGAGCAAACGCTCTCCCAAGTGAGTGCCATCACTTCCCCCTCCCCGCCCCCTCTGTGGCATGTAACACGGCAGTTTCAGAGCTGTCCCCGTGGACAACATCTCCCCAGCATCGAAGCAACCATGCGGACATGGCCGTCAGCCCTCAGAAACCCTACGGGCTGTCTGAACCCAGCACCTCGTACACTTTTTTGCTGACGCATTCGCAGCACGCAGGCGGGTGCTCGGTTTTCTCAGCAACGCGTCCCTCTGCCTCGCAGCGGTTAGGCTCCTTATTAATTACCAAATGGAAAAGCCCTTTTTACAGCACTTTAGAAAAAAACTCTCTGCCCTGGCGAAGAGCAGGGAAGATGACTCGGCTGGAGCGGGGCTGCTGGAGGAGGGATGCAAAGAGGTCTCTGAAACCAGGCGTGCTGAAGGCCAGGTGAAGGGGCTGGAGGAAGGCAAGCGATCTGCGCTGGCACGGTGTTGGGTCCAGAGTGGCCATCGCATCAGGTATGGGGCTCGTGGGACTTTCAGTGTGCTGGCTAAGCAGAAAACCCCGAGGGGATTTTAAAGACAGGTATTCTAGTAAGAGTGAGCCAGCAGAGCCAAGGAGGAACCCCAGCTCCGCCAAGGTCGCTGGATTCCTGGCAGAACCCTTCGTTTTACAGAGATGCAGTGGCAGAGGGTTCAGGGGGCTGCAGGGACAGTGTCCCCAGGGAAGGGGAACAGACGCCAGCCTGGCACCAAGGAGAGGGTCAGGATCAGTCAGAGCTCCCTTTGCTCAGGGACCCTGACCCACCCGAGTGTTTCTGCACAGGCTCAGTGCCACCCAAACAGATTTTGCAGCATCATCCTGTACCTACTGATGGGTTGGGAGGAGAGGACCCAGGAGCCCTGGGGAGGGTCCAGAGGTTTCTCTCTCCCTGATCAGCTGGTCGGGGGGTGGATTTCGACAATCTGGGACACCATCGTCCCCAGGATGCCACCCACAGCCGGCCAGGGCTCTCCGGGCACCCAGAAAACAGTCATTGCCCTGCTGCCAGTCCCTTTCCACTCATCTTACACACACTGTATTGCCTGGGTACCGTCTCCCAGACCGCTGGCACCTCTTGATCCGAGACATGTATCACACAGAGTGAGACAACCCACCAAGGACCTTCATCTCAAGTACACCAATTCACGTCTGGTACTAAATTATTTCCTCAGTGCCGTTAGTACCCCGTTAAAACCAACAGCAAAGCGCTTCACTACTGCAGCCACGCTTTGTCCATCACTATCTTTGCTCATTCATCATCTTTTATTCTCTTTTCCCTCAGCCTGAGTAGTAGAAGCGTGTTAGGGATGCACCAGGCATCCCGCTCGGAGTTACAAGCCATTTATCTTCTGTACGAATATTTATACTCGATCTGCCCACCCGCCCAGCGCGCGGCTCGCAGTTTCTAAAGGTCTGAATATTCAAGAAAAGTCCCCAAATGGTCCGAATAGAGTATTTCACAGAAAGGAAAACATACATACCACAAACACAGCCGAGAGAGATCAGCAGCCAGAGACACACGCTGCAGCCCATATCTCGGTTCACGAAGCCTCTGCTGCACTGGAGTTAATATCTGCTGTCAGGCTCATTATAAGACCAGGTATACTCAAATCAGAGACACTGCCCCAGGCCATGTGTTTCCTGTTTTTGGCTGAATGACTCTTTTTTTTTTTTTCTCTAGGGTGGAAAGTATTCAAAGCACCGAGTTACGCTGCTGAATGCTTCAATGGAGACAGCCCAAGAGACCTGAAGAAGGAAGCAGAGCATCGGTTTATAGTTTGTACCAGAACTGCATCATTCTGCCACGGCTCCTTAAGCCAACAGGACTAGAAGAGGAAGTGACCAGCAAGAAAATTATTTCATCTACGGGAACAGCTTCCAGGGGCTGTACAGAGCTTTCAAACCCTGCTACCACAGTGGGCACGGAGATGAGCAGCAGCATCCCACGTGGCAGCATCCCAGCCGCTGCTGCTTGATCCCAGCGCCGCAAGGCTGGGGCTCAGCATGAAGCTCGCCCAGAGAGCCAGCTTGCACCAGTGCTCACGGCCACGACGCCCACCAGTGCAGGAAATGCCCAAATATTCTGGGATTAACACATACCCCTGCTTTGGACTGCGTGGGACCTACAGCAAGGAGGAGTATGAGCGGTCTTTAAAAACTCACCGAGGAAAAGCCCAACCCGTGTTCCCACGGACTTCGATTTGCTCCTGTTCAACATCATCCCCATAGCGGGTGCTTGGGGACGGGGACGGACCCCTCCCCAGGTGGGGATGGAGCAGGGACCGCAGCCTCCCGCGCTCAGCGGAGATCTGGGGATGGGGAGCGCAGGGAAAACACCGCTCGCTTGTTCCGCTGTTGGAGAGGGGTGAGAAAAACTTGGTTGTTTTTGTGTTTTTAATGGAATGAATTATTCACCTCCGGCGGTGCTCAGCCCGCGCAGCTTTCCTATGGCAGAATGGGTTTTTCCTATCGCTTTCTTCAAGTTTTCGTTGCTTTTTCTAGTTTTCAGAGAGCAGAGGTGTCAGCGTGAAGCAGGAATTCCTTCACTCTAATGATCGTTCTGGATCAAGCACTTGGCCAGATGATGAGGAGTTGAAAACATCTCCTTGGGATGTTTTGCAGAGCAGAAAGCTGCCCCAACACAAATCCCACCTGAAAAGCCGGTGGTCAGGAAGGAAGTCTCCAACAGATGGGCTCCACCAGCTCAACCACCTGGGCAAGGCTTCAGCATGGTCCCCAACCCTCCCCGTGCCACCGATAGGTGCCCCGTGTTGGGTGCAGGCTGTGTCGGCATGGAGAAGACCATTGACCACAAACAGGTCCAGGAAAGCCATAAAACCTCAATATCACCCATGGGGTGAGCAGCGTGCCCCAGGTTGGGCAGGGACCCACCAGGAGAAACGGAAAAAAATATTTAACGAGTAAAACCGTCAAGAAAAAGATCCTTCCAGGAAGCACCTGGGAGCACATAGAACATACAGGCAGTCACAGAAAAACCGCCTTTAACGGAAAATAATGGTCCTAAATGCCTTTTCCTTCCCCATCAGCTCAGGCTGAAGTCTCCTGGCTGGAAAGATGACTGAGACATGGCACCAGGTTCTGTATTTCTTCATCGCGGGGGGTTTGAGGATGATGCTGGTGCTCAGTGGTCGTCCTGGATTTTGTCAGAGGCAGAAGAGCTGGAAGCCTCCGTATGGGAATGCACCAAGACCCAAGAAAATCACTTCAAGGAGGGGGATTTCCACAAAAATATACATTGGTGCTAAAATCATCAGCTACCCAGCAGGAATTACCCCGAGCTGCTCATTAGACTCAGGAGCTGGGACAACTCGTGCTCGTTACTGATTTTTCAAACGAGCCGGCGAGGTCCCTGTTGACCCTTTGATGAATCTGGCCTTAGGAGTCTTTGCTTAAAGATGGCTCTGGAAAGGAATGCTTTTTGATTTTTCTGGAGAGTAGAGCCTGGTTTTCCCCTCTTTTGGGCTGTTTTGCTGGAGCTGGCAGGAGCAGCAGTGTGCCAGGGCTGTGGTGGCCCTGAGACATGTCCCCACGCCTTCTTGCAGGCTGAGGGAACATCTCCGTCACTCACAAGACGCATGTCCAACCCCGAGGGGCCTGTGTCCCACCACCCAGAGCTGGCTTCTCCTGTGGGGGACAACTGTGGAAGGGTCCTGTCCCCAGCAAGGCTGTTGGGGGGAAATGTGGCTCCCTCCATCACCTCCCCAGTCCCCGAGCACCCACTGCACCCAACCCCAGAGCAGAGGACAGTGCAGACTAGGCACCTAACAACGTGGTGGTGAAGGTTAAAATTAGTTTAATGACACTTTTGAATGCAGAGTGTACTTGCCCTGCCAAACCCTCCCTTGCCGAGGAAGCCAAAGGTACCACCTTAGCTCTGCCCCCTGGAGATGCTCTGGTGCTCCAGAGCTGGAGATGTGGCAGCACCCAGCTGTCCCTGTGCTAGTGTCACCGGTTTTGGGCTAAACATGTTGTGCACTGTCATGCACAACTCAGTGCCATGACGGGCATCGCTGACAGCAGGCAATGGCTGAGGACCCCCCGGCTCAGATTGGTTCTCCCTGCAGACCTTGGGGTCAGGGAGGGAAGGATTTCCAAGCAGTCAACCGTTCATTTAACAAGTTATATTCCCAAAACACCGTTGCAACAGGGTTCATCCCCGTTTTGTTCAAATTCGGAGAATGTGACCTCTGCTTAAAGCAAAGCAGAAGAGGTGAGGAGGGAAACTGAGGCACAGAGCTACCCTGAGGGCAGTGGCAGAGCAGCCAGAGCCTGGGCTGGTGGGAAGCAGATGGCTGTGGATGAGACCGGGTGGGTGTTGTTGTGACAGACAGTGGTTGTGATGGTTTCCTCGAGCAACCACATGTTATATATTTCGACGACACCAAATTGTGTGATGTAGTCGACGCACTGGAGGGAAGGGATGGTGTCCAGAGGGACCTGGGCAGGCTGGAGAGGTGAGACTGTGAGAACCACATGAAGTTCAACAAGGCCAAGTGTGGGCTGGCACAATCCCAAGCACAGCTCCAGGCTGGGTGGGGAATGGATGGAGAGCAGCACTGAGGAGAAGGATCTGGGGGTGCTGGGTGATAAGAAGCCCACTATGAGGCAGCAGTGTGCGCTGGCAGCCCAGAAAGCCCCCCGTGTCCTGGGCTGCTCCCCAGCAGCGGGACCAGCAGGGCGAGGGAGGGGATTCTGCCCCTCTGCCCCGCTCTGCTGAGACCCCCCTGCAGTGCTGCCTCCAGCTCGGGGGGCCCCAGCACAAGGGGGACATGGAGCTGCTGGGGGGCCCCAGCACAAGGGGGACATGGAGCTGCTGGAGCGAGGCCAGAGGAGGCCCCGGAGATGCTGCAAGGGCTGGAGCCCCTCTGCTCTGGAGCCAGGCTGAGGGAGCTGGGCTTGTCCAGCCTGGAGCAGAGAAGGCTGCGGGGAGCCCTTGGAGCCCCTGGCAGTGCCTGCAGGGGCTGCAGGAAAGCTGGAGAGGGGCTGGTTGCAGGGCAGGGGGGGCCAGGCCAAGGGGGATGGGTTTAAACTAAAAGAGGGGGGGATTTAGATTGGACGTTAGGAAGAAATTCTTTACTGTGAGGGTGCTGAGGCCCTGGCACAGGGTGCCCAGTGAAGCTGTGGAGGACCCGTCACTGAAGGAGTTCATAGCCAGGTCGGATGGGGCTTTGAGCAGCCTCGGCTGGTGGGGGGCATGGGGGGTTGGAACAAGATGATCTTTGAGGTCCTTTCCAACTCAAACCGTTCCATGATTCTGTGATTCTGCATGCAGGCGGATTGGGGGCCTCATCCAGGTGCTGGTCCCACAACACGGCAGGATGAGACAAGGAGAAATGTCAACCGCAGAGCATCCTTAAGCCAGAGTGAGGAGGAAGAGGAGGAGGAGGTGTCCCAGGACTACCAGCATGCTGCTGGTGGTGCAGGATGCAGCCGCGGAGGACTCACCTGGAGGCAGAAGGAGACCCAGGGTGTGGGGAGCACTTTGGGCTGCCTAGTCCTGGCAGGGGACCCCCAACCCTCTCCCCAGGTGGGCTCCTGTCACCCACCAGCCCATGGTGCCACCCATGGGCCACCTCAAGCCTTGCAGGGACCTGCAACCCTCAGGGTCATGGATGCTGGTCTGGGGACCCTCCAAAGTCAAGACCGTCTCGCATCCCATCCCACCCCAGTTTCCACGGGAGGTACCTGTCCAGGAACAGGGGTGCCTGTAGGTCAGCGAGGCACTGTTGGAGGAGACAGGGTTGCTGACTTTGCAGGTGTAGATTTCCTCAACGGGGTTGAAGGAGACAAGCTGTTCAGAGGCACCTGTACTGTTTGGTGGGAACTTGCTGGGGGGGATCCACTCATAGGTCACACCTTCCAGACCCACTGAACACTCCAGGGTGGCTTTGCACAGCAACGACTCATCCCTGCTCACTTTGGCCTTCACGGTGGGCTTCGGGACCAGATCTGCAAGAGGCAGCGGGGTGTCACAGCATCCCGTTTCCCCGCAGGACACCAGAACAACCCTCCCATCCTCCCAGCTCACCATACACCGTCAAGAGGACATTTTCAACTTCCTCCTTCCCCTTCTCATCCTCCAGGTACACCTGATACATGCTGCTGTCGCTTCTCCGCAGGGAACTGATTCTTAGAGTGTTGTTGGGGAAGAGCTCCAGGCGTGTCTCATAGTTGTTGTTGAGGTAGTAGACCGTCACATTCTTGTCCCTCCTGGTGATCTTCACAGAGTTGCCGCGCAACCATTGTACGTGCTGGTAGGAGGCCTGGTTTTGCAGGCTGGGACTGAGATACGCCACCCCACCGACGGCCCCCACCACCGCTGATGATGCACCTTGCTGTGCGCGGGCTGCCAAAAGAGGGAGACCGGTGCTGCTTGGCCGACCGGACACAGCCCACCCTTCGCAGGGACTCGTGACCCGTTGGGAACCTTAATTCCTCCCAGCCATGTGGAAAGCGCAAACAACCCACTTACTCACGAATTCCTGACGCTTTTGTGCTCTCTTGGAGGCACGTTGCAGGGACAGGTAACAAGTGGGAGGTTTCCACCTCCTCACCCAGATAGGGCTGCCCAGATCCCCCCGTGAAGGCTTGTTCTGGTTGGGTTTTTCCTCCTTTGCTTTCATTTTTGGGTCCTCTCTCCACTCCAGGCTCACGCGGAGCAGCCCCCCCTTCCCCCCAGTTTGGGGGTGGTGCTGCCAGGGGCTCCCGTGTGAAGGGAGCCGGTGGGTCACACCTTGTGCACAGCGCCAGGATGGGAAAACCATGGGGGAGAGAGTGGGGACAGGGAGGGTTTACCCGTGCACACATCCCCAAGGTCCCCCCCCATCCCCAATGCCATCTCCTCCCAAGCCAGCACCCTGGGGAAACCCGCCACCATACCTTGCATGCTGAAGAGGAAGATGATGGACACTGCGCTAAGCACCGCCGAAAACTTCTGTGTCCGCACCCAAATCCTGGGGTGGAAATGACCCCCGCCAGGCAGCTGCTCACCAAGGACTCGCCCCAAGCCTACAGCCCCCCTGTCACCTTCCATAATGTGGGGCTGGGGGGCCCTACAGGAAAGGGGCTGACAAGGCGAGCGTGAGATGGCAGGAACCCACAACAACTGTCATCTCTTCCGCTTCTTGCTTCCGATTTCTTCCATTTGCGTTTAAAGAACACGTAGCGCCTGCGCCAGAGAAGTGGGGTGGTCCCACTCTGCCCTGCGCCGGGGGGGCCTCATCTTGAGTGCTGGGGGCAGGGTTGGGCACCACAGCACAAAAAGGGCATAAAACTGTTGGGGAGTGTCCAGAGGAGGGAACAAAGGTGGGGAAGGGTCTGGAGGGGCAGGCGTGTGAGGAGAGGCTGAAGGCCCTGGGCTGGTTCAGCCTGGAGAAGAGGAGGCTGAGGGCAGAGCTCATGGGGCCTCCAGCTTCCTCCCGAGGGGGAGCCAAGGGGCAGGCGCTGATCTCCTCCCTCTGGGGCCCAGCGACAGAACCCCAGGGAACGGCCTGGAGCTGCCCCAGGGGAGGGTCAGGGTGGGGATCAGGAGAAGGTTCTTCCCCCAGAGGGTGGTGGGGCCCTGGCACAGGCTCCCCAGGGCAGTGGTCACCGCCCCGAGCTGGGCTGAGTTCAGGCAGCGTCTGGCCAACGCTCTCAGCCATCTGCTGTGATGGGCCTGGGCCTGTGTGGGGCCAGGGGTTGGGCTGGGGGGCCTGGGGGGGCCCTGCCAGCTCGGGGGGTTCTGTGATTCTGCGATTATGGCCTGGATTCCTTCCTGCAAGACGCCATTTCAGGGGCCTTTGTTCAGGAGCAGCCGAGAGATGCACAGGGCAGCGGCCGCTGGCATCTTCCCACGCGCCGCCCCAGCCATGAGTGAGGAGCACCAGGTCCGACCCCGGCTGAGAACAAAGGGCAGCGGCAGCACCCGCTGAGCCCTGACCCAGTTTATTTTCAGGGGAGGAGATCGGATGTCGGTGAAGGGAGACATGAGTACAAACACATCAGCAACCACGTGGTGATGCTGTGGCTGGATCACTGGCACCGATCCGGTCGCGCCCCGGTCCTGAGCACCCACTGGCCAGCGCCATGGCCAGCTACACCACTGCGATAGAAACCAGCTGAGATGGAATAGCAAACTTCCCTGGCAGGGAGCGGACTGCTGCCTCAGCGCTTGCAGCAAGCACTACAAATAATGTTTAATATGCAAAAGCAGGTCATTAGCATAAATTACCGCACTGTGACGGAGCGTGGCTTCGGCAGGAGCCCAACGTGCTGATGGATGCGGCAGCCCCCAGACTCCGTGCTGTCACCTTCAGACATTTCTGTCTGTCTGAAGCACGGGCACCCTGAGTTTCAGGCTGCAAAGGGGCTGAGATGTGGCTCCTGCTTTAGCCCCCACTCCCAGGCGAAAGGATTTTCATCCCTTCCATCGTGCCTGAACTTTTCCCCCTGGATTCAGCCAGCCACAGGCCCCGCCGCCGCCTCTCCTTCAACACCAACTGCCACGTGCCGAGGGGGATGCGTTACAGTGCAAGGAATATTTGCCTCACCTGCACATCACGGAAAGCAGAGGATGGGGCTCAGGGTGGCGTAAACCAGCCCAGCTCCAGTGGCAGTGCTGCACGCTGTGCCTGAGCCCCCATCCATGCCAGCCCGGCCCCCTAAAGCCCCTCAGTGAGGCAGACGGACACCCCCTCCCTCCCCGAGCCAGCCTCCCAGAGCAGCTCGCGGTTGATGATCCCAATTAATGTTCGTTTCACAGATGATTCACTTTTCTGCCAGAGATGGCAGAAACCCACAACAACTTCTCTTCTAGTTCTCAGTTGTGAAAATGAGAGGCAGAACTTCCGCAGTCGTCAACATCCGCGCACAGGGTTCGTGCTGAGGAGCTCCTCTTCCTCGCTGAGGTCACGCCATTGAACAGCCCCAGTTGAGCAGGGACCACTGGCACTGGTGTGCAGGATGTCCCCATGACCGTGGTTTGTGAGTGAGAAGGAGATGAGAGGTATGACTTGCTGATCCTAAAGCCTGTGCTGCAGCCCCAGCATGGTGACCTCTGGCCAGGGCAGATGCTTAAAAGGAAGGATTTTTTGGGCTGACAGGTCAAGCCCAGAGGGTCCTTGGGGTTACATCAGGCTGGCGGCCAGTGACTGGTGGGGTTCCCCAGGGCTCCATTTTATTAATGCTTTCATAAATGACTTGGATGTAGGTCTAGAAGGTGTTCTGAGCAAGTTTGCAGATGACACTAAATCGGGAGGAGCTGTTGATTCTGCTGGGGATGGAGAGGCCTTGCAGAGAGACCTGGGCAGATCAGAACCTGGCCCCCTAAATTCCCTCCTTGTGGCAGACAGACACCCCCTCCCTCCCCAAGCCAGCCTCCCAGAGCAGCTCGCGGTTAATGATCCCAATTAACTCTCGTTTCACAGGGAGCAGCCACAAAGCTATTTTGATCCAGGGATTCTGCAGAAGGGGCTCCACAACACTCCCCGTGCTGCCAAAATGTTCCATTTTAATACCAAAACCAAGCCCCTGATCTTGCCTTCAGGAAGATCTTTGAAGCCAGAGCCTCTCTTTTTCCACCTCCTTCTCCCACAGCCCCTCATGCTACCATAGGATAACTTTGGTGGGAAAGGACGTGGTGGTACCTCTGGTCTCACCTCACCGGGGGCACCCAGGGCCATGCCCAGCCCAGGCAGTGCAGGGACCATCCTGCCCGAAGCCGATGCCCATGGTCAGCTCTCCCCTACTCAAAACCCGTGCCTCAAACTTTGCAAAGTCCAATCCCACCTGAGACCCCATTCGCTTCAGAGGTTCCCAAGCCACAAACAAGGGAATTCTGATTCCCCCCCCCCGTGCCCAAGGTAGATTTCAGGCTATAAATAGCCAGTTAGGGTAATTAAACAAGCACCACAATTGCCTCATGCAGTTTAGTTTATATTTGCACCTGGAAATAAACTCCTGAGGTTTATCAAAACTGTCAAGATCTAAAAAACCCACAGGATCATACGCTGACACTAAACACACGCCCATCACCTCCTCCCCCAGGACCCTGCCAGTCCAATTTCACATCCATCTCCTCCGAAGACAGGTTTCCATCACCAAGTCTAGTCTCTCCTCCCTCCCTTGGAGGAAAGCCTCCAAGGCACAGCTGGGGTTTGCATCCTTGCAAAAACCCACCTCTGTTTCCACCCTAAGTGAGCCTCTGGCTTTGCCAGATGGGGTTCTGGTGGGTGCTGGAGGTCTCTGGGTGCTCCAGAAGAGGCCCATAGGGAAGGGAAGGTCCAAACAAAGGAACTGAGGCACTAGGAGTGTTGGTGGCCGGCAGGAGCTGGGGATGAGGTCTGCAATGGGGGGCAGCAGCGTCTAGAAAACCCCGTAGCCTGCAAGGAAATGGGTGAAGTTCACCACACTGCAACTCCAAAACCAGGTGAGCTTTGGTTCCAGGGCTCATCTGTCGACTCGTCCGGTGCCCGTTACCTCTACATAGGCAGTGGAAACCAAAGCTGGGTCCAACCTCTTCCTCCTGAAAGAAGGAGACTGCTGAGCAGAGCGAGAACCTGCCGTTAGGTAGTGCACCACTGGGAACCCAGCACCCGGCTGATGAACCGGGGGAAGCCCCGGCTTCTGCGCAGCTGCAGGGAGGCTGGGGTCACAGTGGGGAAACCTCGCCTTCCTGGTGTCTTGAACTGTGGAGTAGATGGTGTGGCTTTCGGGCTCCTGAGGGCAGCTGGGTCCCTGCCAGGGAACGACGGTCAAGATGTGCAAAGAAAAACAGATTTTGGGCAAAAGGGGTGGTCTTGGCAGCTGCCATGGATGCATCCAGCCTGGGGGGGCTGCATGGCCAAGCCCACGGGGCAGCTTCGGTCCCCCCCACCCGCACAGGACGGCCCCTACCTGCGTTTTGGTACAGATGGCAGCATAGATGGTTTTTCCTTCCATCGTGGCCTCCCTGGTCCCGTTCTGGGGGAGAAAGCAAAGCCCGGGCTGGTTAAAGGGTGCAACCCGGTGTGACGGACATTTCCAAACAGAGGTCCTGTCCTTTCAAGCACTGCGGGGAGGGGACACCAGGGACACCCCCAGCACTCACGGGGCCTCGGCCGGTTTGGGCTTTGCCCACCTCCTCGTAGACGGTCAGTGCCTGCTCATCATGTCCTGGGGGAGCTTAAAGGGTCAGTGTTAGCTGACGTGTTAGAGCCCCCAGAGTGGGGGGGGTCAGCCCTCGGGCAAAGCAGAGCAGAGGGAGAAAGGGGTCGCTTAGCAAGGGGGAGTTTTTACTTTGTTGGCACCTGGCAGGAGCTGGGGAGGGATGTTCCAGCCCAGAATAAAATGAACGGCCAAACCCACCCAGCCCTCTAGACCCCGTGGGACATGGACTCCAGGTTTGGGCACGGATGCTTGGGCTGCTGGGGTGCTTCACCTAGCTCATCGACCTGGACCGAGCTACATCAGCAGGGAAGGGCAAGGACTTCACGCCCTGTGCAGCGCCCGGCGGGGGGGTGACAGTGCCCGTGGCTTATCCCGCAGCAGCCCCAGGAGGAGGGAGAAGCCCCGGGCCAGCATGGGGAGCATTGGGAGCGTGACAGCAGTCAGGAGGAGGGCAGGGGCTGCACAGCCAAAACCCCCCGGCTGGCTGTCCCATGAGCTACCGCGACCTAAGGACAAACCTCCCGGGGGGGCCTTTCTTCGCTTCATCCAGCAGTAGAAGGTGACAAAGAGGGCTACGGAGATGGCCAGTGCCAGCCCCAGGTACAGGGCCCACCCTGGAAAATTGTTGTGAAGCCCTGGGAAGGAAGAAGAAAAGAAAAGACCGCCGATGCAGGGCAGAGCCTCGAGCCGTTCGCAAACACATCACAGGCTGCAGACCTGGCCAGGAAACCTCAGCCCCAGTTACATCCCCCCGCCGTGCTCCACTATCACATTCCCCTTCCCAGGAGGGAAGCTGGGCACATTTTGGAGTCAGCGTGACGTCCTTCACAGTTTCACTGGCCCAGGCATGGAGACAGAGGGCACCGAGAGGGGACGGGAAGCTGTGCAGCTTGCACACCCCCTAAATCCTGCTTTTACAGGGCTGGGGGCAAATTACCCGGGGCCGTACCGCGGCAGGCTGCCACGACGCCGGTGCTGGCCGCGCTCCAGCTCACCGGGTTGCTCACGTTGCACTGGCAGACGGTGGGGTCGTTGTCCCCATGGACCTGCAGCTGCAACTGGGGCTGGTCCTCCAGGGCAGCCGGGCGATCCCTGCTGCAGGACCACTGGTAGGAGACGTTGCCGGCACTGGGCACGCTGCAGCCCAGCGAGAGGTTGCACCAGCCCTGCTCCCGGTGCAGGATGTGTGCCTCCAGGCGCGGCGGCCGGACGGGCTCTGCGGGGACAGAGCCGGTGAGAGGGGATGGGGCGACGAGGTGACGGGGTGATGGGGACCCGGCTACTCACCCCACACCGACACAAGGAAGCACCGACGAGTAAAAGTGCCTGATGGGTCCTCAATATCTGTCCAATAGTTCCCACTGTCTGCCAGGCCGACCGGGCTGATCCGCAGGGAGAGGGTCTCCTCCTGGAAAGCAGCTCTCCCAGAAAAAGGAACACCGGAGACTTCAGCAGGTTTGTTCTTCTCAGCCGCCAGGATCCGATACTGGGCTCCTCCATCCAGTCTCACTCTCCATTCGACCCTTCTCCACTCCTGCGGGGGTTTCTCGGGCTGCAGCTGCAGCGTTCCATGGGCAGACACAGGCTGTTGGCGGCACTGCTGGGGTCCTAAAGCGGAGAGGGCTGAGCGGGGGGCCGTGTCCCCAGGAGACGCTCCACGGCTGGGGAGGGGCCGGGCTGCTGGAGCCCACCCCTGCCCCAGACCCACAGCCCCCAGCACGGGGGGCTCCTGCCTCCTTGGGACGAGCTCAGTCTGGTTCCCCATCACCACCCCATCTCGGGGTTCCCTTCGCTCTGCACCGTCCCAGGCTGGTTGTGTGTCTGTCCGCACCCGCTGCTCTGACCACGCGTTGCAGATGCTCCTACGGTATCCCTGCCCAGAGCAGGGCTGGTTGCAGACCCTCTGACCACAGGCTGCTCATTCGTGCTCCAGCTCCTTCCTTGCCTATCCAGCCAGGGGAACAGCAGGAATTTTTCCCACAGGACCCTTTTTTTCTTGAGTCTCTGTGCTTGCCTCCTGTTTCAGTGCAGCCCCGGATGTCAAGGGCTCTGGCAGAGGCAAGATAAAAAAAAACCCTTAAAATAAACAAGCGGCCACCGGGACCGAGTGTGCACACAGCCTTGCGGCTTCCTCATGCCTGTGCGCGGTGGGGGCAGTGCCGGCGGCCGCCTCAGCCGTGGGTGGCCTTTGCACGGCACAGCCTTCGCACGTCTCGCAGCCCTCGGCAAAGCTTGGCTTGCACAACCATCAAGGCAAGGGCCAGCCTGCAGGAGCTCAGCTTAACCCTCCCATCCTGCAGCCCTCAGCAGGGCTTTGCCTTCGCGCCACCAGCCCAAACTCCGAGCAATGCTCCAAGGGCACCCGCAGAGCCACCGGCTTCGCTATTTCCTGGCGCAGCCGGGACACCCCAAAAAGCTCCAGCTTAAACCTTGTCTTTGCAAAGCCGCAGGCACGCGGACGCCCGCTCTCACCAGCCCCTGGGCTGCAGAGGGGACATCCCCACTCTCAGATCTAGGAATACAAGGGGCCAGAGCAGACAAGGACAGAAACGCCCTCCCCTAGAGAGATGAAGGAGGGGGGAGCAGGCACTATTTACCAGTCCCCACTCCTGACGGCTCCTACCTGGGACCTGCAGCTCATTACAGAGGGGGCCCTTCCCACCGCCTGCAGGAAATAGGGGCTATTCCCTACCGCTGCTTTACAGTACGGCAGAAAAGGTGTGAGGGCACCTTAACGCCCTCACCCCAGGCCTCTGGAGCCACCCCAGCAGGGAGCTACCCCGCTGGGATGCTGCCAGGGCAGAGTCAGGGAAGAGACGGTGCAAAAATACACGCCCCAGCCTGGACGTGTGACCGTAACCCGCTGCTGGGGCCAGGCCGGTGCAGCATGCCGCAGCTAACCGCGCCGGCACCTGCGGGGAGGTGTCGCAGCTCGGCTGGGTCTATGGTTGCTGTAGGCTTTGTTGTTTCAAGCAAGCAACACCCCAACTTGCGAACCCCTGAGCAGCAAGTGGCTCCCAGCCCTGCACCGCCGTGGCGGGCAACAGGGCTGGGAGAAGCATCTTGAGGTGGAGGTGATGCTCGCCTGGTCTCCCTGAGAGCGGGGAAGGTTGGCACGATGGGGGGACAGAGATGAGGCCGGGAGATGCTCCAGGCACCAAGCTGCCCCCCAAACCCAGGCGTTTCTCTGATCCCCCATGCAGAAGTCACCGTTTTTCTGAAAAAGACCCTTGGCTCCACTGAAATCGTGGGGGGAAGGTGCTGCGTTTGTTCAGTGGAGAGACCTGGCCTTGAAAAGCTGCTTTTCTGGGTGTAGGAAAGGTCAGAGCCGGCCACGGAGCACGGGTGCTGCTCCGGTGACTTCTTTCGGACAAGCCCTGCGAGCTGCTGGCCCCAGCGCTGCCCGTAAAGGGGAACTGGCACTGCCCGAGCCCCGTCCCTGCTCTACCTGCTCAGGGCAAGACCAGACACAGACAGCTGAAGAAAAGCCAAAAAACCCCCCACCCCGCCCCTCTCCATCTCCCCAGGGACCCCAAGCCCGGCTCACTGCAGGGACCCCCCAGCCCTCCCCAGATGCCTTCGTGCCAGCGGCACAGCCAGCCTTTCCCTGGCACCCAGCTGCCTGGGCAGGCAGCGGCAACACCTCCCCGTCCGTGCGTCCTTCCTGCCCTGCCTGCCAACCAGTGCAGGCAGCAGGGCTCACCCTCCACCACCAGCCTCCCCTCTGCAGCGTGAGGCCGAGCGAGCCCCCAGCACCGTGTCCCCTTCTCACCTTGGCACCCGGCTATAGCCAGCAGCGCCAGGCACAGCGGTACCAACAGTGCCGGCGGGCAGCGGGGACCCCGATGCCGGTGCATGTCTGGGTGGCACCGCAGCCAGCTCCCTGCAGCTGGGGAGGTGTCAAACCCCTCAGAGCCGGTGACTGTCCAGCATCGACATCAACTTCCTCTCCCGCCTGCGGTTCCTTTGCACCCCCGGTCTCTGTGTGATCTCCTCCGCGCTGCAGCTCTCACCCCCACTGCGTGTGTGTCCACCCCCCCCAGCCCAACCTTCCGCCGAGGTGGATGCCGGGGTACCCCCAGCTCCCCATGGGGCAGAGCGTGGTGGGGAAGGACGCGCTGCCGGCTGCCCGGACGAGCTCGACTGCAGGGCTGGGTGGCTGCAGACCTCAGAAGAAACTAATTTTAATTACCCGGGAGGGGCAGTTTTAGGGCGTTTTGCTTTCCCTTTGCAGTTTGCTTTCGAAGGAGAAGCTCCGCGGGGCGCCGCACGGCAGCAGCCTGTAACGTGCCAAGCACAGAGCGGCAGGATTCACCCCACCGCAGAGCCGTGCCCAGCCCCAAGACGCCGTGCCTTGGGTCAGGGAGCTGGGGAGCGACGCAGCCTGCCCGGGGGGGCTCCCAGAAGACACAGGGGGGAGCAGATGCAGAGCCAGGGTTGATCCTCTCCCTGTGCCTGCCCTGATCTCCCACCCCAATTCCCACCTTTCCCTGGGGCAACCATGGGCCATGGCACCCTCCTCCTCCTCCTCGTCTCCATCTGCTTCTGCCAAGCTCAAGGTAAACGTGGGAGCTGCTACGAGTTTTGTCCAGTCTCTGCACCAGGGTTCAGTGCACCAGACCCAGTTGGGATGTGGGTCGGTTTTCATTGATTTTTTTCCCCCCCTCGTGCCAACGAGCAAGCGCACGGCTTGTCGTGGGATCAGAGCAGTCTTGTCAGAAACCCACAAAGCGAAGCTGAAAGCGAAAGGCGCTTCTTGAGGGTCGGAAAGGCTCGGTGCTAAGGGTGTCGCTTAAGTTGGGCCATTAAGAAGGAGCTAGTGTAAAAAAAATTCTAATTATTTTAAGGAAAGGCTGCACATCTAGGAGAAAACGCTCTGCTCGTGGGGATTCGGCTTGCTGTAGGGGTACGGGGGAGGGCGGTGAGCAAGAGCGGCGGCAGGGCTTCCCGTCTCTCTGGGAAATGGGATTCCCTTCGTACGAGCCTTAGATAACAAACAGATATTGGGAGAAAACAGCCCCCACGGTGCCGAGCGGGGAGTAGCCGCTTCTCACCAGCTGAAGGTAACTGGAGGCGGAAGATGCGAGAGAAGGAGGAACTGAAAATGGTTTCCCAAACTGTGCTCGGGGGGAAGCGAGGGGCCGCTGAAGGCACGCGATGCCGGAGGCTTCCAGCCCCGGATCCCCAAGGACGGACGGAGCGGGGCTGTGCTGGGTCTGGGACCCCCCGCGGCAGCAATGGCCGGGCCCCCTCCCCAGCCGTGGAGCGTCTCCTGGGGACACGGCCCCCCGCTCAGCCCTCTCCGCTTTAGGACCCCAGCAGTGCCGCCAACAGCCTGTGTCTGCCCATGGAACGCTGCAGCTGCAGCCCGAGAAACCCCCGCAGGAGTGGAGAAGGGTCGAATGGAGAGTGAGACTGGATGGAGGAGCCCAGCATCGGATCCTGGCGGCTGAGAAGAACAAACCTGCCCTGTTCTCCAGTGTTCCTTTTTCTGGGAGAGCTGCTTTCCAGGAGAAGACCCTCTCCCTGCGGATCAGCCCGGTCGGCCTGGCAGACAGTGGGAACTATTGGACAGATATTGAGGACCCATCAGGCACTTTTACTCGTTGGTGCTTCCTTGTGTCGGTGTGGGGTGAGTAGCCGGGTCCCCATCACCCCGTCACCTCGTCGCCCCATCCCCTCTCACCGGCTCTGTCCCCGCAGAGCCCGTCCGGCCGCCGCGCCTGGAGGCACACATCCTGCACCGGGAGCAGGGCTGGTGCAACCTCTCGCTGGGCTGCAGCGTGCCCAGTGCCGGCAACGTCTCCTACCAGTGGTCCTGCAGCGGGGATCGCCCGGCCGCCCTGGAGCACCAGCCCCAGTTGCAGCTGCAGGTCCATGGGGACAACGACCCCACCGTCTGCCAGTGCAACGTGAGCAACCCGGTGAGCTGGAGCGCGGCCAGCACCGGCGTCGTGGCGGCCTGCCACGGTACGGCCCCAGGTTTGTGGGACAAATGTTTTCGGGGAGAATTTCTGTCCGTCCAGCTCCGGAATGAGCTCTGGGACTTAAATCTGTAAATGGGAGATGCAGCCGCGGGCTGGGGGCGCAGAGCAGCGCCCCGGCGGTGTACAAGGCGCTGCATGGCTGTGAACCAGCACCGGCGGCAGTGGG
>VWZZ01001259.1:0-40176 GCA_013399095.1 Psophia crepitans
GGCAATGGGTTTAAGCTGAAGGAAGATAGGGTTAGGTTAGATATGAGGAAGAAATCCATTACTGCGAGAGTGGTGAGGCACTGGAACAGGTTGCCCAGAGAAGTTGCAGCTGCCCGGTCCCTGGAAATGTTCAAGGCCAGGTTGGATGGGTCTTTGGGCAACCTGGTCTAGTGGAGGGTGTCCCTGCGCATGGCAGGGGGTTTGGAAGCAGATAGTCTTTAAGATCCCTTCCAACCCAAACCATTCTGTGATTCTATGATTCTTCTGGAACTTTTTTGAAGGCAGATTTTACCTATCAAGTCCAGGAACATAGAAACACTCCTTGGCTCTAATAGTTAATACTTCTGATGCCTTTCTAAGCTTTTCTTTCACTGTAGCCTTTGCAATTTCAGGAAGTTTGACAAATAGCCTCTCTGTCTCAGTGATGTTAGAGCATGGAATTCATGCAACTTTTACGGACAAAATTAAAATATAAAGCCATAGTGTCCTCTTACTGTTTCAGATTTTAGCTTGTGACACTGACTGAATGGTAGAAGGAACCATTTTACCACGTGGGGATAGTTAAATAAATGTCTTGTTTGAATTGAATGTCAATAAAGAGTTCTGTGATGAATACTCCTCACATACATCACCATTCAAATAGTGTTACGAGGCTAAGGCATTAAAGAAATGAGTGAGGGGAAAATCTGTGCTTGCACACAACAGAGCATGCATTGGAAAAAAAAGTAGAAAGGGATTATTATTTCAGGGTCAGCCTTCTCTGTTTGTTCTGCAAGGGCTAATTGCTAGTGACAAAATTATCTGTTGCTGTTATCAGAATTATCGTAAACTGTGGAAAAGCGGTGGGGGCAAGGGGCAGAGGAGCAGGAGGGGAAGAGTGCATAGTTACACTGGAGTTAGACTCTCTTTACAAGCATTAGCATTTCTGTGAGTAATCAGACCTCTGAATTGGGTCCTGATCTTTGATGGCTTTCAAACCTGTGTAGATTTCTGTGGGTGAGCAATCTTCCTGAGAGTGCGTTATGATGTAAATTACCTCTACAGATAGTGCTCCTCTGTGCACATCACAGTTTGAGCAGATTTAACCTTTCAGGAATGTTCCACAGCATAAAACATGCCAAAGCCTGCAGCGGGCACCTTGTCAGGGGTTTTCCTTGATGCCTGCTGATGGAGGCCTTTCTCCTGGTGTCGAAAAACATCGTCTGTCTTTTTATCACACCTCTGTGGTATAGATTTGAAAGCCATCACTTTGCTAGAATCTGTCCTGGTAACACACTTGGCTTAGAAATATTAAATTAATCTGCTTAAATGTTCCCATTTTATTTGTATGTTATGTAGGAACCATGTTCACTTGCAGAAGTTGCTTTTCTTTTCTTGACCTTCAGACTCTGTTTTGGAAAGCTACATGAATTTACCCTTCCAGACTTCTCTGTTTAGCTTTGGGGGTTTTTAAGCTTACAGGTAGCTTATTCCTAAAACAAAGACACATTTGGGGCACTAGAGAAAATGTGAAATTGTTTGAGATACTGTATATATTATTATGAGCTTCTTCTTAGATTGGTTGTCAAAGCTGTTTCTTGCTTTCTCAGAGAGTAGGTACAGCTACGCCATTCTTTTCCGCTTCGGGACAAATGAACTGGTATTGGAAATGACATTTTTTTGTGTGTGTTCCGTTTTTGTTTATGTACATGTTACCATTGGGGTTGCTAAGATATCTTTTGTGCCAAGAATGAATACACAGAGTGGCATATCCTGGTGTAACTTGCCTGGTGTCAGTACAGTTGTGCTGGAAATTAATATGATCCATTATATTTTGTTCCATAAGCGATGGACCAAGAGCTTATTCCAGACGTGCTTAGTCGATGGAGCAAATATATCAGCTGCCATCAGCTGTTGCTGCGTGTTGCTCTTGTTCCAGCAGGAAGAGATGGTGCTCACGCCCAGCACACAAGGCTCTGCACTGTGTAGAATTGGTCACGCAGTCCTCACGGTGTAGGTCTCCATAGTATCTGAAATTTGCATCTTTCTCGCTCACAGAAGGTGCCTTGCAGCCATTCCTGTGCAGGGGACCGGTGCCAGGAGGAAGCCATACAGGCTGATTTCTTCTTAAATGAACTATTGTGCATTCTTACCTCGGTAGCAGCTTATGTCAATACTGGATTTGAGTAGTGGATTAGAGGGCAAAGGGCTCGCTCTCTCTCAAATGCCTTCTCAGCAGATGATTGATGAAGTATGAGAGACTGATTGGAAAGCCTGTAAACCGGCTTTTTCTTTTAGTCCTTGCCTACCTCTCTCCACTGCCCGCAGTGTTTTCATGCCTTCCATGACCTGCAGTCTTTAGGTTTTCAGAAACATTTGGCAGAAAGATAAACTCCCGTAAGAAGCAGCTGTGGGTCAAACTTAACCATCAGGAAAGAAGCGTTGGGCTGCCCCAGGATTTTTTTTTTATTTATTCTATTTTTTTTCCTCCTCCCAGCATGCTTGTGCAATGGCTTTCTACATCTAAGGTGTCCCAAGTTAAATTTTGTCTGATGTTTATCTAACACCCATATGGGATACTGGCACAAGGCCATATATTTCTCCAGGGAGTGGAATAACTCAGAGCCTCATTTCTATCCTCTAACTACTGAGGGAAACTGCCCTTCTTCCAGATCCTCAGCTGTGACTTTATAGGTGGATGGCATCAGCCATGTTTACATGTGGATAAAAATTTCTGAACACTTCAGTTTTTTTGTCTGAAAGAGTCAATATGTGTAGCCTGATATTAAAACATGTCTAATGATTTTTGGCACAGGTATCTGCGGAAAAATATCAAGCATCTATACTCCAAAAAGCTATTTTTAAAATATTTCACACAAAGAACAACGGTACTCCAAATCACAAGGCTCCATGAAAAATGGGTGCTTTGGCTGGACTTTGCGTGGGAGGAAACATTGACTTATTTCTGGAAGGTTTGAGCAGTGACAGCAAATGCTGACCTCCCTCCAGAACAAGCCTGATAAGGACTCCGATTCCTCTAACCTCAAGCTGGGCTCTGTACCAGAAGTACTCCGGGACTTCTTTTTGTGAGAGTTGTATTACAGGTGACATAGCACAAGACTGCTCGCTGGACCCTGCTATAAGCAGTGATAGCAGCTGACTGGCAGAAGCCTTTGGCTTTTTCTCCCCCGCTGTATACAATACACATTTGCATTTACATTTGCTTTTGGACACAGAGTTTGTTCATCCTTTCAGCGAACACAAATCATTCCTCTGTTTTTGGTACCCCTTCACCAAGCTATTCTCCCTGTTTCCTGGGAAAGTGAAGGGCTGGCTGAGCTTGTGGAAATCCAGGCATCCCCTTAGTGCTGGTTCCTGCTCAACCTGTCCATGTTGATGCTCTTCATTTCCCCCCCCCCCATGTATGATCTATACGATCAACTGCACAGCTTCACTTCTCTGTTACAAGGATTTTTGCTAATTAACTCGTTTATAGGCTAACTAGTCCCAAGCTTACAGTGAAGACATTTTGCCATTAGAATATTTTTAAAGCACTTTTTCAATTATTAGGGATATTTAACTTTATTTGAACAGCTGTAGAACTGACATGACGGGGTCCAAAAGTCTACATTTGGCATAAAGTTGGCCTTCCTTTAATTGCAAATTAGTGTAAATTTAGCCTTCATAAAACCCCAGAAGCAAGAAGATGACAAAGACTATTACACTGTTGTGTGTTAGATTGGGGCAGGAAACATTTGGTAAAGACTCATCGCAATTATAGGAGTGTAATAAGCAGCCTGTTTTTTTAAATGACTGGGAGGGGAGTTGGGGGTGACAATTAATACCCTATTCCCTGCCTTCCTATAGCATGGTCCAAATATCTTGCCCCACTGGTGGAAAATATATATGCTGTTCTGCTGTGGTTCAAACAGCCTAAAGAATAAAGCCATATAGTGATTTAAAAGGTAAATGAAACTGAGAGCGGGGGGTAAATACAGAGAGACAAGTGAACTTGCGTTTGTATTTATATGCGTCCCATGTCCATTTTGTGTTGCTGTTGCCCTGAAAGAAATAGCACTGTGCTTTGCAAAAGTGAGCAGAGCTATCTAGCTGTGTCATTACTTTTTCTGGAAATACTATGCCACAGTTCTGAGCTCAAATCAGACCAGATAGATGTTTATCACCTTTAAAACCCGGTGAAGGTGAGATGTAAGGAAAAGGGTTAGTGCTGGAGGCCATGGTAGTGTTAAAAATGTCATTAAGTTGTAGATGTGGCAGACATTTCAGAGTTTTGGTGGGGTTTTTTTATTTTATTTCACTGATTTGACAAAGCCGTGTATTTGACCTTTCAGAACACATTTTTTTTCCTCAACAAAGCTTGGAAAGTTTGGCGTTACAGAAGAGTGCATCCTTTTCCTTATTAAATATGATATTTTGTAGAACATTTTTGTAAAAGCTGGAGAATTTTCCAGCCTCTTCCACAGCTGGCTGAAGGTGGCATAACATTTATGTAAAGAATGAACATCCTCCTTTTGTCTATGTGATGTGGAAATTTAATTGAAAAACTGCAAGTCTGAATACCTCTAATTCTTACCTTCACAATCAGCTTGCAGGTCTCCATGTTTACTTGCCTGACTAAAGTGACTTTTTCAAGTGTTTAAATGTAGATAGACTTGATTTTTTTTTTAAACTATTCCCAGGGATGTCTTATTTCAAAACAAGCTGGAAATTTCTCAGGACTGAAACTTTCCCCCTTTTTTTAAATTAACCTCCCCTCCAAACTTGCAAATTTCAACAAGAGTATTCTTAATGCACTCCATTTCAAAAGTTCCTTTTGAATTTTTGTATGGAAAGGCATGGGGCTTTTTGCAAATCAGCTTTACTTCAAAGGCTGTAGGAAAACATCTCAGAAGCTACAGTTCCATGTGCTGGTCAGCAGCTCCAGTTTTGCAGAGCAGGGACTTTCCCCACCTGGAGGGAAGATTTTCCTTCTTTACACCTGTGAAGCACTTCACATACCCATGTCAGTTTTAATCTTGCAATGTGAAGTCAGAAAATTGCATCCCTAAAGGGCAGAAGGATGTGAAGGGAGAAGTGGTCAGCTGTGCCGGAGGGAAGCACGCAGCTGTTCCTCACCTGCACCAGGTACCTCTCGGTGCCCCGTGAGGGACGAGCTCTTCCACCCTTTCCTTCAGCTGGTTGCCTGAGCTCCTGTGGCAGGACAAGGTGTCCTCTAAGTGCTGTGAAACCAGGGAATCAGAGGAAAGTGGTAAGTGAAAACACTTAATACTTCTAAATTACTTTCACTACTGTATTGTTAACTTGGCAACAAAATGAGTTTGGAATGGATCCTGGAGATTTTAATTGCTCAAGGCAATCACCTTGGTCATTAAGTCACAGAGGAGGATTCACCCAGGGGAAGTGTATGGCAATGTGGTGGTTGCAACCCATCACTGGTAGGTGTGAAACAATTCTGGTGTATAAAACATGTGCTACTACCAAAGCCATCAGCACAGACCCAGCGGACACAGGCTGACCTTTCTGATACGCTGCTGCTTGCTACAAAGAGGTGCGTAGGAGGGCCAACTAACTCACAATGTGATATAGCATATAAGTAGGAGGGAGGGAAATTAGCAACTGATTAATGAGCTGTCAGGCTACCTGTCAATAAGGGAAACAAGACCCAGGTGTCTACATTCACCAGATGATCCCATTTCTGAAAGTATGAGCAAATTTACCCCTACCTGTGTGAGTAAGATGGGATCTGGTGCCCTGTGTTACAGAGCTTGTACATCTGCAGAGCACATTTAAAGCAAAACCTCTCTGAGAGACTTGACAAGAAGGAGAAGGCATTTCAAGGGTTGCCTTAGACAGTGGACAACACTAGATGTATAGTTCAAGAGGTATGATATAAGCCATAAAAACAGATGGATAAATACGTTTACAAAGAGACATCCTTAGCTTTATGATTTTTTAAGTGTGTGCCACTTGGCAAGCCGTTGGTCTTGATTTATTTTTTCTTTTCTGAAGAGCTTTGAAACTCATCTCAGTTTTCACTCGCTGTAAACTCGAGTTGTTCTGTGAAAGCCAGAGGGTCTCAAGCACTTTACAACAGCTGAGGATTTGTGTTTTAAAAGAAGACAAGCTCACAGTGCCTTGCAGCAAAAGAATAAAAACTTTCAGCAATCTCCATCTCTTCCTGCAAGGGCTCTGCCACTGTGGAATATGTTGGAGTGCTGGCAACCCTGACCCACGCCTGCTTTGGCTAGTCTGGACGTGAGGTGGCTGAGGTATTCCAGCTTTTCACCTTTTCCAGTGCCCCAGACATTTTACAGGAACCATCTCGGTGACTGTGGCTATCCCAAGGCAGTAGCAGCAGCACAACCAGCTGAGCCTTGCCCTGCACGGTCTGTTTGAACCAGTGTACGACACACGCCTCGCCTGGAAGTCAGCCTTGCAATAATGGCCATTTACTTTTAGAAAATTAAGTGCATGTTCCAGGTAGTAGTCCTGGTATCCTCAGGAATTAGCTTCTGATTTAATGTGAACAGTCCCAGCTAGAGAATGCTTAGAAAAGTCCCCTCTTTATAGGCATCCTATAGAGACACAGTCAACTTTTTGCTGCTTTTTTTTAGAGCAAGTACCTTATAAAATGCAACGTGCATGAGAAAGGAAGAGAGATGATGGCAGAACTGCAAAGAAGGAGAAGGTCCTCAAAGCCCCCATGGTGACGTAGTGGGGAATTTACAAGGTCACGTTAAACCTGCTTAAAAATGTGCTGATGTAGAGATGATGACAGGAACTCTTGGAGCCAAATGGGAATTAAGTCACTTGTCCCTGCCTGCTGCTGCCTCCGCCTGTGACTAATACTTGCAGCTCACCTTTTTCTTCTTTAAGCAGCTGATGCAAGCGATGCTGACTCAACTCTGGGGAAAGGAAATGGAAGCCAGATTGAAGCCAGAGGTGATCTTGTTTCCGCGCATGGGGTTTTGTTTGTCATTGTTTGATTAGGATCCCAGCCACATCAAAAGCACTGGAGAAAAGAGAAGGCAGGGTTCTTGCCCTTCATGAAAGGCCTTTGGGAAATTTAGCTCTGCCTGTGGGGGGGAAGGGCGGGGGAAGTGGTAAACTTTACAACTAGACCAGCCAATTCATTCTCCCCGCCCCCCCCTTCCCACACTCATCTGAGCTTTTTTTGTAGGGAAAAGATAGGGGAAGGTGACGGCGACAGATGAAAGTGATGTTAGTTATGTCAGCTGCTGTTGGAAATGGAGCTGTGGAATCTGCCTACTAAGAAATACAGCCAGAAAATAATCTGTCCCAAAGAGTTACTGCAGTCTCTGCGTAGGGCACCTGGAGAAGCTTCTGAAGGGCGTCTTTTTTTCTTATTACAGTAATATTTTTCAGGTTCACAAGGTGAGCACTGTATATGGGATGCAGCTGGCTACAGTGATTAATGGCTCTTTCTGCTAAGAGTTCCTCTACAGATCCTTTGGCATTTCATGTATTCAGCAAAGCTTATTTCCACTTAACTGCAGTCTCTCTTGGTGGCTTAACATCCATTTGGACCCTTACAAAGTATATCTGCATGCTAGTTAATCTCTGCTGTTGTCAAAGGGTCTACCTATGCAGCATGCTGCTTCTTCCTTTTCCCTTGCCCCGGGCTTAAGATGATATCTTCGTAGTAACACAGGCTAGCTACATCAGCCTATAAAATCTGCTGGTGAAAATAAGCCGTTGAAAGCCAATTCCTCTGAAGCACTGTTTGTTTTCATCCAAAAAAGGAAGCGGCATTTGCCTGTTTGATACTATGCTCCTCAGTTTCCTTGAAGAGATATCTTTCCCTCCTACAGATATCTAACATGCTTTGCGTGTGGCAGTGAGGTTGCATGGTTTAATATAGTTGTACCCTAAACATGATCCATTG
Organism: Psophia crepitans; assembly: GCA_013399095.1. Lineage (NCBI taxonomy): Eukaryota > Metazoa > Chordata > Aves > Gruiformes > Psophiidae > Psophia > Psophia crepitans. The sequence continues at coordinate 7,907 of VWZZ01001259.1, forward strand.
AACAGCAACATCAGTTTGCAAAGGGGGAACAAGCAAGTGTACGAATCTGCTTTGGAAGCAGAGCCAGTTGCTGAGCAAGAGATGGGGAGAGTTTCTCTGGTGTGAGGTATCTCTGGCAGTGGCTGTTACAAACCTGCAGATCTTTACAGGAGAAGCTTTGGAGGCACAAAGGGTATCCTTTATCTGTTTTTTCCTCTCTCAAATGCTTCTCCTGTAGTGCTTTCTGTCCCTGCTCCTCTGACTGCAGTTCATGGTGTGAGCACTGGGGAGGAGAGAGGCTGTTCAGGACATCAGCATCGAGATGTCTTTTGAAGAAGAAAGAGTTGAAACTACAAGCACAGGAAGGTGTCTTGTGGTTGCTGAAAGGGCAGCCCTCTCTGGTGGTGGTAGCTGGTGGAGATGGCAGCTGGGGCATCAGTAGTGGCACCTCCTGGTTGCTACGAAGAGTCTCTGTAGCAACGTAGTTGTCAAGAGGTAACTGAAGTGCTTAGTCATCCTTTGTATTCCCACACCACTGTCCCCCTTCAGTAGTGGGATTTTGCTTGCTTGGTGGCACAAGCAGGGTGATGGAAAACCAGAGCTACAGATTTCCTTCCCTTCCTGTGTGCAGCTCTGCCACCCCACTGCATGGGCATTATTTCCCATCGCCTTTCCTTTCTGACTGTCCCTGCTGTCTGCTCTGCAGCCACTGAAGTATGTACCAAATGCTGCTGTTTGCCATTTTTTACCAGTTTTGCCAGTATTATCTCAAGGCATGCTCACACTTCCGTGTTGAAGGTCTCTGTTAATTTGGGATTCACCGCAACAGCACTGCCTGCCCACTCACGCTGTGTTTTACTTCTAAGTGGCCCTTGTCCTTTTCAAAACTCTCTCTGGATTGCTCAAGGTTAACTCCTCTGTCTTGCTCTGCTTCTGGCCATCTCTCTGACCTGCCATGCAGCCTGGCTTTGGCTGGTAAGAGGTCTGTCTTCTCTCAAACCCATGCCACCCTGAGTCCTGTGCTTTCCAACTCAGCTGAAACATGTTTCCCCACTTCTGCTTCCTAACTGAGGTCTTCTCCCCTCAGTTATTACTATTAGGGTGACTAGTATATTGCATCTGTTTCAATATGTTGATGCAGCTAGCAGTCTTGGTGAAAGTGGTTTTTGTGTGTGCGCACAATGGTCGTATTTAACTGTATAAAGCTTCATTTACTTCAATCTCTGCTAGTGTGTGATGAAGAGAGAACGAGTTTGGTGCAAAATTGCCTTTGGTGCTATTAGGACCAGGAAGGAAACTAGTCTGTGACCTCTCTTGCTATAGCTTTTGACCCTCTGTATGCCCTTGAAGATATCATCTGGACATCTTTTTACAGTGCAGCCCAGGCTGCATTTGGAGGAGATTGCTAAGCTGATGCTGCCTGCAAGTTTGTGGTTGTGCTTTTATTGCCTTTGCTTCAGATACCAGAGAGAGTTAACTGTAAACCGTAATGTGGCCAAATGTTTAGCGGACCTTCCTTTTTTTTTTTTTCTTCATTTACTTCAATCTCTGCTGTTTCCCCAGCCTGACACTACGGGTAATTCAGGTGAAAGTAACACGCAGGCAGTGAACATGGTGGTTATTTGGAGATGGAAAAGGACGTATTCCAGGAGCATTAGTACTTGCCAGACACAGGCTTGAGGTGCTAGGGTACAGCTCTGAACTTTTGCAGGCTTTAAGGGTGGCAGAGACTGGAGCTTGGTGTCAGATAAGTAGGATGAAGAAAACACTTAACACTCAGAATGAGATCCAAGTTCATCCCAAATGCAGATTCTTTTGATGTAGGATTTAATTCATAGTCTTTGTTGTGGTTTTGATGATACTTTGGAGATGTCCCCTGGCAATGAGCTTTGCCACCACATTTGCACTAGCATGCGTCTCTCCTGCACAAACGCAACAGACGCGCTCCTGTGTTGGATATTTGTGTGGCAGGGGAGCCAGAGGAAGCTAAGGCAAAGCTGTTGGGCCTGAGGAAACTTATGGTAGAACAGGGAGGTTCCCCTACCTCCTTCAAATCCCATCTTACAGACGACAGTGCCTTTGTGTGCGTTACTGGTGATGGTGGCACAGCCAGAGAGATGAAATGGGGAGTGACGTTCCCTCTTCTTTCACTTCTGTACAGGGAAGGCTGAGAGCGAACCAGACAAACACGGGATGTATTTGCAAACACTTGGCAGACTTTGAAACAAGAGTGTGCCTTTTCTGTGTGCATGCACCTTTTCAGAGGCCATCGTTGTGTGAAGGGAAGGTATTGCTCATGCAAACCGGGATGGCAATTTCAGCCCAATGGCTGGAATTCACATAACTGCCAAACTAAACGAGGCTGGAGAACAAGCAGAGGGGGTTTCAGAAGGTTAAATCTGGAAGCAAACACCACTACGTGCTTCAGGCTTTAAATTGTGAATCATGAATGTCAAACACTTGAAGGTATCAGCATAGCATGCTATTTATCACAAAACAAACAACTTAACTCACTGAATGCATTTATAGAGGTCTCATTCTTCTCCCACGCTTGGCTCCCAGGCAGATGCAGAACTGCTTGTGTAAGGAAGGGCTCCTTTCCTACAGGACAGAGAGACATGAAATGGCTAACACAGGATGTGGATATTATTCCAGAGGTGCTCTGTAATGAAACCACAAGCATTCTCCACAGTCATCTCTTGAGAGTGCATTTACTGCCACTGTGTACCTGAGAGCCAACTAAAGGCATATTAAAGTGAAAAGGAGCGCCATTGTGCTGACATGCAGCAGAGCAGCTTCATGCCTGTTGTCTTCTGCAGCATGGAATGAGGACGAGAGGTGCAGAAACACGTCACAGCCTTTACGCTTTCCCCAGAATCTCATACCATGAGGTCCCCAGGGCTTCCATGCACTAGGCATGGCTTGCAGTGTCAGCTATGTGTATGTTTTCTGGTGTAGCTGTTCTGTGACAGGGTTAAGCCTTCTCCAGCCAGCTCCCTCTAGCTTACCGCAAAGGAAGGCTTCCTCACATCCAGAACCCTGGTGGATAATGTTAAAAATAACAGAAGTAGCAAGCACTGGGCTGGGTTAGCTCCTAGGTGGTGCAGATGGCTCTACAGGATCCTGCTGGAGCCTTGCAAGAGTTTCTGCTTAAGGAAAGGGGGGGAGTCTGCGCCATGTCTGAAGCGTGGCAGCAGCCAGGACAGGCTGTGGGAAATCTGAGGGCGCCAGGTCTCCCCATAAGGAGCACTCTCAGTTCTCCCAGTGCGGTGGCTGTGCTGGTTGTCAGTCCTGCAGGGGACACCCAGCCTCCCCCCACCTGCCCCACTGCTGCTGGGGGCGGCTGTTAGACCCCTGTTCAGGTCCCCGTCTTCTCTACAGCATCCTTCGTGTTGTTATGATTTGAAAGTCAGCTCTAAAGAAAAGGTTGTGTGATTAGTGTGTCTTTTAAACCTAAGTGTGTATCTTAATCAGTCTGATTTACTGTCTGATTCAGCACATTAGCTGCAGACTGTGCAGCTTTCCAAGCTCCATGGTGTAATGAATACGCATACATTCAACAGCTGCAATTAGCAGGCAGCCACTGCTGGGGAAAACAAACAACCCAGGGTCTAATTCTACCCTTCCCATAGTGACTTCAGTGGGACATTAGCTTAAATGCAAGCCCCTGAATTTGCCCTGCAAAGCAGTGGTTAATAAGCCTTAATGTTTCAAAAATCTATTTAAGTAGCAAGGTTTGGGTCAATTCTAATTTTACCTGAACCAGTTTGCCTATTCCTCTGTGACCCAGACAGGGAAATTGAAACTACAGAGCACGTATAGTACAGTACAGTACCTACGTCAGTGTTTGTTTTGGGACTGGCCATTTGGGTAAGATGTCTCCTCTTGCTGAAAGAAATAGAATTAATTATCAAACTTCAAGAAAGTAAAAGGGTTAAGGCTTCCCTTTGGGATTCCCAGCAGATAGGTTCAGCATTATGCAATTGTCATGAGAATTTACGAGGCAAAAGCTACTGGAGTAGCTAGGAAAAATATGCACAATTAAAATTACATTTCTGTTCTTGTCCTTCAGTTTAACCCCTTGGTGGACCATAAGCTGAAATGCTTGTGGGTTTTTTGTTTTTTTGGTTTGTTTTTCGCCCCCCCAGAGGCTTTTCGGATAGCCTTACACAAAACTGAAGATATGATTGGTATATTCAAACCCTGGATTTAAGTTTTGCTCACAGCTGACACAGTGATTTGCAAAGAAACACTTTCACATAGTTATTTCATAAAACCATTTATATTTAATATGAATCTGTCAAGCATTCAAAACCATATGTGAAGTAATTTAAAGTGCTTACAGAGTCATAGAATACTGTGCTTTATTTCATTCAGAAGCCGAAAGCAAGGGCCTGACCTGCAGCAATAGAAATCCGAGCTCAACCTTATCCAAAGCTGAACGAGATAAAGGGATCCTGTTGCTGTGTACTCACAGGAAAGGAGGCTGAGCTGCACCGCTGCATGGGTCTGCTTCCTCTCTTCATGTGCCTTTCCCTCTCCTGTTCCACCCACACCAGCCCCAGCCTCTGAAGCTGTGCACGGATTGGGCTTGTTGAAATTTTGGGAGGCCGCTGATCTCTTGACTAACATAACTGTAAGTGCCCATCGCAGCATCAAAGTAGTGTTTCTGTTTCATCTCGAATTCAGCCTAAACGAAACCACCACCATTTACTGTGTGAGTAGGTCTTGACAGCTCACCAAACGGAAGTGGTGACCAGTTATGCCGCATCTGATCAAACCCTCCTTCCTAGGTGCACCTTTAGTAGCGTCCCTTGTTGTCAGTTCCTTGCCACGTGCCTGTCTGCTTCTGTGGGACCTTTCTAAAAACTCTACTGGGGCAATGTCTCCATAATGCATATAGCAAATGTACATTTTACATATGCAAAGTCCGTAACACTCACAGAAGCAAAATGGTGCTTGTCCTTCCCTGAACAGAAGCTGCTAAGTGTGGGCCAAGTAAAAACCTCTTTGCAGAGCGTGGGACCAGCTTCTTCTCCTTTCCTTTGGAGAGGTACTAGGTGTCCCAGGAAAAGGGAGAATGATGGCTTTTCACAGCATACTAATGCATCTAAAGATAACCAACGAGAAGAGAGGAGGAAGCACAAATGCTCACCTCTCCTGGATGTCTTGTCCTGTTTGCCTCCAAACCTCCCAACAAAATTAAGCATTCTCATCTAATCTGGCCTGTGAAAACAGCTTTTGCAAAGCTGAATAGTGACAGGGAGACAAGATCAGGCTTATAATGACAGGATATTTTCTACTTAACTATGGCGATGTTAGCTTCCCTGTATAATATGTGCTGACTCTGCAGAGGCTTCTAATTCTCACTGCTTGCATTTATTTACTTATTTTAATAAAAAGGCCATAGCTACATCTGCTTAAAAATAAAGAAAAACTGCTGTATTCATGTTCTACCTCAATTTTGTGTCATTTTCATGATGGTGGGAATCTGCCTACATGCCGTTTGGAAGTAAGAATGGGACAAGAGCTTTAGGGCCAATCCTGATGCCTGCTGTAGTGCATCGGTGCTATTTCTGTGGGGGTACGCAAGGGTTGGAGAGCAACCAGCTCACTCTCTGTTGAGTGAGACTCTCTGTTGACTGATCCCCCTTTAGTGATATGTGGACCTGGCTGTATCACAGGTCACCACTTCACCTTGTGATGAGCTGGTGGAAGACTTTCTGAGGTTGTGTCCAACCTCAGAAAAGAGCAGGTGGAAAAAATGGGGTCAAAACTGGAAAGCTAGGCTGGAAGGCGAAAGAATAGAACATTGAAATGGATGCACACATGGGGATTGCACTCTGACCTGCTACTCCACTAATTACAATACCTGTATCTGTCTTTACACCCAGCATTGTGTATTAGATCTACTTCTGCCAGTCTGTTGGCTGGACAGCAGAAGGAGGAATTTTTTCTCCCTGTTCCAAGATGTTGGGTTACTTTTAGCTTAAAGATGTGTAGTTTGTGGAAACAAATATATTTAAAGGAATATACTGAATTAATTCCTGAAGGGCAGGGAGAGAGAAGGAAAAGGGATGGCTAATGAATACAGTTTAAGAAGGAGAGTTATTTGGCAGATGCAGACTCCTGGTCAATTTGTACTCTCAAGTAGCTGTTGAGATGTCAACTGGAGGGGAGAGAGAAAAAGGAAAGGAAGGGAAGCTTCCAAGTAGCTTCATGATTGTGCATAAAAATAACATTAAAGCTGTCCTATAACCCTCTTGTATCCATCTTCTCCAAAATGTAAGCCTGAGTGGTTTGCAAAATCTTTTCAGATGAGCCTACCCCAGTTCAAACGCTGGGAAGTGCAGTGTGACGGGCTCTTAAACAGCAGTAGGCACCGTATGTAACTGTTGCTGTTCTTTGTGTATGTGCCGTGCATACATACGGTCAGCAATGAAACATGTGTATGGTAAGTGAATGAAAAGCAGTCCATGCGCTCGCTCCTTTTTTGTTTCCCCTGTATGAGGCAAGTGGATTTATGCATATCGTGTGCATATATCATGGCTGTGAGAAATAATCAACTGGAGCATTTGAAGGCTGTTTGTGGATTGCCTGCCCAATTCCCTGAGGTGCGCCGTGCTAATTTTATTCTCCCTTTAGGAAGAACAATTTTGTTGTTGTTGTTGCTTAAAAAAAAGAGAAAACCCAGCACTTTGAAAACGCAGTTGTTTCTAAACAAGCACAAATATAAATGCAATGGGGGAAGAATCTCAAAATTAATTGTTAGCAATTCTGATACTATTTTTTAATGTGAATTCTGATGCCAGGGGTGAGTATGTTGGGCAGGGATGGGACCGTGGAGAGGGCTGGCTATGTCTCAGAGCTCTTACTATACTTGCAAGGTGGTTCTTCACTGGGGAGCAGAGCAATCCACATCCCTGGGTTGTGGACCTAACCTCTGGGGATGACCAAAAGAGGCATCATCCTGGGCAACTACAGAAGAGATCAGCCCCAGTGGGAGCCTTGGGTGGATATCAATGGCTTGCTCTGTCTTCTGATCTTTGCAAGGTCCCTTCTGGGCATTAACATTACTTTTACTAAACAGAGGGCCTTGCTCCCCCTTCCTACCAGGCCTGCACAGTGACTCACTCATGTTAACAAGGAGTTCCCCTACCATACTCTGCAGGGACATATTATCCTTATTTTATGGCGAGCAGCAGCAGAAGTACTGCTGCTCTTTCCTGGTACAGAACAAGCAACCCCCCCTGGGAAAGTCAGCCAGTATAATCCATTTCACCCTCAAGGAAAACAGGATCCCAGGGGTGGCACGTGACTTACGCAGGCCGGTGTGGCAAATCCGCAGTGCCACTTGGTGTCTGTGAGAGTCGAGCGCCTGAATGTTTCTTCTCGCCACTGGTTTGTGTGATCCATCAGCGGGGCCCAACGCGCCGCACCAGAGTAATTGTTACCTAAGCCTGCATGGCTGGCTGCTCTCCATGCTCCTGCATGCTCCCTGTGCATACATATTGACTGATGAATGCACACCCTGTTGAGTGTTATTGCTTTCTTAATGTGCTGCAATTTTTCCCCCAATATCCTAACTGAGAATGATTGTTGCTGTTGAACATCCTTTCTCCATTTGCCGCAGCCCATGTTTATTTACAAGAGCGCATTTTGCATCAGCTGTCGCTCTGTTCTCGCTGAAATAGAAGTTTCAAGTTCATAGAACGATAAAAGATTTAAATTAGCTATTATAATTAACTGAATGGCATGAGTGAGCTTTCAAATACCAGGCTGTTGGGCCCTAATTATACAATATGCACACGAGAGCTTAAGCATCTCTGCCCTTCTGTCTGTGCCAGGGACTGGGCACTGTCTCCATCCTCATCTCAGCCCAGCAGGCAGCACGTCATGCCACAGTCCCAGATGGTGCCAGGCTACGAATGCAGAAGGTGAGGGCTCGCCCACATTGGTAATCTTTTATCGCTGTCCTGCACCGTTCTCGTTGGACCCCTTGAGGAGGCCCAGAAGGGGAGGAGGAGGAGGAGGGAGAAATGCCATTTCCTTGGAAAAGAAGTGCTATTTCCCGGCCTGTACAGCTTTGGAGAGAAATCCTGGCTGCTGCTGAGGTTTGTTTGCTGGCTCTTTCTATAGGGTTCAGGTAGCCAGGAGATCTTGTCCTTCTTCCAGAGGGGATGGAGCAATTTTCTGTCAGAGTCCCCTGCAAGTCCCCATTGGGAGCTGTGCCACCCAGCCACCTCAGCTGTTTGGCCATACATGTTCAGCACCCAGAGCCCGGCTCTGAACACCATGCATTACTTTCCTGTACGGACTCCTGCAGACCTCGCTTTCCCCATCTATTTGTCATGCTGGTCTGAAGGAGCTGAGCTGGGCCTCCACAGGTCAATGGTGCTGTTTAACCTCCCCGCAAGCTGCTGGTGTGTCTGTAGTTAGTTGAGCCTTTCGTCATTTGGACAGGAGGTGATCCTACGTGGGCAGACCCAAGAGGCAAGAACATTGCTCATTTTTAGGTAAGGGCAGTCGTTAAGCCTCTGGAAGGAGAGTTAAAATGTGTGTCTTGCCCAAGTTACAGACTAGAGAAAATCAGAGGCAGGAGGCTTGACTCACTACAGCTAAGGGAAAGTTTATGTGGACAGGCAACATATATCCCCAGATCAGGAGCATCCTGAGGGAAAGATGCTGTGGTTAGCAGCTGAATCCTTGAGGGGAGGCTTTACAGGTGTTGGGACAGCTTGTTAACAGCAGGAAACACAGACAGCGAGACCTTTTGTGGCTCATTAAAACCCCAGGTGGATATATAAACTTAGGTTTGTGCTCTTTCTTACACTTGTTTTTGGGCTTTAAAATGCGTGATCTGTATTTAAATCCATGCAATGTGGATCTTCCTTCATTTCTACTCTAACACTTGTTTTTTTGCTGCAAGGTGGTGTCATGGTAATGGGCCCACAACTAAGAGTTCTACGTTCACATGTGAGGCAGCCCTTTCAGAAACGAGGTATTTGACCGTTCCTACACCTCTCCAGCCAAGCCGACACCATTTACCAGGATGCCTGAGGAAGTGGAGAGGTTTCTTAACGAAGCTTCATAGCCAAAAGTTTAGAAATGATAACTCATGAATTATCATGAATGTTGAATAGTGGCTTCTTGGCATACAGTATGGACACGGGAAGAGGGCAGGACCTGTCGCCACAGTCCAGAAAGATCAGGAGACAGTTCAGTCTGTCAAATCTTTCACAGAACAGCTAACATGTTTGATAACATTTTGTACTTGAGAAAATTTGATGTATTAATTATACACCTGTTTTCTATGATACTGCTTTATATTATTGCTTTATATTAGTATTTTGTACTGTAATATTTTAACATTATTGAAAAAAATGATTATTTTCTTACTGGCAAAAGCAACTAGCAAAACAAAATGTTCTGAGGACTCCAAACTATTTTTGTTTTTCAGTTTTGGCATTGCATGGCAAATCTGAGAGTGCAGCTTTTCAGAAGGAAAAAATCACACTTCATATATTGGAATTCCTGACCAGGGCTACTGTAAGATTGTACTACCCTAACACTCAAAGGATTAACAAGCATTTAAATCAAAGCTGACTGAATAAATTATAATGAATAATTTATTCAATTAAGTTCTCTTCTATTTTCTCTTTACCAGTTTGTCTACTAATAGATTGTGACTAATTTAGTTGTTGTTTGAAATATTTTACTAATAATTTCTGTAAATTATCTGATCAGAAAAAAAATTACCAAATTTAACAGAATGTATAATCATCATACAGAATTAAAAAGGGAATTTTATAGTACCATAGTCTGTAGATATTCTTGAACTGCTTTTTGCAAAAAGGAAAATATTATCTGAAACCCACAGGTGCTTGAAATACTTTCTATTTCTACATTTGTCTCTTTCATTACTGGTTTTATATATAAGGAAAATAATATGTAAGAGTGTCTCAAGCTATAGGTGAGTGTTCAAAAACAAGTCATGGGATGAATTTGATATTCAAATTTCCTTGAATTTTATTTGCATTCATAAGATACATAGCCTGTGTTTATTCTTTGATTGGATGATACCAGCTTTCCAGATTATTTTCTTATACAACTACTCAATTACATTTAAGTCCCAACTTCCAACATCATCCTAGAAATCAATGTTTCAAGGAGAACTTCTTCCCTAAAGCCACTCACAGGTGTTTTTGCTGTAGGTAAAAATGGATAAAGGTTTTCTTTTATTTGAATATATCAGGTCTGGAAAGATTTTGTATTTCAGTTTTGCTTGTGTAATACCTGAATGAAGTCAAAGGTGTTTATTTTGGGAAGGCACAGTGTAGTATTTTTCAGTGTTTAAATTGACTTCACCCAAGCCAGTCTTGACCATTCTCCTCCATATCTGTCCACTAAAGAAGGAGACTTCTTATTTTGCAAATAACTACAAAGAAGAAAAAAAACTTGCTTCCTCTATATCTCAGCAGTGAACCGGTGGCGCGGCGCTTTGCTTGCTGGGGCTTGTGAGGGGTTAGCAGGTGGCGGAACGGTGATGGCGAAGGCAGCAGCAATGAGGAACATGCTTTCTGCAAAGGTGGTTGGCAGCATCTGGCACGTCGCTGCATGGCAGACGTGTGGTGGCACCGCACTGCTGACCAAAGAGCTGCAAGCTTTGTGGTGAGTGGGTGAGAGATAAAAGACAGTTTGCTGTTCTTCATGTGTTATGGCTGTGATTGACAAGTACAGCAATACTTATTCTTAAATGCCTGTTTTGTGTCTCTTGTGAGCATCACGGAGTCTCTCCTTGAAGCTATGTGATATTGATGCAACAAGGCCTGTAACTCCTGCGTCTGAAAACTCATCATGTATATGAATAATTTGCTGAATGTATGTAGATTTTAACACGTGTTCATAGCGAAGCATAATTGGCACCACTGAATCGGCTGGAAGTGGAAGAGTCTAGGCATCTCAGACACTGATCTGAGATGTTTTGAAAATGCTATTCCCTGACTTGTAGCTTCATGATGTTTTCATTAATAGATGAAAATGCTGACCCTAACTAGGACAGTTTCTAAGGATTTATCTTCCTTCCTAAATTTGGTTGCATGAAACAAGATTGCATTTTTAACCGTGTACACAGATTAAATGGCTAACTTAGCATTACTTTAAAAATCTAATTTTAATTGGGGCTTTGCTAGAAGCTAGAATAATTTTTCTCCCTTCTTTCCCCATCAGTGCTGGCGTGGGTTGAAACTCCTTTGTATATTGCTGTAGCCTATTCCTGCACGGCTGAAAAAGTTAGCGTGAATCACCAGTGAACAGAGATAAGCTGCAGTGTCCCTCCTGAACACCACTCGGCCGCTCCGATGCCTAGAATACTTCTCTGTTATTTGTTATCCTCCTTCTTGACTCTGCTCTCTGAAACAGAAATGTTTTCGCAGCAAAGACAACGCAGTCAGTCTTGTGATCAAAGTTTCCCTGCAACAGTCACGGGATTGTGTCCGGAGAAGGCTCTCCCCTTTGGGAAGGGCAGGAGGTGACCCCAGGCATGGCTGGGGTAAGGGCCGCAGCCAGCATAATGCCAGGGACAAGCCTTCACAGAGCATCCTGAGTGCAAAGCGGGAGGAGCCCACCCACCTGCCCGCTGCAGCAATAACATTTCTTCTTTAGGGATGTTGAGATTTCCAAAAATAAAATACAACTGGGTGACACTGTGCCCGAGAAGCAGTTTGCATCTGACCTCCAGGGCTCAAGTCCTCGGGAAACTCAGCTATGCATTTAATAATGCCTTTAGGAGCGAAATAATTGCCTTGGGACAGACTCTCTGTTCCCATTATGTTTGATAGAGGATAAGTATAACTTTCAGCTGTAGCTTTCTTGAGGAAAAGACCATCCTGGACACACAGATGCCTGTGCAGGTGCTTCAATTGACTTTGAAGGGGTCAAAACTTCCCCCCTTTCCCTGTTTAATTCGTCTGGACAGGACTCCATGCACCCTTGGCACTAATTCAGTGAGAGAACACAGTGCGCTTTAGTAAAAAGGAGACTTCAGGATGCTCCTGTCAATGCCATGAAGCCAATTTAAGCAATTTTGACTTCAGAAATATCTAACAACCTTTTCACATACCAGTTGGATGGTTCAGGAAAAGTTAGTGCTTACAGAGTGATTAATGAAAACTCACCTCTCACTTGGAGCTTAATTAATTCTTCTGTTAAAAGAGTTACAGTTTCTGCTGTTAGCTGAAAGTGGGACGACCTTCAAATAACATGACACATACCTTAAGAGGAGAAATATTTTAGGGCCCGTTGGTATCATACCATCTCTATGTGCTTTGCAGGTATTAGCACATTTCTTTTCTGCCAGTTCTGATAAAGACTCTGAGCAAAATCTGCTCCTTAACAGCTTTGGGTCATTCAGCAGGTGCCTGGCTCTGTATGAATAGTGCAGGCCATGAGAGTGGACATTGACTCTACTCTGGTCATTTTAAATTACATTTTTTTGGTAAGAGTTTAGGCTTACTCCCAGTAATGTTTTCTGGTTTGGGATTAAAAGGCATTTCTTCAAAGCTTTTCAATTTCCTAAAATTCTCTGCTTTATTAATGTAACAGAACAAATAAAGAAAATCAGGACGTTTTTCTAATACTGTCAAAGCATTTAATAAGAAAAGAAAGAGGATTTCTTTTGTTCCTACAATTATGGCTATTGAAGCAAACTGTGGTAGTGAACGTTATGTGGTTTTTGATAATTTTGTTATCTGAGAGCAGCTTAAGACTACTGTGCATATGGTTACAACCCGTTATCACAGGGGAACATAAGGCAGTGAATGCCACATGAGCAGCAAAGTCTTGTACAGGCAGGGAGGAAACTGATTTTTGTGGGTAAAGCATTCAATTAGGACGTTAAAAAAAAATCTGGTTTATTTATATTCTCCAGCTATATGCTTTCTGTGGGTCCTTGGAGGTGGTGTTTAGGGGCAAATATTCAAGACCTTTAGGCATGCAGGGGGTTAAAGGGACTTCACTGACTATGTGGGTCTTGTCTCTCTGGGTCTGGTGCCCACCAGGCGGTGATGCTTCTTTCATATCCTGTGTATTGCAATTGCAAGCTCTGGGTAAAAAAGCACTTTCTCTTAGTGTGTGCCATTTCGACTACCAAAATGGAGCCAGGGACCAAACATACGGAAACCGAGTACGGGTTACGCTGTACTGCACTGGTGTGTGTATGCGTGATGATCCACGTGCCACGTGCACGCTGTCTCTCTAGCAAGCTTTTCTGTCCCTGTCTAGCTTTGTTAATGTCGAGGTAAAAATGCTTTCTCCATATTTCCTGTCTTCTTAAATGGCTTTTCTGACTTTCTGCTTTACATTTTTCATCTGATTTGAATCTAAGCTGTGAGGAAGACGAACCTCTGACCCGCCGAAGAACATCACTCTTGTGAATAGGAATCTCTATTAGGTGACGTTTAAATTCCACACAGAAATAAGTGGTTTTAAAGCAGTTAGATCTGTTTCCTTAGAGATTTCACTTCTTTTGCATTATATTGCACTACGTAATGTGTGAAACCTACAAAGGGCAAATTGGAGTGCTATGAATATGCTTCTGACTATGTGTAATCTACTATATTATACAACATGAAATTTGTTAAAAAGTTAGACAACAAATTATTTCAAAACAGGATGACAGAATGACTGAAGTGTCATTTGAAAATATGGAAAGGGTATGTCTGCATAGTTTAAGCATAGCTTTTCCACAACTTGCTTTTAAAAGGAAATTCTGGAAAAATGTAGGCAATTCCACGCAACCCCTTGGTTTTGATAGAACTGCACGAAGTGAGTCTGGTTCCATAAAACTTTTCTTGACAAAATCTATATAAAAACCTTAATTAAAACACACCGGCTCTACCAGGGCTACAGGAAATCAGATAACGAAGCAACAGCACCCGATATACTGCTCTAGAAGGAATAATTCCCTTTCATTTATGGTCCTAATGACTACTTCACTTTCTCTTCATTAAGTCCGTATACATATTTCTTCGTCATGGAGATAATATAACCGCAGGCACTGCAGGTTGTACTTAAGCAATCGTCAGTTCCAAGACCGTAAAATGTGTGACACAGTGCTATAGGAGCTCCCCTAAGGAAATCGAAGGTGCTGTCACTGCGCTCATGAGCATTTACCCGACAGACTGATCCAGCTGCCAGCACCAAGTAACACTTGTTTTGAAATTTGGAGAGGAGGCTGTCAAATTCTTCTAGGATTTCCCATCATGAAAGAAGAATCCAGTAGCCTCCGTTACTGTATTTCTCCTGAAAAATATTGTTCTGAGTATTTTAATTGTCACAGGAAGGAGGAAAAGTGTCTGACCCACTAAACGCCCAACTAGCCAGTGTACTGTGGGAAAATGAAAAGGAAAGAAAATCCAGCCAAAGTTTATTAATCTGAAAAATCCTCAGTCTTAGTTCTCTTTGTGTGTCGGTCCTGTTTACACTCAACGTGTTCAGATATGAGTGGAAAGGAGTTTTCAATCAACAGTTTATGCAGCGTGCCCAGTTTTCATGCATTCATGTGTGACCTTTTCTTACCCTGCAGGTACGATTAGTTTCTCAGTGACATATATTTTACGAACTTTTTCATGCTGGGATTGCATTGAAGTAATGTTGCTTCTGCCCGCCAGGTGACAGGCTTCCGAAGCTCAGTTTACAGAAATGGTGTCCTGCAGGCATCCTGGGGAGGATGGGGATCTCTTGCAGAGCAGAGAAACTACCTCTGCCACTTACAGAGGTGGTCCCTCATGATTTATGAGCAATTTCAGTCTGGTGGGCCCTTTAAAGCTATTTCTATTTTTATATATTCTTCACCATTCTCATCTTGATTGTACATTTCAGTGGCTCCGCAGGGCTTTGAGATCCAGGGATTTCTTGTTTGGTAGCAGCCATTTGGCTTCATTGGTCCCCTGTAAAACATTCATCTCTTTTTCTGGGTGTGGGTTGACCCTGTCTAGAAGCCAGGTGCCTCCCAAAGCCGCTCTGTCACTGTCATCCTCAGCTGGACAGGAGAGAGTAAATATAACGAAAGGCTCCTGGGTGGAGATGAGGACAAAGAGAGATCACTCACCAGTTACCCTCATGGGCAAAACAGCCTCAACTTGGGGAAAAAGAATTTCATTTATTACTCATCACATCAGAGTAGAGTAATGAGAAACAAAACCAAAAAACCAAAAAACACCTTCCCCCCACCTCTCCATTTTTCCTGGGCTCAACTTTACTCCTGATTTTTCTTCCTCCTCCCCCCAGCAGCACACAGGGAATGGGGATTGTGATCAGTTCATCACATGTCTCTGCTGCTTCTTTCTCTTCAGGGGGAGGACTCCTCACACTCTTCCCCTGCTCCAGCATGGAGTCCATCCCACAGGAGACAGTCCTCCACTAACTTCTCCAACGTGAGACCTTCCCAGGGGCTGCAGTTCTTCACAAACTGCTCCTGTGGGTCCCTTCCANCGTGGACTTCCCACAGGGTCACAGCCTTCTTTGGGCATCCACCTGCTCTGGCATGAGGTCCTCCACGGGCTGCAGGTGGATATCTGCTCCACCATCATCCTCACCATGGTCTTCTCCATGGGCTGCTGCAGGGGAATCTCTGCTCTGGTGCCTGGAGCACCTCCTTCTTCACTGATCTTGGTGCCTGCAGAGTTGTCCCCCTCACATATTCTCACTTCTCTCTCCAGCTGCAAATGCCCTTGGTGGCTTTTCCTCCCCTTAACTCTGTTATCCCAGAGGTGCTACCCCCATGGCTGATGGGCTCAGCCTTGCCGAGCAGTGGGTTTGTCTTGGAGATGGCTGGCATTGGCTCTGTCGGGCATGGGGGAAGCTTTTCACAGTTTCTTACAGAAGCTGCCCTTGTAGCCCCCCTGCTACCAAAACCTTGCCACACAAAGCCAGTCAGCAAAGACTGTGCAGGGCAACCAGGAACAGCAGCAGGGAAGATTGAGAGGGGATGTAAAAGGCAGCATGGCTAGAGTAGGCAAGCAACCAGTGTTTCTGTCCAGGCTGGTCAGTGGGCCAGCTCTGAGACAAGCGACAAACACTGCAGTCCCTCAGCCCACAGCAAAAAAATGGCTGAGGAACAACAACAGCACTTTCCTGAACTGGGGATTTGATCAAAAGCCTCCTTAGGCCAGTGGAAAAAGATCTCTACTGAGATCGGTAGACTTTGGATCTGTCCTCCAAATGTGCTCCACCTTTGGTAATTAAAATAACTTTTGCTGCTGCCTTTTCCTCTTAGCATCATAGATCCCACGCTTCTGTTATGGAAGAAGTGGACTTGCATTAGACTAACAGGTGGAGTGGTTGCAAGGAAGCGGCACTCCAGAATCTGGCCTGTGAAACATTTATTACTAGTAAAGATGTGAGGGAAAGAAAAAACCCAGAATAATTCTCAACCTCTTGGTCAGTTTCCAGAACATCATGAGGCAGCAAATCCCCACTTTAGTGGCTGCAAAACAAATGCTGTTCATTTGGAAATGCCATGAAACAAGCCCAAAGCTTTATTATTGCTGGTTTGGAAGTGAAAATGATAAAATGAACTGCTTGCTTTCATCATGGCTCCACCAATGAGTTCCTGCAACAGCCTTTTTAAAGGAAATGGGAATTTAACACCCAACAACCTTTCTGAGATCTCATGAAATATTGTGGGGATTAAGAAAAAAGATTGCAGAATTGTAACTATTTGCTGCTGTTTCTTTGGTCCAAACATCACCAGGAAAATTATTTTTTAAGACGGACGGTTTGAAACATGAAGTCTACAACTGACTGTAGGCTTCAGCTGGTAGGACCCAGCGATACCCGTTCATCAAAGCCCAGTTCTGAGTCTCTTCACTGGCTGCTGCACGGTGTCCCAGACTGTGCTCACCTGGGGCCGGAGCTGTGCTCTCGCTTCTCGCTCTCCAGCACCCAGCACGTTTTGGATGCCTCTGTGATACTGAGCCAGTAACAGCGCTCCCAATTAGTAACAACAAAACAAACTGTCAAGAGTGCTTCTTTGTGCAGATGTGCTCTGTCCACATCTCTTTATGTATCCAGAGGTTTTATGTAGATATTGGCAGCAAGCTGAAGGAAACCCACAGCCCTTTTTCTACAAAGTGAGAAATTACAGAGGACCAATCTGGGGAATACAGTAAAAGAACATAAACCAAACCAAACCCTATTACCAACACAACACTGTCCATCTTTGTCCTGACCACAGTGAAGTTAGAAGCAAACTTGACTCTTGTCTTCCAGCCATATGTGTTTTGATCACAATCCACAGCTAAGTCTTTACCATGCTCAAAGCTATTGCTGGGTGCGGAAGAGCCGGAGAACCCCAGGAGATACTAGGACTGCATTGCCACATCCCAGCAGGAGATGCCTGTTGGGGAAAATACTACAGTGATGGAGCTGCAGTAGCCAAGCTTGCCAGCCTGAGGGAGAGCTCTGTGAGTGAAAGGCAAGCACTGCTCTTCTGGAAGGAAAACCGACGCTTGCTTGCAGATAAATAGGCGTTGCTGATCTGCCACCTGTAGCATTGCTGTTTGTTGTGATGCTGAACGCAATGAGGTCATACTTTCAGATATACGTGGGTACGTTTATCTGTATTTTGCATATTTTTTCTCTGTTCCTCTACTTGTTTAACCCTCCCTCATGGTAAAAGCACTACTGCTTGGCGTTTTCTGGAGGGAGCAGTCTGTTTCAATTACTGTGGCAGCAGCACACCATTGCTGATAACAAATGACCATTGTGCTCCTGGCCTCAGAAAAAGGCACAGTAAAAAAATGTGCCTCCAGTTTGCAGGCAACAGTCCAACTTCCTAAATTATTTTCAATATTCAAAACTTCACCCATGCCCTCTCAGTCTGCTCTGCCATCTACAATCCAAAAGAAAAAGGCAGTGATCCTACCCATCCAATGGTCCCAAATTTTCAGGGGCTTCACAAGTTCCAAGATGAGTAAGAGCACCAAAAGCTCTCTCATCTTCACATTTCTCAAAAGGGATGCTAGCAGCTATTCACAGAAACATCTTCAGTGAAAGAAGGTCTCAGATGCTTCACATGTATTGATGAGTGAAGCCTCACCATGACCTGTGAAGGAGAGAAGTCCTCTGACTCCTCTGTGTATGGGTTGCAAGAGGTGAGGTGACCTGCCCAGGGCAGTAGGCAGCTGGTGACAGAATCAAAAATAGAAAGCCTCTTCCTGACCTCCAGGACCACAACTTTCTGCTTCCAGGTCTTCCTTCTGTCATCTCGGTTTAAATGGTTGAGCATGACATCTCAGCGTGAGTGGAGGTATAAAATAACACGAGCAAATGTGTGTGTTGGGTTAGCACCATCATTGCCTGGGTTTAATGATGTGTGCTCAAAGTCCTACTTATCAGATATCCTGTGTTAGGATTTCCCTGGAATCGCTGGCCATGCTTCTCCATGCACCAGCCTGTAATTTGTGAAAACACTACTTTTGCTTCTATTTTGGAGTTGCATTTCCTATCATTTCCTTCATGGTTATCAGAGCTGGGTAGTTCTGCGAGAGCTCAGTCAGTGTGAGAGAAACCAGCAGTATTCAGGGAAAATGACAGTGATGGCAAACTTCAAAAGGTTCAGAGGTTCAGGCAGAGGCGTAAGCTTATCTGAACCTCTTTGGTGTGGAAATTGAGACGAAGTGTCATGAAAAAAGCTCAACTCGCTCGTAAGACATCTGGCAGATCAGAGTTTCAGCTGGGTTTGAAGTAACTTGAGAGTGACCTTTCCGGCACTATTTCTGTGTTTTGCCTTCCCGTCCATGGTGAATGAGAAGTGGCAGAAGCACACGATGGTTTCAGTATGCGGGGGGCAGGCTCCCTGCTCCCCCCGGCCTCTGTCCTTTGTCATCAACACATGGAGGGGCCCAGCCTGCAAGCAACAAAAATCCCAGCCAACCAAAGTGTCCTTTTTAAGCTTCACAAGAACGTGGTTTTGGAAGTTGGGAGAGGAAGTGCGCAGAGGTGAATAATTATTTTACGTGAGCAGGCTTCTTTGTACGGGGGCAGCCAGACCAACTGGCAGCCTCATAATGTGGAGGTGATATAAGGGTAAAAGTAATATAAAACTGTGCAGGATAAATTCCCCCTGACATACACCCCATGCCACTTCAGAGAAATTGATGGCTTGCATGGATTGTAAAAAGAGTACAGATTTTGGCCTTTTGTTTTTATGCAAGGCTACAAATTCCTGGCGCTGTGATTGTTGCCCTTGATATGAAAGTCACATGCTATGTTTCAGTGGGTTTAGCTCTCCTCAAAATGCTCATTAATCACTGATTGTACATATGTATAATTATTCTGCTGGAAATCTCAATCCATTTTTTTTAATGTGAGAGTCAATAGCTAGAGGTCTGTCAAGTCTATTCGTTACAAAACCCCGTTGTCAAGAGTATATAACTGGGCTGTAAACATTTGTTCTAGTCTAAACAATTGCACAGAAAGAGTCTGCTAAAGGAGGTAAATTTAAAAAAAAAAAAAGAGAGAAAAAATCCATATGTCTGTTTTTAGTTACATGTACTTTAGTGAAGGTGGTACAAGGCATCCAGCTCTGCAGGCTCAGGATAAGGACAAGGCTATGGTGCTTCTCTCCTTTCTGCCGGCAGAGGGAAAGAAAAGGCTGCGATTGTTCCCTCCTCCTTCAGATACTGCAGATGGTTTTCTGTCCCAGGCAGACAGCAGTGCAGCTCCTGGTGCCAAAGTCTGGGCTCTGGTACCTTTCTAGCAGGTGTCTTTAAGCAAATCCAGGTCCGTTCTGTTTTGCACGAAAGGGGTAATTTTGTTATGTGTGAAGTTCCATCAAACCATGTCATGGTCCTCTCTGGCCTGAAACTTTGCAGTAAACTAATCCAAACCAACCCCTACACTGGGTTCCTGGCAGGGAGACCGCTGCAGCAGCTAATGCTGGGAACTTGTGCCAGAGCCAGTGCTGGAGCCTCTCTTGCCGTTGCCTCGTGCCCGGAGGGTAGGTTTGGTTGGAGGAGCCTGGTGTGCTTGTCTGCACCACTGTCCCAGGCTGTCCGGGCACTCAGCCGGGGGCTCTGTGCACAGACAGGATAGGAACATGAGCTTGGTGTGGGAAGAGTGCCCACTTCGAATCTGCTGGTATATGCATAGATCTGCCTACAATTCAGGGCAATTTTTAAGGTCCTTAAGACTCTCTCCACAGCCCTGGGACTTTCATTAATTTTGTAGCAGACTGCTGTGTGTTGCTGTGTGGAGAAGGGCTTCTCGGAACGGGTAAGGAGAGCAGGGTGATAAAAGGTTTGAGTCCCATCCAGTGGGGGAGATCTGGAGAAGCTCCATCCCTAAGCCCCGAACATCGCTACCTTCACTGCCTAGTACGGCAGAGAGCAGTCGTGCTGAAAACAACCTGCCCAATTTAAACAGAGAAGCCTCTGGTGTTTCCCCTTCCCCTCCGAAAGCGGGCACGAGAGGAATGAGTCAAGCGAGAGGAAATCTCTGGCTTTTCAGCGCGCCGCCTCAGGCAGGCGTGGTGCTGTGTGTGTCTGCTTAGTAACCACGGAAATGATTTGTGCGCATCATTGGGCATTTCGATGTAGGATTGTTATGGCTGGAGAAGCACTTTCTGCAGAACCGGATCACTGCATAAGCAACTCCTTGTAATAATAGTATTCTTAAACGGCCCGTGGTTCCAAACAGAGCAATAAAGCACATCAACAAATACTTAGGGAAACAGTTGTACCCAGGAGCCCCAGCTGCACGTCCCTGTGGGACACTGTGCCCCTAAGAGTGTGCCGGCTCAAACAGGCTGTGTAAATGGAAAGGAGGATAAAGCAGCTTTTTGTACCGAGGCACAGGATTGAAAAATCCCTGAAAGTTTTCTGCTTCTTTCTGTGGGTGTTCCTGCTTTACGAAACAGCATCTGAGGACCTAAGTGATTCAGACTCACCCAGGATATCTATAGAAGCACTAGGGCTTGAGTGCAGTGTCTCTTGAAACCCTCAGGTGTATAGCAGACAAAAGAGGAGGGAGGACTTCCTTGCCTCCCCCCAGTCCTCATGCTCCACCAAGATAAACACTGCATGTAGACACCACGTGCTGTGGCCACAAAGTCTATCGATTAGTAGTGCACAGTGCCTAGGAGAACTGCAGAACCACGTAGGCTGGAAGGGAAGGGCTCTGGGGAGGTCCTCCTTCTGGGTTCAAGCAGAGTCAGTACTGAGTTGGCTTCTCAGGGCTTTCTCCAGTTAGGTGCTGGAAACCTCCAAGGATGGAGCCTGCATAACCTTTTTGGGTAATCTGTCTGACTGTCCTTGTGGTGGAAAGGTTTTACCTTATAACCTGTCTGGACATGCCCTACTTCACTTTATGACCAATGTCCTGTTCTACAACCACGCACCTCAGTGAAGAGCCTGGCTTCATCTTCTCAATAACCTCTCCATAAGTACTGGGATGCTGCTGGTAGGTCCCTCAAAGCTTTCTTTTATCTTCCCAACAAGAAACCTTGTTTCCTCAGCCTCATCTCATGCAACAAATGCTGCCACCCCAAACATCTCAGAGGCCCTTTGCTTAGCTCACTCTAGTGGTCATCATCCTTGTGTATGGAAACACAAAATTGGACACGGTATTTGCCATGCAACCTGACAAGTGCCAAGTAAAGAGGAACTAAATGGCATTGTGACATCAAATGACATAATTCTAAATTTAAAGAAGCTCTGGTAGGAAATGATTTTAGTTCTTTGCGATTTACCATTTAGCTCAAACCTAAAATCAGAGTGAAGCCCCAAAGAATCCATGAACTACTTCTTTTTTTTTAAAATTTTCTTCACAGCAACGCTAATAAAAAATTGCCGAAGATGTAAAAACGATTCAAAATCATAATAGTTCATCGAATGCAATTAAAAAATTCTCATCTTTCATTTCAGCACTGCCGGTTCGTTTGTGCATCAGAGACCGCTGGGCTGAGCAAGCACCGCAGGTATAGATGTCACCACTGAGCCATCTGGGGGAGCGGGCGTGCTTGCCTCAGGACGTCTGAGGGAAGGGAGCAGCCAGCTCAGAAAGGCGTGAGGAAATAGGATGGCCTAGGGATTTCCAGGCTAGGACTCGGAAAGTGTTCCTGAGTGTTATATTGCCAACCGAAGCGCACCTTTCCAAGGGGGATATTAAACCCAGCACTGCTCACCTTGGTGAGTTGGAAGCTTTCCTTGTGCAGCTGCCGAAGCCTGTCGCTGGCACCTGAGACTGCTTCCTCAGGAACGGCAGCCTGTGCCGCAGCCAGTAATACCTCACACACCAGTAGAAATGTTAAAATATTAAAATATATGTGTACTTGAAAAATGCCACTGATGAATGACCAAAGCTAAAAGAATCTGACTTTATTACCCAGACTTTCAGTGATTTTTTTTTCTTTTAATCCTTCAGGCAATACTTCTCCCATCTCTTTGCTCCTAAAATCAGATTTCATTTCTTCCGATTTTAATTTTTTTGAGAATAAACTGCTGTAAATCTTTGGAGGGTTCTCAGAAATGTGATGGTTGCTGTGTCAGGCATTTTGGAGGAAGAAATACTGCAGCTGAGTTGATGGAAAATAACCTATGGCTTGCTTTTATTAACCATTGCCTGATTATTATTTTTCTTCCTAAAAAGGACAGAACTATAACTGGTCACAAGCTAGTGTTTCGTTTAGACAGAGAATAAGCCAAAAAGTGTCAAAAGCAAATAGCTAACCCACTGGGATAATGTTACCTTAAAAGTGCTGGAGGATTTGAATATATTTTGTGAGATGGCGTTTTTGGACTTCTTCCCATTCTCACTCCTTTGTTTTGAATGCAGATAGGTTACGTGAGCATTGCTTTTGCTCACAAAAGCTGTCTGAATATAAAATGAAGCATTTCAAAATTAAAAAAGGCAAAGTCAGAAAGATTGAGACAGTGAGCAGCCCTCTCGGAGAACACTGTTTGGAAGTGGTGTCATTAGAAGTGCTAGCACTGAGACAGGAGAGCGTGTGCACAAAACTCCCTGCGTCACTAGATATCATTTTCAAAACCTCATAATATCTTCTGTAGAAGCTACCATCCCGTCAAACATTTTTTGCAGTTGATCTCTTTGCTGCTGAAGCTATAAAAAAAGCTCAAATAAAGTTGCAACTATTTTTGCTATATAAAAAAAAAGGCAGATCCTTTTTCTTTTTGTCTCCGTGTTCTAAAAACCTGGCTGTACAGCATTTGATCAAGCTTTCAGAAAAACAAAACAGAATCCTCCCTCAGGCATAAAGCAATCTTGGGGAAGTTTTGGCTTAAGGTACAGATATTTGTGAGAAAATGAAAACAAAATCTTGGAAACAAAATTCTGCAGCAGCCATAACTGCACATCGCTATTGTGGCTTTAATTATTACGTGGGAAGATGCAGTTAGATATATGGAAAAGCTGGGGGATTGATATTACTTCTGAAAGACTGAAACGGGGCTGGCAGCCGTGATAAGGACGGGGGACCCTGCAGAAGCACAGCTGCTTTCCAGCTCTGTGTCAGGATACGGCCGTGCAGCAGCGGGCAGGCAAAGGGAGGTGCTTTTATGTCTTTTGTAGTCTCCCCACTAAATCCTCTTCCGAAGCGAAATGCCGGAGAGTGAATGCAGCCAGAGTGCTCTTTCTCCACATCATTCAGGAGCAGGTCTCGGTCCTGAGGTGGGAGCTGATGTTTAGCCATCAAAAGGATATTTCATACCTGCCTTGACCTGTTTAGTTGGTGGCAACCAGGCAGCCTGCTTGCTGCTCTGTGCATGTGTGTGAGCCCACACCGCTTTTGGATGGTTCTCTGCTAATAATCAGAGCTGAGCTGACAGCACAGCGGTCATTAATGGATATTAAGATTTTCGTCAACTCTGACCTGTGTCTGATTTAAATCAGAGGTCTAGAAATGATAGCTGACCACCTCCATGACCTCCTGCCAAGCAGTTATATCAGTGTTTAACATATCAGATTTTTGCAACCATATATGTTCCCTCAATTCTATGTTAGTCTGTCACTATTTTCTCACCTTTATCTACCTATCACTTCTTTCAGTAAATCAGCAAAATTACTTTGTCGCTCATTTTCAAGGCAGGAGTAAGCATTCTTTAAACAGATGTTAAGCATTAAAAATAGTGAGAAGTAATGAAGAATAATTGGGATGATCTGAGTGAGAGATGACAAGAATTGAAGGAAATAAATTAAGGGGGAAAAATTCTATTACCATCAGTAGGACAAAGTAAAGTTAAAAAATAATTGCAGAAGTTAGCTTAGTATTCTTGAGCCCCAACTCCAGGGACATATCCAATGTGCAGCTAGTGTTTGCCTCAGGTAGGGCTGTGGGGATTATGTTATCCATGGGCAATCTCAAAAGTAGCTCTGTCTTATCCATATAGCATGTTAGAGCCATCCAGATGTAGAAGCACTGATGTGTGGCTTAAACCTGCATCACTCCCCTTTTCTCCCAGCTGCAAAGCCTGAGCTTTGCTTTTACAAGAAGCAGAGCAGAGTCCCACACTTGCCCTTTTCCATTTTCAAAGGAGGCATTTAGGCTGTAGTAAACTCATATTTTTTATCAGAGAGTTGTCTCTGTGCCAGTAATGGACCTACAGGCATCAGAAAAAGTGATTGTATGTGACCAACCCCCAGACTCCATTCTGCAATTTTCTCTGTGTAGGACATGCAGTGGATGGCAGGATTGAAGTCTTATCATAACACAGCCAAGCTGTATAATGAAACTTTAATGTCAGAATCTCTCCTCAAATGCAGTACCTTGACATGTTAATGATTTTTGCCTTTTGTTCTTTGAACCTGCTCCAATTTTTCTAATTAGGTTGTCTGGTACCTAATGAGGGTTCTCAGTGTTCCCCCCACCCCCGCCCAGCACTGAGCAGGCGACAAAGTCCATCACCATTCTTCACTATGTTCTGCTGGCTTTACAGTGGGCTTTGTCCATCGTTCAGAAGCAGTGAACAATTTGCTGTCCAGTTTTGTTCTTCCTAAATGTCTGATATTGTTTATTTGGGGTTTCTCCTTCTCCTTGAATGACTCCGCTTTGGGTTATTTCCCCCTGGATGTGTTAGCAGAATGCAGGTTTTGTTTTGCAGTGAATTGCCCTTTGTTACTTCTCGCTTGTAATTCTCTAAATACATATGTATTGCTGTGGTTTTGCCCTTTCTCTTCTGTACCTGAGTGTGCACTCTGCAACCTCTTTTGCATCCCTAATGAAGGTATTACTCAGAGTCAAAACTGGAGGGAACCCTATGAACATTTTGCTCCTCATTGCACTCTCTCCTGCAGTTTTGCATGGGGCTCCTTATCAGTCTCCCTTCTGCTGTTGCTCTTCACATAGGTCTTGATTAAGCAAATCATTTACGCACATTGCTGAACTTTGAGAATGCAAACAAGCCAGTCCTTTCATCCAGTGCTTGCTCAAAACTTACTTGGAAGGATTTAAGCATGCATTTATGTGCTCTGCTGAAGGGAGGCTTCTGTTTCGATTTCATTACTTTTATTCCCTACTTTTTGATTCTAGTCTTATATGTATAAAACAACAATAACTCCCTCTAGAATGAATTCTTTCTTTATCCCATGTCACTTGTTGCTCATGTTTCCAATGCCCTCTTGAAGTTTTCTAATAGCTCTTTTTGTACTGCTCGGTCCATTATTTTACTGGAGATTGAAGATAAAAGTGCTGGGCAGTAATTGCCAAGATCGTTCTTCCTTCTGTGTAAATCAATACTATATTTGCTTTATTCCTAGCCTTTGGGACTTCCATAGTTCTCCACGACTTTCAAAAATAATTGCCAATGGTTCAGCAAATTAACTAGCTAATTCCCTCATCACCTTAGGATGAGTGCAACCAGACCAGCTGATTGATCTGTACGGTGGATATTCGAAATTTCCAACCATTCCTTTAACCTGCGCTACATTAATGGCTATTTGTATAGGATTTTTGTTATTTCCCAATTGCTACATCCTTTTTTCTTTTTTCATTCGAGAAAAAAATAGTAAGGGGCTGATTTGGCCTTTGAAGAAATGCTGGTTGTTTCATCTTCCTCTCGCTTATTAATGAAACTACTTTCTGCCTGGCTTTCCTTTCCCCTACAATACATTTACAAAAGCCATTCTTATTCCCCAATACTGCTTGGGTTACCATAAATTCAGTTAGATTTCTCCTGTCCTTGTCATTTCTCTTCCATTTTCTCCAATTTCTCTTTCATTTGCTGCTGCTCATTTCCAGGCTCTGTTACCTCTAAGCAAAGCAGCTTACACCACTGTCACCAACCTATTCCTACAAATAATTAGAAATGTAGCTGAGCCAGAAGGATCCAATCCATCACCACACTCTGTCCCACCTCCCCTGCGCATGACCTGGTGTTCTCTCACCCCTGAACTTTTTCACTTTCTGTCATTTATCAGCAATGGTAACAGAGTAGTTTTAGGGTAGGTATTTATGACTGACTTTCCAAGATGCTTCTCTCTTTCCAAGAGAGATGTAATAGGCAGGTGTCAAGACTAAACAAGTCCTGTGTTGCCAGTTCCCCTGAGGTCAAGGCAGAGACCCTCCCTGGAGGTGGCTGCCCATTTTCTCTGTAATTTGTCGCTGTGACCTCACCTGGTATATGATGTTGGCGCCCAGAGCTCTTTTGTTGTTGTCTCTCTTTCATGCACTCAATAAGGGCACTGACTTACACAACCAAGCAGGACTTTTCCATCTTTAACTTCTTTGAAGCGGCTTACCTTTTACAGCAGCTCTCTCTGACTCCTTCATTTTTTGGTTGTTTCTTTTTCCCAGAGGCTCAGTTTTGCACTTCCCAGCATTCAAAATGCCCTCACTTTAACAAATGATGGCAGTTTATAAGCTGTGCTTTGGCCACTATTCCTGTTGTGCTTGAAGTAGCTCTGAATAGATAGTTGCCACAAATTCTTTCCAGATTCATAAAAATTTTTTTCCTATCCTGCTCCTTGTGGTACTGGCCTGTGCAGCTTGTAGAGTAGGTCATCATGTTGTCCTCAGAGTAACGTAATGTAGTGTGTTGGCAGCTCACACAACCTGTCTCTCATTTGGAGCTGTTGTTATCCTAAAAACTATGATTTTAAGGAGGGAAATGGTTTATTCTCTTCTTTGATGTTGTTTCATGTTCACATGCTTCTATTTTGCTCATTTTCCTCATGGCGGAGGCTGCTTTCTTTGCTCCTGTGACCAGATACTTGGACATGCACACGTTACCAGCTACTTATCTTGGATGGAATGAAGGAAAGGGGGCTGGGGGAAAAGCACCATTATTTTCTTTCTTCTTCTCTTTAAGATCCTTTGATTAGCTTTTCTACCACACATCTTTATTACCATGTTCCTGGCTTCCCACTGATTATCTCTGATATGATCTTCGGAAAACATATGGGTAAGACTTTAGAAATGTATTACAGGAAATATTAAAAGTACTATCTTGTTACTAAATTCATAATTATCCCTCTTTTGAGAGTACCTTATAAAGACCAAGCATGATACCACAGATGGTGTAGTTGGAAACAAGGCGCTTAATTAAAAAAAAAAAAAAAAAAAGGAAAAGAACCCCACTTTTAATTTGTATGCTGCCTTGATTCTTCTGGGTAGCCCCTATCACCATACTGCTTCAGAAGCCTCGTGCCTCCCTTGTCATATTTCTGTTTAAGGCACGTTGTGCATCTTGCCCTGACAGAACCAGTCCACGTCCCCAGTTAAACCCTTCTGCATTCGCAAATGTCTCACCTCTCATAGTTTAAACTTCACCACTACTCAAAAGAGGAAGCTGAGTGTTTCAGGACCTCGATAAAGGGGCTGCAGTGATGGTCCCTGGTCATACTGCCCAGTCTCTGCTCTTCACTCATATTGTGAAATTATTATTTCCCATGTTGCATCATACTCAGCCATCAGGTAGGTTTGAAAAACTGCCCGTTCGTTAGGCATTCCCACTTGAAATGTATGAGATGCTGTGAAGGATGACCAAGGGACAGGAAGGTCCCCAAAAGCTAATGGGGCTCAGAGAGCAAGCAAGCACTAGCTTTGGATAAATACCTAGAAGGATGCACACCATTGTTGTGGAGGCTGAGGCTTGCTGAAGACAGCCCTGGCATTTGTTTCTAGTTCTAGTGTCCTTGATGCTGAAGGGATGATGAAAAGCTGCAAAGAAATTGAAAATACAAATGAAAAGAGGGCAATATAAATGTGAAAGACATCATCCTCCAAGAATTTAGTTATCAAAGAGAAGGTTAAGAGGTGACTTGAACATGGTCTGTTGCTAACTAGTTGGGGAGAAGACTGATGATAGTAGAGGACTCTTAAATTCAGCAGACAGAATCATATAAGCGAAACTCAGCACTGGGACAGTGCAGTGGCATGAGTCTGGATCAGAAGTAAGAAATACATTTCTAGAAATGAGGGCAACATCTGAACATCTTTGCCCATGTGGTGAGCTCCCTATTCTTTGCACATTTTAAATCCAGGTTACTCTCTTTCTAAAAACGTGTCCTCTGGTACTGCTGGGTTTAGTACAGACCTTGTGGATGAATTTGCATGCCCCAATTTTTCAGAGAAGGTGAAGTGGAAACAAGACATTTGGATGCTCTTTCCTGATAGTATGAACTCCCAAACATTTTTTGCACCCTTTCCTGCTCCTGAAGACACCCCCTCACTCCATGACATCCTCCATCTGCCAGGAGCTTCCTTCAGCTCCTCCTGCAGACACCACGCTTTCTTCCTACATAGCAGCTCTTAGGTTTAAACCACCTGGCAGTACTTCAGGGCGTGAATGGATAGAGCAGGCAGCTCTCCTTCCCATTTTTGTTGTGGCACAGGAGCTCACCAGTCTCCTCAGGTATGGGAAATGCGAGACTGAAGCTTTTGACCCAGTCTTAGTTAAACTGATTGTTTCACAATAGGGTTGTGAAGGCCCCAGGGAGACTGCTCATGGTTAAATTGCACCTGATGGAGAGATGTACACTCCTATAAGTCAGGGCAGCAGAGAAGGTGAACGTGTTCGGCCTCCTTGACACACCAGTGCCAAGCTGGTTATCGGTTGTTTTCCCTTAAAAAATTGGCACCCATTTGGGAGTTCCAGCACAACCAAATCTGCAGCTCAGGGGGGATGCATTCATGAATGCAACTTCTACTCATTGATGCTGTGTCTGTTTGACCCTCTGTCTATAGCACACACAAGTGTGTCATATTTTATTTTGACACACCTGTGCCTACCTTCCCAGTTCTCCTTCTAGCTCTGGGTTGCCCGAAAGATAACAACTCCACAACCAGATGTTTTGCCAGGGCTAAGGCTGAGACAAAGCATTTAGAAGTGAAGAAAAGCAGGAGAGCTCTGATGGTTCAGACTTTGTTCTAGTCCTGTTATTTAATAAGAAGGTTCATCTTTATCTTCTCCAAAATTGTTTTCTGTCGCAACACTGTTCAAAAATAATTTCTTATACCTTCTGTCTCACAGCAGGTTATACTGCTACATTTGTTTTCAGTCCTGGTCTGATTGCAAATCTTCTAAAATATGATGCTTTGTTCTTTTTAAACAAAGCAAAAAAAACCCCTCCGAGCTGAATTTTAAGAAAATGGACTATCTCCTTTTAAAGCTGGTTTTGAAAGATTTCAAAGGTTTTAAACCGTATAGGTTTATGATAACTGTGAAGTTCCTTTTGTACTGACTCTATAACCTTGGCAGGAGCTTGGAGCTCCTATTAGTCTAGGTAATGAGCAAGAATAATAATAGTGATAATGACACTTCTGAATGTTTAGAATAGATGCTGTGACAATGTGTTGGTCCGGTATGAGATAATCTTAAATCTAATATGGTTCTGAATCTCAAGCTGTATAAAAATCCAGTTTTGAGATGACATGCTGTTCTGAGATAATCTTCCCTGCATAATGAATTAAGATATTTAGGCTTTTCTAAATACCAGTTACGGAGTTTATAATTTTATCCTGGAATTTGGACACATCAGAAGAGTAATGAATAAGAGTGTTACGAAAAGCAGTATGCTGGCATGTAATTTTAGGTGCTTGAAACACCAGTTATTAGAGCCACAGATCCACGTGCTTGAAATTTAATATTTTTTCATCTACCAAAATCAGTTGGCTATGTTTGAGATCCTTCTTAAACAATCAAAATATGTACAACCCAATTTCCCAAGCCTGGGACAAGTTGTGTGTTTTTGTTTAAACAGCATGACAACTTCTATCATGGGGTTGCCAGCAAACCCAATGAATAAGAAGTCCGAATTATTTTGTTTCTAGGCCTAGCAGTTTCAGATATGCTCAACAGAGAGCTCTTTGTCTCTAAAACTCTCTGTTTCTAAGGAATGTGGCCTAGAAAATTTTAGCATGAAGAAAGCACACATCAGATAGGAAAGGCAATAAATGTTATAATGATGTCCCAGGTTTGGGTTTAAGGCAGTGAAAAGAAACTCAAGGAGTTAGCATGCTGTCACCTCCTTTTTTGTTGCATTTGATCTAGTCTCAATTCCTGTGACAGTTAAAAATTTAAACAAGCAAGGGTCTCTGAAAGTTGGGGGTTCAGCCTTTGGGTCCAGATAATCTTTTTTTTTGAGACGTGATTGTTCATCTAATAGCTAATTACTTAAGGGCACTTATTTAAAACCAAGCAAACAATTTTTTTCTGTGAGCATTGCTTGAGGACTTTCTCCAGCAATGCTGAACACCTTTCCCTTCCTCCTGGCTGTCTGTGTTTCCAGGGTATCCAAAATCTGCACTCCTGGAGCCATGGTCTCCTGCAGGAGGGTGCAGGTGCAACACCTGCATGCAGCAAACTGCTGCACCAAGAGTGCACAACACAGCGCTGAAGGTAACCAGCGACTGGCGGTAACTCAGTTGGTCATTTTCTTCTGTCTTTTCCTTTTCAGAACATCTACGGTAAACCTCCGGAGCAAAAGTAAGCACACCTCTCTCTTTTGGCCAGCACCCGTTGCTTGGAGTGCCTACAGGGCTGCTGCTGCTGTCCCCAGCAGTGCCACCACACTGAGCCAGAGCAGTGCTGGGAGCACATGTGGGACCCCCAGAGCTCGGGGACACCTCTCAGCGTGTAGTCAAGACGACGTGCATTGTACATTAAAGCGGAGGTTAGAGGTTATTACCTAAAGTCAGCTGAAACCAGTGTGTATTAAATGCTTTTCTAGTGTTACTTACTTTTTGTTTTCTTTCTTTTTCTTTTTTTTTTAAAAGATAGACCTCCACAGGACTCAGAACTTGCTAATTCATATTTATAAGTAAACCCTCAACTTATTTGGAGGAACGTGTTCTGAGGAAGCCCTTAGAAGTCTGCTGCAGGTATTCACTGCTGGCTGCCAATACAAAGCTGCAGGTAATGAAAAGCTCCTAGCCAAATTTTCTATAAAAATGAAAGGAAAGAAAAATGTTCAAGTTCTGGTATTTTATATGTAAAGTACAATTCTAATCTTAAATGTTTTTCCTATTCCATGCCACCCTGGCTTCTGCATTTATAATCTCTCCGTAATTCCTGCATTTAATTTGCTTCGTTTGCAAGAAACAGATGAGAGGTTTCCTTTTCCCCACATGACTGCATCAGGTTTGTTTAAACTATGATGCAAATAATGATGAATAATTCACTCCTCTTCTTGTTCATGAGTTACGCACAGACCTATTTTTATGAAATAATTCGTAGACCATAGTGATCTCTAGTCTCTCCTTGCAGCAAAGTCCAGCCAAATATTCCACAGCAGATTTTCTGCAGACTTCATTCTGCCCAGGCTGCCACTGGTCACCTCAGTTTCAGCGTGTGTGTGATGGCTGGTTTTGATCATGAGATAAAGGATGACTCTGTAAGGAATGATACAAGTATTCTTTCGTTTGCAGACAACACCAAGCTGGGGAGAAGTGTTGATCTGCCGGAGGGTAGGATGGCTCTGCAGAGGGACCTGGACAGGTTGGATCGCTGGGCAGAGGCCAACGGGATGAGGTTTAATGTGGCAAAGTGCCGGGTCCTGCACTTTGGCCACAACAACCCCAGGCAGCGCTACAGGCTTGGGGTGGGGTGGCTGGAAAGCTGTGTAGAGGAAAAGGACCTGGGGGTGTTGGTTGATGCTCGCCTGGACATGAGCCAGCAGTGTGCCCAGGTGGCCAAGAAGGCCAACGGCATCCTGGCCTGTATCAGGAATAGTGTAGCCAGCAGGAACAGGGAGGTGATTGTCCCCCTGTACTCAGCCCTGGTGAGGCCGCACCTCGAGTACTGTGTCCAGTTTTGGGCCCCTCACCACAAGAAAGA
>VWZZ01001259.1:40225-111693 GCA_013399095.1 Psophia crepitans
AGGAGAAATTTCTTCCCTCAAAGGGTGGTCGGGCATTGGAACGGGTTGCCCAGGGAGGTGGTGGAGTCACCATCCCTGGGTGTGTTTAAAGAAAGGTTGGATGTAGTACTTAGGGACATGGTTTAGTGGGTAATAGGTGGTAGGGGGACAGCTGGACTAGATGATCCTTGAGGTGTCTTCCAACCTTAATGATTCTATGATTCTGTGATCCTATGATTCTGGCTCCGATACAAATGCAGGCTTTGCAAAGACCAGCTCAAACCTCTCTAAATATACATGTCACCAAAGCTCAGTCAATCAAGGTCTGTTGCAGAATAGACAGAAAGGTGTAGAAAGTTGAGAAAAGCAAATG
Source organism: Psophia crepitans (assembly GCA_013399095.1). NCBI lineage: Eukaryota > Metazoa > Chordata > Aves > Gruiformes > Psophiidae > Psophia > Psophia crepitans. The sequence goes on from VWZZ01001259.1 coordinate 40,578, forward strand.
GCTGCTCTGACACCAAAGGAAGGCTCCTGGACTCACTGCATTCACTCCCACCTTGCCGTACTCCAGTTCTCCACTTTTGACCTAGGAAGAAACTCAGTCTGCATGTGTTGGCAGAGAACATGGAGACTCGACCTCTTGTGCTTGCTTGCTTTAGAGCTTGTTGGGAAGCGATTCAGCTGAAAGCTGCAATGACACTACTCATTATCAATTTTTCCCAGCACACCAGTAAGTTAGTTTTCTTATTGAAAACCTTACTTCACCACTTTTTATCCTTCTCGCCCACAGTCTCCGCCTGAAGGCTGTGATTCTTTCTGAAACCTATCAGGTTGGTTCCCTGGCCAACTGAGAAAGTTAATTAACTGTTTCCTGCTCTTCTGTGCTTGTGCTTTTCTCTAGAACAAAGAAGCAGGCAGAATTCAGATGCCTGAGTGGTAACACGAGCATCACAGTGCTGCCGGCCATCCCTGCCACGATGCTCCTGCACACATGCAAGCAGGCTGGCTGCTGAGAACATCTCTCCTCCTTGATCTCACCCAAATCTTAAAAGCTCTGGAAGGCCCTAGAAAACTGTTCTCTGCAGTTTGGGGGAATGCAGAGCTCCCCATGCCCATCCCTGACGTTGCCCAGAGTTGAGGCGCTCGTGCTCTCAGCCTGGGTGGGCACGGGGTTTGCTCTGTACACCATGAGAGCAGCAGCAATTAGGAGAGCAGGATAACTGGAGAGCAGGTCAGAACTGGAAGGCGCTGCTGGTCTGATGTGAGGGTCCCGTACCCAGCTTAGGAGGAGCATGAGGCATGTACATTTACCACAGATACAGGCTTTCGGCAAGTTCTAGTGCATTTGTGAAGTTACTGAGAAAAAAAATAGTAGTTAGCAGAGACCTGCATGGCTTTTCAAGTCTCCAAATTTGCTCAGTAACTGAGTTTGATCCCTGCCAACAAAGATAATATCTACTTGGTTTTAGTGTGAGATGCCATTAATGCCTGAGGAGACTTTAATAACACCAGAACATATTCAGAAACTGATCCTCGGTGATTCTTGCATGCACATCTCTATCTAACATACCCTTCTAGCTTCCCTTCTTAGGCAGACTCTTCCTCTGCAATTTGTGAATGCGTGTTGCAGAGGGCCAGCTGCCCCCTTTTGCGGCAGAGCCACGACACTGAGCAGTGAAGGTACCCAGAAGGACAAACAACATTTGGAAAGGTTTGTGTTCCAATTCCTGATTTCATGGATTAGTCTGAAAGTTGTGTTATCTATTCTGCCTGAGTGGCAGCTGTTTATAAGCCTTGAGGGAGAAATACTAAATATCACTTTCTCTTTCATAAGAAAGATGAACTTATTTATTTGAACTGGGTTTTATTTTGTGCTTTTTACATGCCCCTAAGCACAAAACATTACTTCAGCACTCCTGAAGTGTTCTGCCCTGTGCCTTTGAATCAGCCCACCCTGCCAGGCTTGGCACACGTGTTGGACATTTCAATAGTACTTTGTACTTATGTGGGAATTGAGATCTCTAAAGTCCCTACCAGAACATGGTCCAACTTCGTCCCCTGTAAAACTGTTTGACTGTCCCAGTGATACTCTAGCTACTCCTCATCATATTCCTGTGGGGTATGTAATAGTCCCATGGAGCAGTTAAGAAAATGTAAGATTTTAAGTCCACAGCTTCAAAATTTTTTCACATCATGCATTCAAGCTGACCCTAGCTTTTCATTGTTTCAAAGCTGTCGCAAGTGTTCTCTCCATTTTTCTCAGAAACATGACTGAGACCAGAAAGAGAATGACATCACTATTTTTATTCACCATCATAGGACTTGCAGTGAAAACAGTCTCCCAGAGAAAAATATAGGCCAGAAGGAAACTGGAAAAAGCAAAGCTTTTGATCTGTGTTTTAAAGGTGGTCACTTAGACTACTGTCCTTGCTGTTTAAATATATTTGGTTTGTTCTGGTTCCTGGTCCTGTCATCAACTGAGAGAACTGGAAGTAAGAGATGTCAGCCAGCCCCAGGCCACCCAGCAGATCAATAGCTGAGTTGAGATGAGAATATAGCTCTCACCTCCTGGGGCTGCGGTTGAACATGACTGCCTCTTCTCTGTTATCAGAAAAGCCCATTACGAGCATCCCGTTTATCCCAGGACAAACAGATCTAATTTCTTCTCTCTTTTAAGTCCTTTCTAGCTCTCTGTCACCAAACATTGATTTTAAAATGGACATTTATCTTCCTTGGGCAGAACGCTTTCAGATATTTGCAGTCCTCTGAACTTGCTCTCTGACATTGGAAAGCGATAGTGCTAGGGAATTGAAGCCTGCGATAGACTTTAATAGGCAAATAATACCACCAGATTTACCTGCTGACAATGGAGTTGATGTTAATGGAAGACAGAATGAACCAAGGGAACTTTGGGGTCTTTTCATGCTAAAAGCCTGCAGCGTGTAGGTTTTTAATTTACAAGCTCCACTTACCATCTACTTCTTGTTGGGAGCCTGAGGCTTGCAAAAGGGTGAAAGTGGATAAAGCAGTTGAAGAGGTGCTGAAGTGTTATGAGGTGCAGAGCTCTGCGTGCAAACGCTCTGTGCCATTGCCACACTAGCTGGGCGCAGAGGTACAGGCTGCCGGTCGTTGCCAGCCAGTGCCAACGCGCTTAGTGGGTGACCCACACCTATTTGAGTGTAAGCTCGTGGGGAATAGACAGCGGTCTTAAGCTGAGCTGCATGCCAGGTAGGAATCAGTAAGTTATTCTTACTAAGACTGGGCTTACGTGCATTTTACATTTTGTCACCTGTTGCCCTCGGGAAGCCAAAGTCAGTGCCGATGAGCGGGAAATATGTCCCTGGGCTGGAGCAGCCAGACCTCGGGCAGGCACTGCTGCGCCATGCAGGGTGGCCTGAGCCCTTGGCTGCTCCAGCAATGGGAGATTTCATGCGAGAGGAACTGTGCTTCCCCGCTTCTGCCTGCAAACAGCAGGAAAAACCTTACTCCCCGTTGCAATGGGGGACAGACCGGCGTGCCAGGTTTTGTTGTTCTTTGGTTTTGATTTTCTTGGAGGATGTGAAAGGAAAGGGGAGGGCAGATCACAGTATGCCTTTAAATTAACAGGAGCTATTTGGCTCCTTACATGAAGGACACGTCCGAGAACAGGCACATCAGAGTAACGGGGCAGGCAATTTGACAAGAGGGAAGCACTTAAAATAATGGGATTGCTTCATAGTGAACAATGAGGTCAGGGTTATGAAGAAGTCTGAACCGGGTCAGAACTCCTCATTCCAAACTAATGAACCCCTTGATGACAGGAGCTGGAGTTTCTTGGCGAAGTGGATGGAGTGTTTGCAGCAAAGTGGTGATGTCAGTGTCGGTAGCAGCACCGAGAGGTTAAAGATGGTAATTTAATTCACTTGGGCAAGCGTCTGTCACCTTTCTGGTCAGAAGGGTCTGCACAAATTTCTCTTCTGGGTTCAAGTTCAACACTTTATCTTCAAAATATCAAGGCCAAACAGAGTTCAGTTTTACATGCTCTCATAGAAGTTCACGTTTTATTCACCAGAAACATCTTGTTTCATGGCTCATAAATATTAAACTAATATAAATGTAACCTCTGTGCTCTAAGGGCTGATCATAAGTGAGTGAATTTAGGAACTAAAATTTCCAAGCTGCAGTCTCTTTCTCTGTTGTAGCATCCTCTGCTAGAGGCTGAACAGAAGTACCAGTACCTGTGGTAAGCTTACATTCAGAAATTATTACCTCCTTGAGTCCCACTTCGCCTCCTCTGACTCCCCAGTTATAGCAACTAAACAACTACCAATACCCCAACCTGACTTTGTGAGCTTTGAAAACAACGATTAAAAAACCCACATGTCTCCAATGCCCAATCCACAAAATCTGTGCCCCATATAGTGCCAGGATATTATTGGTTTCTGTGGCACTGTGGCCACACCATTGCTGCTGTGCCCTTCTTCAGTAATTTGTTGGCATGCTGCTGAAAAGCAGCACAGTCTAGAAGTCACCAATAACAGAAATGTCCAAGTGATTTTTGTGCTGTAACTTTTGAGATTAAAAACTTGGCTGGGAAAGACAGAAGTCGTAAGTCTATTTGCCTCACCTACTTACTATGCGCTTATCTGGAACAGCTTTTGAAATTCTTTGGAAACCTAATGTATTTAGCAGATAGGGGCCAAGACTCTCTGTGAGCTCACCAAAAGCAAACTTTAATTCACGGTCTTGATATCATGGGAGAGCTATACTTCAAGTGGTCTGATGTAAGGCTTTTCTGACATTTATATGGTGAAACACAATTCAGTTCCATATTTAAAGGGGGAAAAAAAGTGACCAGAAAAAGAAAACCTCTCAGGAAAGCTTTGAGGCTGATGACCAACATTTGAAAGTTACCCTGATCACCCTCATTTCTCCTATGGGTCTCTGAGAGAAGTTGCTGGATTCCCTTTCTATGCAAAGAAAGATATGTATAGCTGGCTTTGAATCTCAAAGAATCAATTTTTTTCCAGGTGCTGAATACTCTCAGCTCCTGCAATTTCTGTCTGTCATCATCCGGCATCTAAGAAATAGTAGACGTGCCTCTCTGCACTTCTGTCAAAGCTGTGTTAGCTCTAAGGCTACTCTTGCTCCTCCTGCTTCCTCCTGCCTGTGTCTCTTGCTGAGTGCCTTCCTCAGTCTCACCTGCTACCTGCTGTTTACAGAGATAGGACACAGAGCCTGCTGCCTGCTTTGGATTTCCAACATGGTGCTCATCTCGTAGCCAGAGAAGACCACAAAGACAACTGAGTAGATGAGCAGAGTGATAGAAAGTGAAATTAATAATAAAAAAAAATATTAAAAGGTCATTCTCTAAATCTACAGCAGCAAAAAATGCCTGGCAGAAGTTGATGATACTGTTCGCTGGAGACATTGCCCAGGGCACTGTTAATGCTCTCATGCTGATGATGACAGGTATCGAAAATGAGAAAGTGACAGGAGCATGGGGTGGCTTTTCAGAGGGAGCTCAGTCCTCCAGCTGAGCTGCTGAATCTCAGTGGCTAGCAGAGACCTCGCACTGTAGTTGTGACTCATGTAGGATGTGCACGGTGAAACTTGTTATCTTCTCAGTGAAGGTAGGTGAGGTTGAGTATCTGTCCAAAGCCAGTTGGCCTGCTGGGGGTGGCATGGAACGGGGCTCGAAGGGGAAAAGCCAGTGTCCCAGCAATGGCACACATGGATATTTTGCTACATGAGTCACAGGTGACTCGTTCTTTGCACAGGGGGTGATCTTCAACTTTATGTGGAGTACCTATGCTATCAAAAGCAGATTAGAGCCTCTCCCTGCACTCTCTTGACAAGCCTTTCGGTCTGCCTGGATGAGCGTGGTATTAGGAGGCTGACGCTGCTGGAGGGTCGATTTTTCTGATGAGGCAGGAGATGAAGTCCTGACTGCCTGTTGTTATTCAAGAGCTGATGGCGCTTTCTGTGCAGAGAAAGCAAATGACTCTTGCCCTGTGTGAACGCATTATGTTCCACTTCAGTTTCCATGGCATTTTGCTGTTCTTGGCCCAAATAATTGTTCAGTCCTTGTGAGGGCCACGCTAGTGAATAGCAAATCGTTTCAGCCTAGACGCAGTGGTATGACAGGACCTGCGAAGAAACTTACCTTAGTGCTGATTTAACAGAGTACTTGTGTCTGTGAAGAGTCATTGTGACAGTGGTTTGTATTCAAAGCCTCACAATACGCTGAGAAAACCTCCATCAGGCTAGACCCGAAAAGGTACCGACGTGCTTAAAAGTCAGAGGTTGCAACGCACAAGGCCGAGATGAGAAATCCAGGACCTGGAACCCTGTGTTAGACAACTACGTGCAAGGGAAGTCCCAGACCAGCATGCTAAGCAGATGGTCTACAGTGACCAAAAGGCTGGCTGAACCTGGGGGTGTGCTTGTGGGGAAGGGAGGTGGCACCTCCATCCCTCAGGAGCAGTGGTGTTCATGGGCCAGAAGCTGTTTCCCTGGCTTTTCCTTTGGAAAAATGAACAGAGGTCCTGGGAGTGATGGGTAGAGCTGTTTCCCCTCAAGAGAAAAGAAGATGAGGCTTCATTCCCTGATTTGTCTGGAAGGAATCAAATCCACACAAATTAGGAGGTGTAGACTGGAGGTGAGAGGTGACACATGTGGGTCTGCCTCCCTCTCAGCTGAGGTTTTCTGCCTCCTTGGGCAGTGATGGGGGGGAAGAGGCCACCTGACTATTGTAAGAGAAGTCCCCATTTTCTTCTCATCACCTAGTTTGAAGAGAGAGTGATGTTTGAGCATGTGACATGAGTTAAGCTTGTTCTGAAAACACCTCTCAGATCAGCCATCTTGTGGATCATAGGTAAAGGCCTAGTTTTCTCCATAGTGATTGTACTTGGGTATAGACCAAGTGTTAAGCTCAAGGAAGGAATATTTGCCAAAAAATCAACTCTAGACATCTGAGACACTGGGGTGAGGAAGAAATCACACCTCTGAAGTGAGCTGTGTGGGTGCCTCCTGGCCAGATGAGGATTTTTCTAATGGCACTTTTAGAGGTGGTGCCATGCAAAGAACTGGTGCTTATCCAGACCTTTGGGATTATCTCGTTATAGTTTTCTGGGGTCTTTTAAAGCATTCATCTGTTCTTTGACATAGAAAGTGATATTTGATGGAAGTGACAATCCATGTGATCATTTCAATCAAAGCAGCATGCATTACTGTTTTAACGAAGCTTGTGACTCAAGGTTCTGCAAAATATGCTTGGATTCTGCATTACAAGATCCAGCAACAGGGGAATTACCTTACTGTGTACGCAAGAGAAAAGCTTCGCTCAGGGACAATCTACAGAGGTTCTGGAAGGGGACTGGCTAGAATTTTTCTCCAAAACAAGGCTGCTGCTTGTATAGCAATTTTTATTGGCAAGTCCATCCCCAAATGTGTTGTTTTATCATTATTTTGCTATTATTCACACTGAAAAAATATCACCATAAAAATATTGCCTGTTCCAGTATATAACTCGGTTACTAAGGTTACTAGATGAGATCTGTTTGGAATGATTTACAGCTCCTAAATACATTTTCCTCCCCCAAGAAGCTGACTGAGAAGAAGAACCTGCCCTAATAAATTAACCGCAGTAAATGCAGACTGACCTACAAATTAAGAAATGCAAGGTTAAATACAAACATCGATCAAAGGCAAGAACGATGAATAGATAATAAACTGAAGAAACAACGCCTACGAAGCAAAAGGCTCCTGGAGTTTTTGGGTTTGCTGGCAAATGCTACTTAAGCACTCTGCTCACCAGAAGAGGAGGAGAGTGCTTGCATGCGTTCAGAGGAAATGTTGTTGTGTGGCAGGATGCCTTGTCACTTCTGCCTAGAATAAGTCTAGAAAAAACAATCCTCCGTGAAACTGCAGGGAAGTTCGGCACAGCTCTGCCGTAGCCATGAGGAGTCGGGCTGTGACCAGACACAGTATCACTGCTCTCCCACAGATGAGAAATTGCTGCTTTGTGCATTTTCTACTACTTGTTCCCTATGGACCACAACTGCCCTGTGGTGTCATGAGAAGGGTGCTATGTCCCAAAAGAGCATCTCATGTTTTGGGGCAGACTGACAGTCAAGTCTGGGCTTCCTCTTGCTCCCTTTGGGAGCAGGTCCTTTTAAGCAGTTACTATATTTTGCACAATTCTTCATTTATTTTGGCTTTGTGCTGTTGGTAATGTCTGCACTTATTCTTACTAAGGAGCATCATCTTACCCTTCAGCTTGCAGGTGGAGCTGAAATGTGTAAACATGGGTGTAGTCATTAACACCGAAACGTTAATTATGTTGGCAAAGGAGCAGATCCCTGTGTGGCATCACAGGTCTGTTGCCTTCAGGGCAGTCACGCTGAATGAGTGAGTGAGGATCCAGCCTCACAGAATGGGGCCCTTCCAGGCACATGTTTTGTTTTTGCAAGGTTGGCATCCCTCTTTTGAAAGGCAAGCCCTAAAGCTCTCACTTGAAGTGTGACCCTTTCTTTGGAGCCTTGGAATCTGCCATCAAAGGTGCTAGGAACACCCTGCTTCATTGGAAACATGATCCCCACTGGAGGTCTCTGAGCCTGCATGGCTGTAAATAAGGGATAGACAGATCCCCTTAGAGATGCAGGACAACCACTGGGGAGGTGAGGAGCCTGGGAAATGTTCTCTGCTAATTAAAATCCCTTTTTTGTGTAGCAGCCTCTGGCAACAGGGAATATTGTATGTAGCACTTGAAGGGATTTAGGAGCAGATTTAGAATTGGGATGGTACTACTCAGGTGAGAGCATTGTCTTTCATAACCATGGGGGAAGAAAAACAAGAAAGAATATGGTTTAATTAGGCCACCAGTGTAATAATTCTGCTGGGAGTGCCACATAGAAGGATGCTGCAGAAAACAAGCATCTTTTTTTTTCCCTTAAGCCTCCCTCCTCTTTTCAGGGCTGTGTCAGCTTTCCCTCTGTCAGGGCCCTGAGGATACAGGAACAGCATGGTTCAGGTTGGAAGAAGCCCCTGGAGGTCATCTAGTCCAACCTGTCTGCTCAAAGCAGCACCTGCTAGAGCAGGTTCCTCAGGATCAGGACTGTTAGTAGGTTGCTCAAGACTGTGTCCACTCAGAATTTTAATATCTCTAAGGACAAAGACTCCATGACATCTCTAGACAGCTTGTCTCAATGTTTGACCAGCCTCACAGTAAAAATGATTTTGGTTTTTTTCCTTATGTTTAAATTGATTTTTCTGGACTTCAATTTGTGCTCATTGCCTCTTGTACTGTCACCAGGCACTGTTAAGACCCTTTACTGCCTCCCATCAAGTACTTATACATAGCGATAAGAAGTCTCTGAGCCATCTCTTCTCCAGGCTGAACAGGCTCAGCTGTCTCAGCCTCCCCTTGTATGTCAGAAACTTGGAGCCCTTTACCGTTTTTGTGGAAATTTGTTTGACCCACTCCAGTATGGCCATGTATTTTTTTGTACTGGGGAACCCAGACCGGCATCCAGCACTCCAGGCTCGTCTCATCAGTGCTGAGGAGAGGGGAAGGATCACCGCCCTTGACCTGCTCTCAGTGCTCTTTCTTATGCAGCCCAGGATGCTGTTGGCTTTCTTTGCTGTGCAGGTGCATTGCTGGTTCATAGTCAGTTTGTTGTCCACCAGGACCCCAGGGTCCTCCTCTGCAGAGCTGCTTAGCAGTTGATTGGACCACAGTGTATACTGATGCATGGGGTTATTCCTCCTCAGGTGCGGAACTTTGCATTTCCCTTTGTTGAACATCGTGAGATTCCTGTCAGCCCATTTCTCCAGTCTGTCAAGAGCCTTCTGAATGGCAGCACATCCATCCAGTTTGTTAACTACTCCTCCCAGTTTTGAGTCATCTGAAAATTTGCTGAGGGTGTACTCAGTCAGGTCATCCAGGTCATTAATGTAGCTGTAAAACAGTACTGGCCCCGTTGTCAGTCACTGGGGTACGCTACTAGTGACTGGCTTCCAGTTAGACTTTGTGCTGCTTTTCACAACCTGTTGAGCTTATCAACCAGTTTTCAGTCCAACTCACTGTCCACTTATCTAGCCTGTGTTTCATCACTGCATCGCTGAAGATGCTATGGGAGATAACATCAAAAGCTTTGCTAAAGACAAGATGAACACCATACAGGGCTCCTCCCTCAAGTCATGTCATTGTAGAAGGCTGTCAGGTTAGCTGAGCATGATGTACCTTTCATAAATCCGTCCTGACTACTTCAGATTACCTTATTGTCCTTCAGGTTTTTGGACATGATTCACAGAAAGATTCAGTCATCACCTTCCCAGGAGTTGTAAATGAGGCTGACTAGCCTGTACTTTCCTAGAGTATCTTTCTTGCCCTTCTTGAAGATAAGCGTGATACGTACTGTCTTCCAGTCCTCAGGAACACTTCCTCATCACCATGACCTTTCAAAGAATCAAGAGTGGCCTCACATAAGCTAGCTCCCAGAGGACTCATAGGTGCAACCTGTCAGGTCCCAAAGACTTGATTTTTTTTTGTGCTCCCTAACCTGGTCCTTCTGCAGAGAGGGTAAGTCTTCCTTGCTCCACACTTTCCCACTCATCTCAGGAGCCTTGGTGTCCTGAATTCAAAACCTACCAGTAAAGACCAATATGAGACAGACTTTGAGTACCTTGACTTTTTCCACCTGCTTTGTCACCAGGACCTGCCCCATTCAGCAGTGTATGCTACGTTTTCCCTAGTCTTTTTCTCAGGGCTGGATGAGCCTCAGCAGTCTCTCCATGATATCCTGCATGTGAGCCCCAGCAAGAAGCAAAACTCCCTATACAGCAGGTCAGGTCAGCAGATGGGGAACTCCATCTCCGGTAGCAGGGAGTCTCCCACTGCTATGACTCCAATGGACCTCAGTGATCCCATGCAATCTCACCAGGGACTGCCACCCACATCTTCTGGTCCATGGGCCCAGGAGCTCCATTGAAGTTCACACCTGGGAAACATGTCCTGGACTGAGCTACAACATAGGTGTGCCTGTGCCCAGCCCTGTCCTTTGCTATCCTGACCGAGCTTCCTGAATGGACTCTGGACCTTCTGTTGTAGGTAATGTTGCCTCCAGCCCTGTCTTCTGGATGAACCTTGGGCCTGCATTACAGGTAGGTTGCAGGGGCAACTAGCTTAGTCCCTAGTCTTGTATCTGACCCTGTCTTCTGCTTCCAGTGTGAGCCATGGAGCTGATCCAGTGCCATCACCTGTCAGATTGTCACCAGGTGATGGGAGAAATGTCACTGTCACCTGCGTACTCTGCTAGAGGGAAGTGTGACTGCACCCCCTTGGGCTGAGGACACTGACTATGGGTCCCAGCTTGTCCCTTAATGGCACAGCCCTGCACTGGCTGCTTGCTGGCAGCCTCAGCCAACCCTCTGGTTCCCTCCACCCAGCTTCATCCTCTTTCTCCTTTGTGAGGTTTCTGGAGAGGTTGCTCTCCATACAAGTGTGTGTTCTGGGGAGATGATTCTCCCACCCTTTTATGTATGTAAACGTGCCGTAACAAACCATACACCTGGTTATAGGGGACTTCAGGTCCCACATGGGCTTCCTGCCAATTCCTGGCAACTGAATGCACTTTTGAAGGAAGAGTTTTTGCCCTAGGGATTTGCCACAAGGTGTTACTGCTAGTTAATTCTGTTTCTCCTCCACTCCGCCTCCTTATCTGAGGTCTTAGAGACTTAATTTTCTTGCTGTTATCAACTAAATGCACATCTGCTTTCTGATTCACTTAAGATGATTTTTAAATCAAGCTGGTGTTGCACATGATTCTTTCTAATTGGTATACTCTGACTTATCACCTTGGAGAAATCCTAGCCATGCTCTAAATCCTGATGATTAAGTCAGCCTCTTAATAATATCCCAAATCACTTCTATGCAGGTGTACAATAATAATTTTATGAGGCAGTTTCTTGGCTGCAGAAAGGTGTAGGAGAGGTGTGAGCCCATCTCAGAACATATTGCTCTCTTTAATGCCAACCAAGAACCATCTTGTCACTGAAGCACTGCTGTATGGTGCCATGGGGTCTGCCTTCCTATCTGCCCCTTGCCAGCTGCTAAAATATCTTCTTACTTGTCACTCCATCCTGGCCAATTGAGTGACCTTCCTCAGGAAAACAGCTGTCTAGTGCACTGAGCACACCATGTTATGCTCACATAGGTGGGAACGGCTCCCTTGACTCATTCATATCTTCTTGAAGTGGGATTCAGAAAATGACTGAACCTGCTGTTCCACGGTACCTCTGTATACGTGGGGATGGTGGCATCTCTGAGAGGTTTTGTCTCTCCTTACTTCGACACTGTTCTGGATGAAAATACTGAAAAGGAGGAGTTTCCCTTTCATCAGGGGAACACAGCGAGCTCTCTCGTGCATGCTGCTGTAGCTGAGTTCACCTGTGAGATAATGGTCTGTCCTGTGAGAGTCTGGTTCCCAGACCAGGCACATGAAACATTGTCCCAGTGTGGCATTGTCTGTCCAGTGCTTATATTTTCTGTGATACATAGAACAATTTTGATTGGAAAAGACATCACCTCAGCCTGGAGCTTTCTATCAGCTGGGGAGTGGGGGGGAAGAGGAAAGAGATCAAGGGACAGGTGATTATCTGGATACTCTTTTCTCTTTCTTATTGTGAATCCTATGGGCCGAAGCTCCACATAGATCCCTTCTTGCTGAACCCAACCCAGAAACCGGGGGGCTTCTTGCCACAGCCTACAGGTGAAGTTGTTCTATGTTGGGACAGCTCTTCTCAATACACAGTTGGAAGGAGCACAAAGAAACAACAATGTACTGTGACCCAGCAAGGGGAACGGTAGACCCAGCACACTGGCAGCCTAAATGTTGTCAAATGTTCTTCCTCTTCTACTCTCTGTCCTGAAATGGCAGCTCAGTTGGGGCACACTGAAGAAGATACATGACAAATGCTCACACTGCCCTCCCCACCCCCCCAGGTTGTGTTCAGTAACAGCTGTCGGGACGTCCTTGCTGCTGAGGTAAAGCTGGAGGAAATGGTGACAGCTAAGAGGAAGAAGCACTTTCAGATCAGGTAATTTAGATGCTGCCATGGTGCCCACTCAAAGAGGCTTTACTGTCTGCTAATGGAAGATGTTCTGAAGGGGCTAAATCCCTCTCTTAATCCACTCCCACGCCCTCATAAATTCATGACAGCTGATGGGCATCTTTTGTTCTAATGACTTAGGTCCTCGGATGACTTCTTTACCCACATGCCCTTTAGATTTGAACTAAATTAACCAGCAGTGTTACTTGTCTGCATATTAGTCAGCTGTTATGTGCTATTACTAAGGAACAGCACAGTTGAGTTCACACATTTGTTAAGTGATTTATGAAATTACAGAAAGATTTGTTCAGATAACCTTAATGGATTTTATTAACACAGCACTAATAATTTAGCACTTTGACAGAAAGAAAAGAGACAGCTCCTTCAGGCATCCTCAGCCTAATTTCTCTTGGGTCATAGGATGGAGGGCAGCAACCCATACACTCTGCTCAGGCCTCACCTTGAAGAGGGAAATGAAAGCATGGTTGAGCAGGTGTGTAACTCTTGGAAGCCCATGCCCAGATTTTAGTGTGGCTGTGCTAGCAATGACTTTCTCATCAGGCTAGATCTAAGTAACGCATCAGTCAAGGAATATCTACTTACTCCTATCTCTCTGTTTTCTTTACATGTCTGCAACATTTTGGTTAGAAACTTGGCAGACAGTTGTTATTTAGATTTATTTTTTTTTAAATTTAGAGTTGCCATTTCCTGGTCAACAACTATTCATCAGCAAAGAGAAGGTCATATCTAGCATCAGAACAGCAGTAGCCAGCCTTGTTTCTCATTAGGGACAAGGTCAGCATGGTGAGGGTGCATGCTTCCCTGTCAGAAGTTCTGGATTGGGTTCCTTTCCCTATCAGGTTCCTTTCTCCTGGTTCATCATGACATAAGCACTGTCGTAACATCTTGACCTCTTATAAAAATGTTTCAAAATAAGCAGGTGTGAAGATACCCACCTCCGCTATCAGGGTGAGCATCAGTTCTCCCACCTGGGGTTACAAATGAAAGTTCTGTTGGTTTAAAAACATAAAGGTGAGCTGATGTTTAAAGCACAAATGTTCCAGGGCAACCAGATATAGAGTCAGGTTTGGGTCCTAACCAGACGTGGTGTGAACACCACAGGAAGGCTCTATATGAAAAGCAAACCCTCTTAGCTGAATGATCAGAGAGTACTCACCTTTTGTAGTCTATGTAAGTAGGTTTATATACATGGAAAACCTTTAGAAAGTATAAATAAGATCAAAATGCAGCCTCATTACTGGTTACCTTGGTAAGTGCTGTGCAGCACAGAGCTCTTCAAGAGAGAGATTCTGAGAAGCAATGATGCACCTCAAATATTATCTTCTAGGCTCATAGCCCACTGCTGCCTGTCAGTCAGGTGGTTGCCTTTGCCAAAGGGAGCAAAGTTTCAGAAATGTAGGATTCTGCTTGTCATCTCAAGCTGTAGCTGGGCTTTCCCTTCACTTAGGGTATGGTGTCTAGTTGCTGGCTTATGGGTGCAAATCATGTGCCAGAGGAGACTCAAATTTGATCAAATTTTATTATGTAGGAATAAAAATGTTTGCAGGAATATGACAGCATCTTCCATCTGCAAGCAACAATGTTAGGTTCCAGCAAGGCTAAAAAATACATCATATTTACTCAAACATAAAGCAATGGATTGATTTTCAAGCATATTTATGAACAGTTGGAAGTCTCTGCCTATCACAGAGAAAAAACACAGCCTGTACCTGAATGTCTAGGTCCTGCTGAATTCCTTCAAGCCTTGTGGAACAGCATCAAAGGGGGAAATTTGCACCAATATTTTGGTTGGGTTTTTTGTGTCCTGCCTCCAAATAATGCTGTGTTTCTTTTGCCAGTGAGCCTACAGGAACCCAGTAAGAACTGCATTCTCATGATATGTTGAAGGACCAGGGCATGAGGTCAAGGTACAGCAGACTTGAAAAATGGGAAGCGCTGGATGGGCATGTCATGGGAAGAGTTGTGGTTTGAAGAGATAGGACAGGGAAAGAGGCTTTTTAATCTTAAATTGATCTATGTTTGACAACTAGCAAAAAGGTTAGTCTGTCAACTTTGCCCAAATGTTAGGCAAGCTGGCTTTATAAAAAGAATAATACAGCTAAGAAAGGGAAATTCATGTTGTTCCTGTTCATAGGCAGACTGCGGGATGTTGTTTCTTCACTTGCTCTTCCAATCATAAGCTAAGAACTAAGAATTGCATGTCCTTTACACATACATTGTCACCACTGGGTCTGCTCTGCTGTTGACTAGGCTTCACTCTGCCCATTTCAGTTAAGCAAAGCTGATATGGAGCAAGGTTCAGAGAATTTCCCTCTGGACCTGCTCTGATCCCTGAGTGTCCATCCCCAGTGAAACAGGGCTCATTCACAGGCTTGAAACAAAGATGACACCAAGGAGAGTCCCTTTTCTACCCCAGCCCTCAGCTCCCCAAACTCTGTGGGCCACCCTGCTTGGTCTGAAAGCAGAGAAGATCCTCTACCAGCACGCTGATATGGCTGTCACATGTGCCATCCACAGAGGATGATGATCATGGTACTGTCACTGCTCTCCTCATGAAGTTCTTCAAAGGCAAAATGCTCAGTGTGGCTAAATGAAAGAAATAGTAACAGTGGTTATCTCAGTAACCCACTGTGTGGAGAATTGCTTGTGATCGTGTCCCATCACTCCATGACTCAGCTTCATCGTGCTTTTTAAGGTAACTTTGTTTTTAAAAAGCTCAAAATAGTTTTCCTTTAATCTAGGTTTTTTTTTTGATCAACACTATAATGTAAGCCATGGGTGATTATATTAGCTCTGACATGACAAATTCGTGGCTGCAATGCCTTCCTCAAGAAAGAGGATAATGTCAACATTTATCACTGTAAAGGTACTAATAAACTAACGGTTTTGATTTAAAATTGTGATATTTCAAGCACCTTACGTGAAAACAGAAGAAAAACAGTGTAGGAAGGAAACTGCTCAGCATCAAGAATTGAATTCTTCGCTGGAATAACTTCTTTGACTTCATTGGCATCATTGCTAACAACAGCTGAAATTCAGGCATGTGCAACTTAATTATAAAAAAAAAGGTTTTCTTGAGTCATCCTGTGATAAAGATGTGCTAATAATACGTTTGTTCAGTTACAAGCTGCATATAGACTCTATTTCCTTTTCAAATCAAAAGGTGGATTCATTAAACATCACTTTGCAAAACTTTTCATTCACACTTCATTGTTTCACTTTGTCTCACCTGTAACTACAATGTGCCATTTTCACTGCTTTGTCACTTCTCTACATCCCTTCTCTTCTGTTAATTTTGTCTCTACTTCTGAAGTGCTTCCAATAAAACTGAAAGTTCAGCATGGACTGATGCAGTCAACTTGATTTCCTCTACAACCTCTTGTCCATTTCTCTCCAGCATCCCACGGTAAGGACAACAGCTGTAAGACGAACACATGGTAGTCTGTTCCTCATGTCCCAACACTGTCCCCATACCCATATGACTGTGGATCGGTCCTGCTCGCCCCACCACTGTTTTGATGCTCCCTTTCAAGCTGTCTCTTGCTCCATGCAAGCAGCAGGGACCCAAGCTGGTTCTTCTCTGCTGTAATACAACATGGCATGGTCTAACACCCGGGGGCACCATCCTCCTCTGACTGCAGGCCATGGAGCTTCACCTGCTTTTGAGGAGTGCAGTTCCCTGCCTCCTCTCCCCAACTGGCTGCCCTCTTTCTGGGAGGGCATTAGTTCTGTGTCCCTTGCCGCTGTGGTTGTTGCAGCAGATGATGCCTTCGCTCTTTTGAGCTCAGAGTCACCATGTTTTCTGTGCCTATGTGGCTCACTGATGCCAAAGCCCAGCCAACCATCCGTTGCCAGTGAGTCACAGCAGAGAGCACTTGGTAAGGGCTGGAGTGAGATCTGCTTTTCTTGTAATCTCACCTCTGCTGAGAAGCTGAGAAGACTAGGCTTTGCCTTAGTGAGTTGGGACTGTAAATAACAGCACACATTTATGATTTTCCTTGATGTGACCTTGTGCAAGGGCCACCTAAAAGACCAGTATAGATGTACAATGGCTGAGGCCATTAGTACCCAGCAGGGAGACTCAGGTTTCTCAAAGGCATACTCCTGTTATATGTTAGCAGAGTTGTGTTTGGCAGTCAGACAGTATGGGTTTGTGTTTTTTTTTCAGGGAAAGTGTATAAAATTCATCGGTGTACTTTCCTCTGAAGTCCTACTATGCACAGAGCTGAATGTCTTCCTTTCACTAGGATGAACCTGGTAACCCCTCCTAGTCAGAGGGTTATAATGTCAGTGTGGAATGAGAGCAGAATAGCTGTGGTGTTTTATTTTAGTCAGAGGGCTCTGCAAGCTGCTGCCAGTGCATGGACCTACCTCCAACCTGCCTCATTCTGACTTGAAAGTTGCTGCCCACCCCTTTGCTCTTGGGGGGGTCACACTCATGGAACTTGTACCCTGCCCTATGTCTTTCTGCTCCCTGCATCTTTGTTCTTGTTGTAAAGGAAAAATACATTCTGTCCAGGCACCTTGTCTTTGTGTCCTGTTTTACCTGTCTTTTCCTAGGTTAACATCAGATCTTCCCACACTCTCCTCTTCCTCTGTGCTATTTATTCACATCTGTTGATACTCATGTGTCCCTTGCTCCATCGTTCCTCTATATGTTTTAAGTAGGATGTCCGGCACAGCTTTAGTTCCTTTAATTTAATAA
Source organism: Psophia crepitans (assembly GCA_013399095.1). Taxonomy (NCBI): domain Eukaryota; kingdom Metazoa; phylum Chordata; class Aves; order Gruiformes; family Psophiidae; genus Psophia; species Psophia crepitans. Next base: position 57,891 of record VWZZ01001259.1, read on the forward strand.
TCTTTTATCTTGCTCTTCATTCCTCCTCCTCAGAACCTCATTTCTTGCTGTTTAAAGTTCATTCCTCTTGTTGGTTCTTCAGCTGTTAACGAAATGAAGTGCAATGAGCATCTATCAAGATCCATTTCCCGTTTACCCATGAAACCGTTATGATCACCTTTGATTAAAACACAGATGGGCCTGAATGGAGCTGAGGAATAATTAAAATGAAAGAAAACTCACCTCAAGGTTTGTTTAAAATTTCATCTGAATCCAAATCTGTATTTCTATATCTTTACCCCTTGTCTACATTCTGTGCTCTTTTATAATCCACAAATCTCTTTGGTATTAGGAATTCACAGACCATTTGTCTTACATTACCTGTAGTGCTAGGATAAAGCTGAAACATATAAGTCTCAATTTACCTCCCTAGAACTGAAAGATTAGTCATCTGTAAGCAGTCAATTTTGCTGATTACAGTGATCACTAAACCAGCCGCATCCTCGTCTTACTTGCTCTGTTTTAGAATAGGAAATGATTTCATCAGCTTCATTTCTGCAGCGTGTTTTCTCTGTCTCTCCCCTTTTTTCCTTCTAATTTACATTTATTTTGAACTGATAATGAAGCATCATAGATTATCTATAGAATACAGCTACTAAACATAAAGTACAGCCCTTACAGAAACAACAGCCTGGCTGAACACCGAATGTTTCTCCTACACTAGTGTACCCAAACCAGAGAGATTCATTATAACTCCTTGATTGGTAGGTTTGTATCATCCTCCTTTTGCTCATTTTTCTTCTGATTGTTTTCCCGACCCCAGATGCAGCACAATCCAGCCAGTGCATCCTGGGCATCTTTTAAGGATGACTTCCCTACCGCGCTTAGTGACAGGCGAAGTCATTTCCTTGCAGCGATGCATCCGAGAGGCGGAGGGACAAGAGGGATTGTACCAAGCACTCCAAACTGCAGAGATTTCTCTTATGTCAGACATTGTGAGTATGTGGTACATTCATTGACTGCCAATGTTAGTGCCAGCATCAATCCTCTTTGGAAATTCCATATTAAATTGCTGTTCAAAGGCATAATGGGGAGCTGGGTGCTGTTTCTGAAACAGTCAGGTTTCTTTTTCTGTATGGTCTGCCTTGTAACGTCCATGTAATACCATTGCAAACTCCCCTGCTCTCAGCTCTGAACAAGAAGGAGCTAGACGTGTTTAACTTCTCCCTTCTTTTCCTCTCGATTTTCAGACCAAAAATATATCTTTCCCTTATTAAAACTGCAGCTGCAAGTACATATCATAGAATCATACAATCATAGAATCATTAAGGTTGGAAGAGACCTCAAGGATCATCTAGTCCAACCGTCCCCCCACCACCTATTACCCACTAAACCATGTCCCTAAGTACCACATCCAACCTTTCCTTAAACACACCCAGGGACAATGACTCCACCTGGGCAACCTGTTCCAATGTCCGACCACTCTTTCCAGGAAGAAATTTCTCCTAAAGATCGGATCACTGGAACTGAGGAATCCATGATTCTGGTATTCCCATTTCCCTGTGCACTTCTGGCTGTCAAAGTTGCTAAGCGTGAATGACGTTGAGTTATCCAGGTTCACAGGTAGACTTCATCTCAGGCTTTCTTCATGAAGACTCTGCAAACTCTCTTTGCTTGAAGACCCATGCTGAGTCTGATCTCTGTTCCCTGCTCAAGGTGAAACATTTGTTTTTCTCTCCTATGTAGTTTTATGTAGAATAGATCTTGAAAAAAACACATTCCTCTCTACTTATTTTTAACTACATCATTCTTAACTATTAATTGATTGTTCCCTAAAAAATAGCTAAATGTGATGACAAGAACACCGGGTAATAGGGAGCATGTCCCTGTGCTGCCGAACACTGGCAATTGTGGCACTTTGTGTCTGCAGCTGATGGAGGTTCCCTCTGTCTTCCCAGTGGAAGAAGGTTCATCTGTCTGACAATACTTGTGAGGTGACTTGTGGGTGCACTTTACAGGCAATCCCTGAGCTGGTATGTTGGATGCTGCAGCATCTTCCCAAAGAGCCTGACTGTTGTAGGCTATGGAGAAATCTTTGTTAGGGGATGCCGCAGCCTGGGGAGAAGAGCAAGGTTCGGGAGCTGTTTAAAGCTGGAGGACTGGAGGTCTGGGACAAGTCTGTCCAGTCCCAGACATGAAGCTTGGGTCTCTCTCAGTCAACTCCCACCGTACATGAAGCACAAGAGAGGTTGTCTGCATTGACAGAGAACACAGGAATGCCCAAAATCTTGCATGGGAGCCACACCGCCTTTTGTCTGCGCCAGCATGCTGGCAGGATGTGTGCAGGCAGCCCAGGTATGCTTGTGTCAAACGTTTCTGCGTGGTATCAGCAGCATGTGGCACCGTCTCCTGTGGCTGGGCTGCAGGGAGCAGCTCTGCAGCTGGCCCAGCGGGAAGCCCTGGCCTCTGCCCTTCACGAGAAGGAGAGGTTTCCAACCGCTGGCTGACCGGGCTGATGTCTGTCCTGGCATCTGTCTGTAGCTGTTCTCCTCTAGTTGCATAGGGCAGGGCAGGGAAGAGTGAAGGGGAGGTACTGCCTCTGCTGTTGGGGAATGCAATTTCTCTGTTGCTGGGGAATGCAATTTCCTAGTTCTTCTGTGCTCATCAGGCAGAGATTATTTCTGCCTTCAGCTTTAATGAAGAAACGATGTCAAGAGACAGCAGCGGCAAACCCAATCTAGCATCATCGCCTTGCAGGTACAGGCAAACCCAGCTATAGCGCCATGCTGGTACTTAACTAAGCAGGGTCCTTTCAGGATGAATGCAGTGTGACTGAGCAGCAAGTTCACCATTTAAAGTGAAAATCACACTTCCCAGCAGTGAGGTAGATCATTAAACATGTTGTTGCATGAGCCAGCATCACTTTTCTAAAGAAAGGTGTTGGGGTGTTCAGCCAAATGAGCAATTCAGTTGGCTTAACTTTCCTGACCACTTTCTAATTTGGTTTTAATGAAGATATAATTAAGAGGTAATGTCAGTAGAGCAGAACATTGTCACAGGATAATGGTCTCCTGCTGCTGCGTAAATGGTAGATGCAGTAAATACAGAAGGAAAGCTGGAATGTTTATTTTCCAAGCAGGAGGCATTGATCCTGGGACAATCTCTGTTTTGATACCTTTATTTCCATTTTGTCGGGAGAATGAGGGGCAGCAGATTCAATCTGCTTTGGCCTGCTCCCACTTCACAGGAGCGGGAGGAAAACTCTCACGGTGGTTCTGCTGCAGCGGGAACGTGCTGCTGCTAACGGTGCCTCATGGGTTAGACTCGCAATGGCTCACTTTAACCTGATTGTTCGATGTCATTCGTGCTGCCATAGGGAATGCAGCAATTGAGCCCCTCGGTCAGTCGGTGCTACAGAATAACTTAGCCATGATAGTACTGTTTATGAAAGCAAACCGCCTTTCAGAAACCAGCCTTTTTATTTTTTGACTGGCTGGAGCTTATGAAGTTCGTCTTGTCTGGTGAATAACATCTGTCTTCCAGTATTGCAATAGCAGAAATAAGGATTTTATGTTCCAGCACATATCGTTCACCTCCACTGCAATTCAGGCCGCAAAATTATTTCCATTCTGAACTTCAGTTCCCATTTTTCTTCAAAGTTTTGCAAAACTTCTTTGGGGAGAAATTTTCTTCCCAGGCATTTAAGCCAAGTAATAGCTTTAACCGTTTTTTGCGTTATGAAGGCTGACAAGATGTACTATCTCCTAAAGCTAAGACTGTTTTTTCAAGCAGAAAATGGCATGAAATAACTGCAAATGAGACTTATGCTAAAATAAGGATAAATTTTGGAAGTTAAAACTTCCTGTGAAATTAGGACTTGTTGAAGAGAACTGCCTTTGTTCTGTCTGAAGTATTTGGCATTTTGAATTTGCAAACTAACGACAATTTACAGCACACAGAGTAAATCTTACATCTTCCAGGACACCCAAGGAATAATACTGCTTATATAGTGCTCTTCCCCAATAGCTCGCAAAGCATTTTATGCTGGTCAGAATGAAGGCTAGCCAGATACAAGTTCATTAAAAAAAAACAGGACTCTTACATCCCATTCTGAAGTCAAAGCAAATCCAGCCTTTCAAAAATCCTAACAAAAAATGAAAGACTGTTAGCACACAACATGTTAAGCACTTCCAAGCTGAGGGGGATTTGCCATCAAGCCCAGAGCAGGCCTTGTATTTAAACGTACCCTAACTGGCGTGTTACTTGGAGTCATTTTGCTCTGGCCGAGGGAAGTGTTCACACTGATGGGGATGAGATGGGTTCCATGGGTTTGTGGCCAAGCAGTTGGCTGGAAGATGGAAGCTGCTCTTCTGAGTCCCTCATTTGGCTCATGCAGGTTTGAGCTGGGTCTGTCATCTTCTGTGAGAGGACATGCTGCTCCTTCATCTGTCCCACTAACATTGTGGAGGGAGGATGCTCTTCATCTGCTTCTCCTTTGTGAATTGCAACATTTGCCAATTCCCTGTTGCCTTGCGTGGAGCACCAAGCAGTTGTTTTCCATTCTTCCTCTACAGCTGAGGTAGAGCAGTCTCTCTGGTGAAATGGGACATCTCCCTCTGGACCAGAGAAACTTGCCTGCCACACAGAAATTGTTATGACAGATACATTCCTAGGAAAGGCTTGTTTTGTCATATCACCGTTTTACAGCCAGAAGAAATTATTTTACCAACCAACCAACCCTCAAATCAGCATCTTAGCATCACCTTCTCAGACAGGAAAGACAAGACATCATAAACTAACGTGAAACCAATGGCAGAGCTGGGCGTAAGACATGAGTACTCAATGTCTTGTGCTCTCAGTGCATTGCCTTATCCTTCATTGTAGAAAGAAATTGCAGTATTAAAAGCAGTGAGTGTTTTCAGAGATAATGCTGTGAATCTGGAAGACTACATGACTATAAGTGTCATGGGACCACATTTACATCAGGGTCACTCGGTCAGAATTTGACTTATGGTGTGCTGTGCAATTTTGCATCGCTGCAGGCTGTGCCCCTTGCAGTCCCTGTCATTTTGCTGTTGATATGGCCAAAGGAAGCTCGAAAAATTCCATACAGGCATTTTTTTTCTTTTTGCATAAAGTTCTACTCACACAGCCAAAGCTTTGTCCTGAGCTGGCTCCTGCTGAGACACAGGAGAGGGCCACCTCCCCCAAACTGAGTCACTCCTCCACCAGCTCAGTTTAAAAGCTCCCAGGGACAGCAGAAGGCTATTGTCTAGCTGGAATCTGCCAGGAGGCCACCTATTTGCTTCCAAGAAATTACCCCAAACAACCTACGTACAGTGTGAGAAGCTGAAGGAAATACCACAGGACTTTCCTATACTTCCAGAGGTGAGAGCATCATGCTTCTGGATGCTCTTTATACTCCTGGGTGAGGAAGTCACCCTGTTCCCCAAAACATGGCCTCTGACTGAGGTCTGGAGGGCACAAAGGGCCAGTGCTTCTCCCTTGGAGTAGGACATGTACACCTTTGGACATCTTTGCCCAGCTGAGTGTTCCTTGCCCAGCAGAGGGGCAGGAGGAGGGCGGTGGATCCAGAGGGAGAACTCTCTGCCTGAGGGACAGTGTGAGAGGCAGGAGGGACTCGGTCTCTGTAACACAAAGGGCACCTGTGGCTCCTCTCCCACTTTTCCCAGGCCCCTGCAGAGAGGTGACTACGGCATACTGGGGGCAGGCAGGAGGCAGCTGTGATGCCCCTGCTGCTGCTGGGCACCCCGAGAGGTCCAGCAGCTCGGAGGGGTGAGGAAATGGCCAGAGAGGCTGCCTGGGCTGTCCTCAGCCACCCAGGCAAACCCTGAGGCAGTGGCAGAGCCGGGAGCAGCCCTGCAGTGCTCACTTTAGCACGAGCAGCCGGGGGTGAGCTCCCCTGCCTGGTCCCTAAACCACTGCACCTTCGGGATGTGCTCTCTGCTTCACTGCACCACCAAAGGGTTGTCACCAAAACAGATGGACAAGGCTCTCTGCTGGAAAGTAAAGCTGGGGAGGGAAGAGCAAGGAGCAACAGATTTTTCCTTCAAATGAGTAAGAAATTCTCAAGACTTCCCCTCACCCAGTGGGAGCATTTCACTTTCCAGTGAACAGCACTATAAATTTCACCTATTGTTGGAAGCAAAGATGTTTTATGGTTGTCCAGACTGAGCTATGATTGACTCAAAGTCTAACAAATCATTCCCTTGCTCTCCTCCCACTGGCCTTTTAATGATGCTACACAGAGCACCCGCTTCTCCTTTAAAGATAACCAGGGTGGGAGGGAACAGCTGTCACCAGCACTTAATGAATGAATTTTGAGCCATCCTATAATTTCCCTCTGCTTGACTATAAGGACATGAGGAAAACAAGCAGAGCAGAAATCCGTTGCCGAGAAGCAGCCTGAGCTGTGCTCCTGAGCATCACACCCATGCCGTCAGGAGACGGACCACTCCACGGGAAGCTGAAGCAGCTCCTTCCTCAGTAAGGTGTGGGGTGCTGGAGGAAGGGATGAGGAATACACGGGAGCCTCCCCGTGAAGGGCTTTTTGACAAAAGGTGCTATGCAACGCTACGTGTTGTGGTGGAGAGGACACAGTGGCGCATTTCCAGCGAGAGATGGTGCGTTTGTACCAAATAAGTATGCATGCTGTTTTCTCTGTTGGAATATTGTCGTTGTTCTTTATTACATTAAAGGGGAACATCTTTATCTCACGGTGATTTGGGTGGGATGTGACATTGCCTAATGTAAAAGGGCCCTGTAATATCAAGGAGACAACCGTGAAATAACACATTACACACTAAATCGAACAGCAGGCTCATTTACATTCCTTTAATTTGGAAATATGAACATTCAGAAACCCTCTTCTCCACTTGCATTCCCTTATTTTGGAAACATGTAAATTACATTTATGATAATTTAGCATTTAGCTGGTACAAGCATTGCAAATTCCAGAAGCAAACGTTTCAAAATAGACAGGAGCTGTGCCAGCTTCCTTTGCAAACGTGTGTGGTAAAAGCCACCTCTAGAGATGACTCCAAGCGCAGTGTCTCCAGCTTCTGGACCTGCGCTTGCAAACGCTTGTAAGGCAGATGGGACGGCTGGGATGAGGCTTGTAGGGCTGGACCTTTTGTCCCAATCTCGGTGCAGGCTTACTGCGTGTGGCAGATGGATTTAATTAATAAACTGGGTGTGTCTCCTCCTCTGTTGTGTGTGGGGGTCATTGTTTGCAGCCTACGAGATCCTGGAATCACAGGTGAGAAGGACAGTAAAGGATCTTTTGGATCAGCCGTGCTCAAACGATGCTGGGAGGCCTCTTCTACGGTAATCCCAATGCTTTGCTTTCCAGTCTTGCCTCGGAAACCTTCTACTGATAGTGGCTTGTGCTCCGTCGCTCATCAGACAGCTTACTCGATTGCCTGTGTAATAGCCCTTATTATTAAGTCATTTCTCTTGTATCTAAATGGGATTGTTCCACTTTTAATTCGAGACCCTTTTACCATCCCCGCTGCAGGGAAGGCCCATCCTAACGGCACACAAATATTAGCGCTCGTCTCGGCGCTAGCTGCGGCTCCCTCCTGCCCCGAGAATTGCTTTCCATCACACCCGCCGCCTGCAGTTCCCTTCCCCGCTCCCGCCGCCCACCCTTAAGTCCTCTGCCACTTTCCAGTGTCCTTTTTAGAAACCGAGGCTTAAAAATGCGTGCTGTGCTCCGGCTCCAGCCTTATCCAGGCTGTATAATGCTGCACTCGTCCCTCCCTTTTTGTCAGACAAAAAGATCCCTCATTACGCTCTACACACCGGGGCAGCGAGTGCTCTCCTCGCAATGTGAGCTCTCACGCTCTTCATTACCCACTATAACCCCAAGGTCTTTTTCTATATTAATGTTTTCTAAATATCTCTGTTGATTGCTGTTATTTCTCCCCAGGTGCATTACTGTCACATTCATCAATAGTAAATAAATTCTATTTTGTTGACATCTTGGCGTGACTCAGAACCTGCCAGGTAATTCTGCAACAGGGATTTACTGTCCCTTTTTACCTATTCTTTTTGTATTTTATTGCTTTCAGTACTAGCAAGGTTAAACACAGCATTGACTTATATAGATCAAATGTTCAGAGTACCGAGGGGAATAAAAATATTTGGACAAATAATTGGAAGTGGAAAGTAGGATTTTCTTTTAGAAAAGCAAGATAAATACAATCTTTTCTCATGAAATATAAAATTTGTATTTAACATTTTCCCCCTTGCCCAAACTTGAATAAAAAGAGAGAAGGTACAGAAATGGAAGTTAATATCTTCTTTTTAAAAAAAAAGTTGGAATCCTTTGTCAAGCCTAAACTTTTACACGAGCATTTTCATCTGGACTGTACAGCCTTTGGGGGTGAAGGTATTCTGAGTAATTCTGACAAAGACTGTGAGAAGGCAAAACCTGCCTGGTTTTCTGCCTGTTTTGCAGGAGGGACAGTTCAGAAATCATTGCTCAGTTCATCCCCTTTCGGGAAGGCTCTGAAACATTTGCCTGACGTTAATCAGGAGCTGTGGCTTCCACGTGTCTTTGCTGTGGCAGAGCAGGGGTTGGAGCAAGCACACGCTGCAGAGCCTCAGTCAACAGCGGTCCTCTGGGCAAAACTGTCAGCATATTGAATGTAGGCACCTGGGTACCTGGCTGCACGTCACTTGTGCACAGCACGGTGAAGGTGTGCTGAAGAGGTGGAAGCCGAATCCAGAATTCTAGCTGAAACTCTCAACTCATAGAAATCAAGGGGAATTTTACAGCCGACTTCTCTAGTCCCCAGGTTTCAGCAGTTGGCTTCTAACTGCAAGATCCGCCTGAAATTTTACTTAAAAACCCCCACCCACCCCCAAAAAAATCCCAGCAACAAAAATCCCCAACACTGCTGAACGTCTTTGAAAACAGAAATATTAGTATAACCATTTCTTCCCATTGTCAATAGCTTTTGATGTATTCATATGTAATTTCTCACAGAAACTTGCACAGATGAAAAGGAAAGGACAAGTTGTGGGGGGGTGGGAGAGGATATCCAGTCTATAACAAGGAAGGCACAATTAAATAGAGTTCTAGTTAAAGGAAGAAAGACCTCCTTGCTCCGAGACTGAAGTCAATGGGCTGAGCTCAGAGGAGCCAACGAAGATCTCATGCCTATTCCTCACCTGTGCTCACTTTACAAATCATCTGTCATGCCCTGGCCGCTGACACCCTGACAAAACAAGTACCTGCTAGTGCATGAAGGTGCAAAAAGCTCTGGGTATATGTTGTCCGTCAGGGTCTGATGGTGCTCCTGACATCAGACTTCTGGCATCAGGCTACATCTGCTGTTTAGCCCTAAAATATTCCTGGGGGTTTTTTTTATGGAGTTCCAAAGATAACACCGCTTGCACTCCCTGTGGATGGCTGACTCCCACATACTATTACCAGCTTGTGGCAAATATTTTGAGGTTTCATTAACCTTCTTAGCAAGTCTGCCTCGTACCCGTGTTGCTCATTCCCAATGGGTTTGAGGAACATTGGTTTAGGTTATCCCTGCGGCAAAGATGGATTTGGGAGGGGAGCCCAAACAAGACTCCCTGATTACGTGAGATTTGCTCTGACAGATTCATTTTCAGTAATTGCATCTGCACACCTGATTTAGGGCTCGGCAGACAGTACTGGAAGCTGATTTCTTTGAAAGTAAATACCCAGCAGCCAGGACTGTAACAGATGTTACGGATGGGACCAGTAATTCACTTAACTGTGTCTCAAAACCCCTCTTTTCTATACTTTTCTCCTCAATATTCTCCTGGGCAATCACTAGCCCTGCTAAATTTGTGGTTCTCATTTAATTCACTGACATGTTCTTATTTTTTAAAGCTTTATTTTCAGCTACTGAAGTACAAGAAATTGCTTTTGGCCTCAAGCCTTGCTTTCCAGAGAGGCAACAAGAGACTCCACTCCCAGTTAAAGGGAATGCTTTCTGCTTTGGCAGGAACAGCTCTGAGGGAGTTTCTCAGCCCGCCTGTGCCCTTCCACACCGGTCAGTGCTCCCAATGGATGCAAATCTTTTCCTGCTCTGCCAGTGGAGGGCACAGCGCTCAGACCAAGCCCTCTCGATAAAGAAGTAACTTTCTTCGAGATGAAAGGCTTGGGTTTAGACACAGTCAACATATCCTTCTGCCCTAGGGCTTCTTAATTTATCTCTCACTCTGCAAAACCACTACCCAGAAAGCACTTAATTACAGCGTGGATAAACTTCCTGCAAGACAGGAGCGGAGCCCAGCTCTCCTGGCCCAGAGATGGGGAGGGTGAGCGGGACCCGTGCCGACAGCAAGCCCTCCGGCACAGCCCGTGGTGGGGAGAGAGGCATCTCTTAGCTGCGGCAGGTCAGACTCCAATGGGGGTGTGCGGGCAGCAGGTGGGAATCCATCGAGGGGTGGTCCCATGCCTCAACCTCTTGTCGTCACGGTCTGCGGGCTGTCACCAAGCTGTTGGCTACACAGGACTTCTCCCCAGGTTTGGAAACTTCATCCCAATTTGTCTTGGGGTCTTACATCAGGGGCTCTACCAAGCGGGGAGACCAGGCTGCAGGAGTCAGGGTGGGGGACAGACCTGGCAGAAGCCATCCAGGGGGTTCAGATGCATCCTATTCTGAAACAGGCCCATGGCCACACAGCCCATGGCCACACAGCCCGTGGCATCGCTCAGGTTAAAAGGTAAGTGCTGCGCATTGCATCTCTTGGTGTGGGGATGCAGATGCACATGTAGATCCATGCACAACTAGTCATTCTTTTCACGTCATTACATCAGAAATGCTACTGAAATAATTACAAATTATGTCTGCTGTATAATCTTTTTTTTTCCTTTACCTAGTCTATAATTACAGCACCTCCAAAAAAAAAGGTGTATTGGATTTTTCTGTCATGATCTATGTTTAGGGCTTGGCAGGATTCAATTTTAATTTCAACTTCAATGATAACATTTTATTACCTGTGTTCTTTATTTATAGTTACATATTGCTTATTTATACTGATGTAAATACTTTTGACCTGCATCCAGAAAAGTGCTATTATCATTGGTTGAAAGAAAATCAGCCTCCTCCTTCTGAATAGCTGGTGTGATTTTAGAGAGATGGGGGTCTACCAATTCATTTACCACCAGAGAACTTAGCCCTTAATCTAGGCAGAAGAGAAATTACAAATGTATTACAAAACCCTTCCTGACAGAGCCTGTCCACTCTCTGTTTTTCTGGAATACTGCACAAGGTGACAACATGAATTACAAGTAACATTCAATGTGAGTTAACAAGCTAGAAAATGCGCCTTTTTTTATTGGGTTTTTTTTGACGGGCGGCGGAGGGGAACGTATTGTGCTATTAAAAACAGAGTTGAGATGAAAAAAAGAGATTGTTTTAAATATCTTGTGCATTAAGATAATCCAAGCAGATCCCATATTGAATATGAACAAGTGTTAACAGAAAGACCGTTAATCAAGCACTACGCCTATTGGAAAAACTGCAGCAGCTTAGACAAAACAGGCAAAAAGTTAGCCCCTGGTTAGATAAGTAAGTGGATGTCAGTGCTGGAGCGTTATCTCAGAGAGGAAGCAGTGTGTGACTGTGGACAGCCATGGATCAGGCATTATATCACCCAGCTCTCCAGGACCCCAGGACCAATCAGCTGATACCCAACCAGTGGAAAAAGTTTCCTGAATAGGGGCTGCTTGCTGGAGAACGAGAGCCTGGGCGTGTCCATCAGGAGGAGACTTCTGGTTTATCCATGAGAATTCAACCCCAAGTCTGCAGTGTGATCCACGAGGGCATGGAGACCGAATTTCTGCTGACTCCAGCCAAGCTGAAGTATCTACCTGCACAGGACAATGGTGGGATGGTGGGCATGTCTTCTCCATTCCCCCACCCACAATGGCCGCCTCCCTTCCAAGGTACCAAGTAGGGAGCTCCTTCCCCACCTTCTCCCAAAAATGGGGCTGTCCAAACTGCGGGGGGCTGTTGCTGGGAACTCAGTAGTACTGAAAGCTGAGAAATATTGCACCAAAATTTTCATGCAGGAAGGGAAAGGCTGAATTTTTAAAGAATGTATAATAACACTAAATAATTGGTCCCCACATGCAGGAAACATGGGAATTATTGGTTCAGAGCTGCAGAGTGGGGGAATGCAAAATGACTGCTCCCATCTTGATGCTGATATTTTTTGCTAAATGATTTGGCAGAGCAAATCAAAAAAGCTAAGGCTGTAACTGTTTTCTGTCGCCACCTAATGATCCTAAGTGCTCTGAGGAAATTGCCACTAAGCATTTTACCCAGAGTATTTGTGGAGCAGGCCTTAAGAATTATTGATAGTAAGAAAATAGCAGATATTAATGAGCATTTTCCCCAAGCTAGTGCATCACTGGAGAATTTAAAAGTCCTAATGTGCACTAAATTTGGAAAGTACAATTTTAATTCCATCCTGGAGAGTATTTAAATCTTAAAGAAAATTACCAACTAAGTAGGGGATCTAAAGTACAATTGTCAGAGCTGAAATGCCCTTTACCTCCCCACACAAAACCAAGTTCATCAATCTCAAAGTTTTTGTTCAATACTTCATTGCCAGGAACTGCTTTCAGATTTAGATGAAGGGTGAAAACAACAATACTAAATAAATCATTACAAACTCTGCATAGTAAATAAGAAAGACATTAGATCAGCTTAGGGTCCTTGATTTATGCCAGAGATGCAGCCATGCAGCAGGATGAGAGAGTAGAGTGTTCCAGGACTTGTCTAACAAGACGTTATGTTTTTCCACATGCAGTGAATAGCTATATATCAAGTCAGAGGAGAAAGCAATCCTCCAAACACTCCTCGCTTTACAGGTTTGGAGGGGATGCTTTGTTGATCAGGTTCCGTTCCTGGAGAGGTCCAAATGAATAGGGTTATTTGGTCTGCCCTGAAATTTGGTGCATCTCATGGTGGGAGGGAGGCAGAAGGTGTGGGCTGGGGGAAGCAGGCGGGATGCATCAGTTTGAGGAGATGGTTCTCCCTACAACAGCTGCTCTTTTAGCATTATGTGCATGGGTGAATAAGTACAGATGTGTGTGAAGGTCTGGGAAACAAACCAGGGTTCCTGAATAAGCCCAATCTCTCAGCACATACTCTGCAGTGTCTTGACATCAGTTCAACTTTGATGATGCAACATTGGCAGCAATCCTCAGGAAAGCATCTGGTTGCCTTGGTAGGTAAATGAGTAGCAGCTGGGAAAAAAATGGAATTCACGTGGGGACCGAGGCATTGAAGGGCTTTCTGAGATATTGATTTCCACATGTGCTCAAGGGAGCACCATGGGGAAAACAGATTTTGTGTCAGCTCAGGTTACCCAGAAATTTCTATAATTTACCATCCAGCCCAGTTGCTAGATTGATTGAACCTGGTTAACACTGCTTAATAACCAGCACAAACAATCTTTGAAGCCAATTATTAAACGTTTGAGAAAAACCTGCCCCAAATCCTCGCTGAAGGGATTTGCATCTGAAGTTGCTACACAAAACGTTTTGTTGAACACTGGAATGTATAATAGGAGAAAAACAGTGGTGACAGCCAGTTGGCATGGCAATCGCTCAGCTGCGTGGCCCCTTCTACAGGTGAGTGTCGTGTGAGCAGCGTGCTGGGGTTGCTCTTGTCCAGTTTCCTCCTCTGCTCTCTGCACGGCCAGAGCTCCATCACCCTGAGCCGTCAGGCATTGGGTCGGCAGAGGACGCAGCTCCCAGCTCCTCCCATGCCCCACAGGATTTTTGCTTGTGTCCAACCTCCTCCTGCTCATACAGGTATTGCAGTTATTTTAATTTTGCAAGAACACCCATGATATTAAGATGTATTTCCAAGCCCCTGGATTCCTCGAATCCCTTATGTCTCACAAGCACGTACAGCAAGCCCACAGGCTGCGCTTGCTTTAGAGCTGTACCTCCTTCGGCACATGGTGCGGTGCTCACTCCCTCGCTGGCGCCTGTGAGTCAAAGGTCCTCTCAAAACACTCCGTACGGAGGTGGGGGGCACAAGCTGGCAGTTAATAGCCCTTTTCACACAACTCTTCGAGAAACATCTGCACCCAGGGCCAATTCAAAACACAGCTCTGCCTCTCCGCACGTTGCTGTCCCTGCAGCTCGCTCAGCTCTGATCGGTAGGACCTGTTCACTCCAGGAAAGATGAATGCATTGACGGGGCTTTTCTGCGTCCCGTTGTTCATGAATCATTGTTCCTGTCACACAATAACTGTAATTATTACTTTTCCGGACCTTTGGCTGATTGTCTTAGCAGAAGAGAAAAAAAAGCAGCAGAAAAAGGGGGGGTTGTGTGTGCAAAGTCAGACATCTTGGAAATACAAAAATCTCTTGCCTCTTGATATTAGACTAGTTCCCTTTAGGTCAGAGCTCGTACTTACACACATGCACATGTTTCTTCCTCTACTCCACAGTGCCTGGAGTAGTTTGTCTAGTTTTAAATTGGCCAAAGTAGATGAAGGGTGGCAGAAGGTTATTTTTAATCTGCTAATGTGTTATGGGAGACTGTTGTGGCAATGAAGCATAGAAGGTGGGGGAAGGCAGAGGGAAAATGTAAAATAAGTTTGTTTGAACCAAAGGAACACACAATGTGAGAATTTCAAAGCCCCTGATACCAGACTGTTATAATAGCAAAAAAGAATTTTATTTTTTTTTGTATTCCTTGAGGGGACATGTCCCTATGTAGAACACAGGAGTCTTGGCTTGACTGAGTCTGTGGTAAAGAGACAAGGGAGAGTCTTGTCTCCTGGATGGTTACATAGCTCAGCATAACAAGGAACATCACCACCAACACATCCAGGAGCAATGGATTTTGCACCGCACTTTTAGCCTGCCTGACCCCGCGAGATGGTGTGACCTGACCAGATGGACAATCAGAGGACATCCTCTTCCCTGGACAGTTGTCTGGTCCCTGCTATTTCCACTCCTCCTCCTTCAAAATATGAATTTACTCCTGCTTCTCATGCTTATTATGTTGTGGTTTTGGTTTTTTTTTATTCACTTATATAAGAGCATCCTTAGCAATTCAAGACAGGTCCAGCTGTGGTTAATTTGTCATGGAGAAAATAATATCAAACAGAGCAGTGCTGGGGAAACAAACAACCCAGTGCAAAGCCTGCCCCTAATTGATTGATGAAAGGAAAATTAGGGCTGCCTCAAGAAACAATTTCCATAGCAATGGGAAGAGAGAGGAAGCTGCGCCATGAATTGTGGGTGACCTGCTGCAGCTCTTTGGCCTCTGAGGTGCCGGCCAGCGTGCCCAAGGCTCCCACCGGCAGCAGGTTGTGGATGCACCAGGGTAGCGTGGGACTGCTCTGCCACCGACCAGACCTCCAGGGCAGGGCATCGCACGGACTGTGTCGATGGTCGAGCTCAGTTAGGGGGCTGCAAGCACAGTGCTGTACTGTGGGATGGAGATAAGCTTTCTCACACCCTGCTTCCCCCCAAAAAAAGAAACAGCTGCCATGTTTTGTAGTCTTTTCCTTTCCCTTTGCATTTCTTTTAAGTAAGGATCAAGATTATGCCTCAGTCTAGGTACTGATTGCTATCACTTCAAATGGACTGACTTTCTTCTATTTTCTCTGTAACAAAATCATCCAGGAGACTTTCAAGCAAGAGATTTTCCCCTTCAGAAAAAGCTCTGCAGGTGCAGTAGTAGGGGCACAGTAGCAATTATTAAGACCACATCCTTTATTTTTGATGGTTAAGGTTGCTCGCTTCAAAAGTGACTAATGATATGGGGTGTATCTAAAATGTTATTTGTTTGATTGAAGATGTCTTAAGGAAGGCTTGCTTTCAGGGAAGGAGGACCACTGCAGGAGTCTCAGGATGGGGAACCAGAGTCTTCCACGTTGCCAGCTGCTTTTGAAAATCTTGGTCATGCATATGTGTGTATTGCAAATTTGCGTGCACCTTTTGTTTCCCAGGCAGGCCACAAAAAGCAAATTCAAGTTCCTGGCAGCTAAATCATGAACAAATATTACGCTTAATTTGGCATAGCACAAAATTGACAGTTTGCAAATTATAATAGGCCTTAAAGGGAAAACAATTCGAAGAGCAAAAAATCCCTAATTCTGGACCTGAGGCTTGAAAAAACAAAATAAATCCATTTTCATAGGCGTCCATTGGGCACACCTTCCCCAATACGTATGCTTGCTGAGGCTTAATTCCCGCTCGGCTATGGCTCGGTGCTGACGGGAATTCGGCACCTCGATAGGAGGAGCCATCTCTTGCAGCACACAGCGCTGTAGCTGGCTCCACTGCTGTGCTTTAAACCCAGACCCTTATCAGAGCCAGAACGTACAGCACTGCTTTTGGTGACGTTTTGATTGCTGGCTATGACCAGGACAGCATCAGAAGAAAAGAAAGGCAAGGCTAATGCGATTTCCCCCATGGTGCCTTTGTTTGGCTCACCTTTTTCAACAGCCGTTTCTGAAATAAGTGGAAAGACCGGTCACCAAGCAGCCTCTCTCGTAATGAGTGGCCTCTTTGTTATTGTCCTCGGTACCAGCAGTCTGGAGAACGCATAGAAGGAACTGCCTGAAAGGTAACAGTCTGAAAACAGAGAGAGAAATACAGTCATGACATGTAATGCACCAATTGACCTGAAGATGGATTTGTCTCAGAGCAACGTGACATATTTTCATCTGCCTGAATTTATGGAAATAAATTTTACAGCACTGCTTGTGGGGGCAGACAAAAGTTAGCAGGCTCCGAGGAGCATTCATATTTCAGGAAAGTGGAGAAAGTTAGAATCACTGTATTAGAGGTATGACTTAAGGGACAAAAACAAACTGGAAGGAAAGGGAGTAAGTGCAAACTGAGGGGTGCTGAGGATGAAGCTGGTCATTCTGCTTGGCAAAAAAATCTACTTTTTTGATAAATACCCTTTCAAAAGCATCTGCTTTCTGGGGAAAACTGGACCTTTCCCTTGAAAAGCTACTGAAGTACTGCTGTATTTGGAGCATTTTCTGATATTCAACATTGTAGTGTAGAAACTAAAATTTGCCAGGGAAGGAAAGCATCCTCTGTTGTTGTTGTTGCTGTTGACAATTTTTAGTAAGAAATGTCTCCTCACCTACCTTCACTGGGGATTGAAAAGCTTGCACTTGATGCAGAGCAAAAGACAAACAAGAAGAATGACAAAATTAGACAAGTCAAAGCATCCTGATTTGTTTTCTATCTACTCTTTGGTATTTCTTTTCTTGCCTTCTTTTTTCTTTCTGTCTACTTGTCAGGGTTCTTCTTTTAGGCTATCAGCTTTCTGTACAGGGATCACTATTGAGTTTTCACACAGGTTAGCACGTTGTAGACTTGACTGGCAGAGGGTTATGGGTTACTGCGTATGCCACGCTGCAAACAGACAGCTAGAAGGAAAGGTCATCTGGGCAACCCTTTGCTGTAGTAAACAGCAAGGGAGCCCAAACAATAAGCCTGAAATATGTGATGCAAAAAAAAAGGCAATCAGAGCCCTTGTTTGGGAAGAGACCTAGGCAAAGAACCAGCTGAAAACCATCAGAACCAGCACTCCTGCTGCCTGACCACGGTCTGAGCATTCAGTCAAACCCTGGAAAGCGTTGTTGCTGAAGGCTGGTAGTAGTTTTGCTACGTGTTGTATGTAGCTCCAGCTTACAATCTTATATACCATCAACCCCAAGGGAAGACCACACATCTGGGACTGCATTACTAGGTCTGGATTAGCAAGGCCCTGGTGCCCCTTCACATGTATTTATGGGGAAGGCAGGATGCGCAAATGGTAATAGGATAAGGACAGATCTGACGTGACAGCATCAGCTAGAGACAGGGGCTGACATGGCTAGGGTGACATTTTAAATATACTCTTGTATGGTTTATTTGCAAAGAATGAACATAATGGTGCTCCAAGAGACGAAGAACTCCACCTGCTCTAAAGATGTAGCTATAGCAACCTCCACACGATTACATTGCTAATCCGCAGGTGTTGAAGAGGCATAGATAGATGCTGTTGAGTAATTCGGCTCCAAATAGACACTTTGATCTGCATAACAGCTTGCATTTATGTCCCAAAGATGGATCATTTCCAGTTCTGAAATTCTTCCTTATAAAAGCAAAATTCCCATTCTTTATTTTATAATGGGAGTCTTAAAACTTGCCTGCGCTACCTAACAAGCTCTAACAAACTAGACAGCTACACTACTCTTGGGTAAGGCAAGAGTGGGGGAAAAGGAAACCTTTTCATTGCCAAAAACATCCAACCTATTTCTTGCACGTTTTATCTGAGTGACCACTCAATGGGAACAAAATCAAACAGAAAAGAATAGTTGTTCTACTTTCCTGTGTACATGATGTACTGACAAATCAATTGCATCTTCACATTAAAGACAGTCTATTCTACTGCAGACACTGGCAACAGTCTCTGAACATGTACCAGATCAGATCACGCTTCATTAGCAGCCACAACACTGCTGAAAACATCAAGCTAACGTCTGTCCTGCTTTACTCTCCACGAGATGTCATTGAACTTGGTGGGGATGCCTGGGATGGAAGTCAAGGCAGAATATGGCTCATCATCAAGCAGCTCCAAAGGAAGCTGGACCTTTGATAAGCAAAATCTGCAATTCACTCTTTCAATAAAAGGAAAGAATTCAACAGCTCCAAGAGAAAAATGACTCTTCGTTGTATTCCCCACTAACCTGCTGGAGCACTTCTTTAGCAAGGTAGTTCAGTCACATACTCATCATTTCATTAAAGCTGGTTAAGGACATTTCATGAAGCCTCTAAATTCTATATTGCATGCTCCTTCACTCCTTTTTACCCTTTATTTCTTTGCCAGCTGAACATCCCCCAGCCCAGTTTCTTCCATCACTTCCTGAAGCAGCTGACACTGCCTTGTTTCCCGCCCATGCTCCATTTATTTCTTTGCAGGCTGCTGTGTAATCACCTTATTTATTTATCTGAATGATTTTGCTGTATTAAAGAGCCAAAAAATCAAAACAGAAAAGCCATTTGAAATACCTCTATGCTTGCAAAAATCAGTGGACAAAGTCAGATACTTGCCTTTCGCATGAACTGTGTGCATGTGACAGTGCAGTGGGCCACGGCGTAATCACCCACTATTTTTTCCACAGGACCCTGCCTCATCCCTTGCTCAGGATGCAGGTCTTCCAACGACGCTACCTTATTGCCAACATCTGGTGTTCTACATTCTGCCCCTAAGCTCCCTCTCCCATTGCCTATCTGCTGGTCTTGCTTTCACCCCTGCCTCCTGCCCCACAGACCCCCTGCCCCTATCCTGGTGTCCCTCAATTTGTTACAGCCCCAGCCTCCTTGCACACACTGCCCTGCCAGCCAGGCCACTCCTGCCACCCAGAGCCACCAGGCTCCTCCAGCTGCCCTGGGACATTTCAGACTTCTTGTCCCTGGCTTTTGTGACTTTGTGTTTGTGCCTCCCGTCACTGCGTGGCCCCAGCCATGGGAGCTGCCCACCCCTCGAAGGGTTAGGGGACAGCTGGAGGGGTGCGATTACAACATCTCTCTTGCCTACTGAGGGAAGTAAGGCTTTGGTCTTTGGTGCCTTGGTCATCGGTGTCCTGCATGCTCGAGCCTTGCGTGTTAAACAGATCGGTCGTGCCTGGTTACCCTCTATCAACCATGCCTCCCACCTCAGGTGATTGGTGTGAAGTTACAAACCCCTTCTCAGTAAGACCATATTAATTATACTGATGTATTCTAATTCTTTATTAATTAAATCTTCCATCAATTTCTCCATTATTTTCCCTGGGATTGGTATCAAGTAAACTGGACTATATTTACCTGTGTGGTTTCATTTGTCTTGGAACTTTTAAACAATATTGACATTGACCTTTGAGAATTTCCCCATTATTTCATGACTTATTAAAAATTTACATACACAAGCTAAAAATATCCTGCATTGACTCTCAGGGGCCACTTTTGTCGACCTTCAGATTTCAAAAATGGTTAGCCATAGTGCAAGTTGTTCAATATCTTTCTTAATTAGTAATATGTCAGAAAATACATTATTCCAAATAGAGAGCAGAAATAATTGTTGAACAGTTTTGGATTTTTCTTCATGGTTATTAACAACTTGGCTATCTCCAGCTAGTAATGAGACTACAGTATTGATATTTTTTCAGCTACTATTCATAAGTTTTCAAGAAATCCTTCTTCTTAAACAAAGCCTCACCAGCCATGACTTTTTTTCTGATGTCTTTAGTATCCTTTATCAATTTTCTACACTTCATAAGCTCTTATTTATATGGATTTTTATTACCTTCCCCCTTTTCCCATATGTTGCATATTGCTTTTTAATTTGTTATTCCTGCCTTCATTCTTCCGCTGAAAGAGAATGGGTTTCTCACCAATATTATTCAGCTCCTTTACTGTGAAGTAACGACTTCTTGGCCATTTAAACTGTGCTTCTTCCTAATAATTTTTTTACACTCAGTTTCACTTGCAACTTTTCTCAGTTTTGGGAAACTAGTGTCTTTAAGTACCGAGTGTACGTGGTACTTGGGCTCACACAGCTTGTCAGGACAATAGTGGCAGCTGTCCCTCGGAAGCCTGTGCTTTCTGCTTCAGCATAGCGTAAATAAGATAAAAAGACATTTGCATTGAAATGTTTTAAAGAAACTTTTTGTAAAATCCCACAAAGGCTCCTTCCTTTCTTCAGTTTCCTATGAGCCATGTTACATTCCTTATTTTATACTAACCGTACCTCACGCTTCTAGGTGTTATGCACGTAAATTTTTTATACTCAAATGTGACATTTAATGAATGTATCCTATTTGATACATTTCCTTTGCAGGATGGTGTCTGATGTAGGACTAGGACTGCTAAGCTCTGTGTTAATTAGCATAAGGCTGTTGGTTTTGAACACTAATTTCTTTGTATTTTGATTTCAGGAGCTATGACTTCCTTGCACTACTTGCCACACAGCCTGGTGCTGAAGGAGGACACAAGTCTGCGCTCAGACTGGGGCTGCAGAGGGTCATGCAGACTCACAGATTCACAGATGCATAGGGGTTGGAAGGGACCTCTGGAGATCATCTAGTCCAACTTCCCTCCTAAAGCACCTACAGCAGGTTGCACAGGGTTGCATCCAGGTGGGTCTTCAATATCTCCAGAGAAGAAGACTCCACAACCTCTCTGGACAGCCTGTTCCAGTGCTCCGTCACCCTCTAAGTGAAGAACTTTTTTCTCATATGAAGATGGAACTTCTTGTGTTCTAGCTTGTGTCCGTTGCACCTCATCCTGTCACTGGGCACTACTGAGAAGATCCTGGCCCATTCCTCTAGACACCCACCCTTTAGATATTTATAAGCATTGATGAGATCTCCTCTCAGTCTTCTCTTCTCCAGGCTAAACAGACCCAGCTCTCTCAGTCTGTCCCCATATGAGAGATGTTCCAGTCCCCTAATCACCTTGGTAGCCTTCTGCTGGACTCTCTCCGGTAGTTCCCTGTTTTTCTTGAACTCTCTCCTCTCTAAAGTACACCGGTTTGGTTTCACAGGTTGGTGCAGTTTATGAAGCAGTTCCCTGAGCCATACGCAGTGGAGGTTTGCTGCTCGAGGTGCCTGCTGTCTCCAAACCAGGAATGATGGAGAACGTGCCACCTGCCCTCTGACAGCCTATGGCCTGTTCCGCTGCTTTTACCCAGCACTGTTAACACTGCCATCGTACAAAGCCTTCCAGGCAGTTTCAGTAGGTCAGTTACATCGGGTTTCTTCCCACTAGTGATGACTTCCAGTTCCTCCTCCTTGTTACCCAAACTCCTGATGTCGGTCTGTAAACCCACGGCAAGCAGAGCTGGGCGCTTCAGGTGCAAGGTCATGTGGCAAATCATTACATCTGCAATGTTTATCTCTGTTTGAAGACCTCTGTCAAAAATGGATTTGAAAAAGCTTTGGGTGGTGCCCTTTTTTTTTCCTTGACAACAGCTCCATTATTCAAAGCTTATTTATGCAAAATCATTTGCTGCAGAGGTATCTTCATTGTAATTGTAGAAAGAACCAATATTCTTAAAGCAGGAATAATCTTTTTTTTAAAATGATGATGTTAAATTGCAGCACCACCACTCCCATGGATTTGTATCAGTCAAAGAGGGAAATATTGTTTAAAGAGACCTCTGGAGATCACCTGGGCAAACCTTCCTCTTGAAGTTGGAGCAGCACCAACCTAGGTCAGGACAGCCTGTGTGCTCATACACACACAACACAAACGCATGCACAGACATTTCTGTCTATCTCTGTATGTACACACATACACGCCAAATTACAACTTTTATTGGCCTTCACTATTTTTAGTAGTTTTCAAAACCTTACGCAGGTGCCGTATCTTACAAATACAGCTTTTCGCACCAGCTGGTTTCACTCTGCTAAGTGTTTTATCTAGAAGATTAGATTATGCACCCTAGGGAAGAGAGCGACTTAACCACATTGTACAGCAGGTAAAGTGCTTTGGGCTCTGCTTTGTGCCATTAAGGCCAATACCAGGAAGCAGCAAGACTTATCTTAATCTTGCTGATCGCCTCAATTAACACGGTCCCTTATAATGTCCTCCTTGCTATCTAATCCCCACGGTTTCTTGTTCTATGTATTTTGCTCTGATAACGTTATCAGAGAGTACAAAAGTACACATTAAGTAAGTGAGGACGTGGCAGTTATTGAGAGAAGCCATGTGCCTAATTAACATGGAAATCAAGCAATGGGCTATTAAGTCTTTCGTGTAAGGGAAAGAAATGTACTAGATATAGGCTCTAAAAATAAAAAGTTAAAAAAAAAAAGAAGGAAAAAGTGCACAGGGAAGGAGGCTAATTATAAACAGAATTCAAAAGTGATGCCATTCATAACAACCTGCCTACTCCTGGCAAACACTTTCATCATTTGGAAATAACTTTTCATACACAGCAACCTAAGCAAGCAGCAAAAAAGAGGGGGGCTGTCCTCCCACATCTCACACATCCAAGACTTAGAGAAATTATCTCTATACCTATGGGACTTTTCCTTATTCACGAGGGTAGCCTCTACTCCCAGAGCAGTCCTGGGTGTGTTCCTCAGTCACACAAGGACAAATAAAGACGAAGATTCAAATCCAGGAATCTTGACGAAATGATGATCTATATCTTTCCAGCCAATTCTGCAAATGATGCCTAGCATAAAGCTAGCTGTGGTTAAAAATAAAATAAAAAAAAAAATTCCCTGGGAGAGAGTACAAGTCAGTTTGGGAGGCTGACAGCCTTGAACTGGCGATGAGCGCTGCTAACAGAAGCAATCCTGCAGCCGGAATGGCTCTCTGCTCTCTGATGTGCCATCTGATGCTCTGGATGGCTTTCAACAAGTGTCCCAGGGCCAGGCTGCCGCAGTGAGCGAGCGCGACCGTCGCAGCGAGAGCGCCCTTCCCCCGGGCAGTGGGGAGGCATGCTGCGCTCGTCCTCCCCAGCATGCACCCTGCAATGAAACCTCATCTCAGGGATCACATCCCCATCGGCACGAGCTTTCTTTCCTCTGAAGTCTCCTGATGCGAGTGTCTGGTGACTGCTTCTGTTTAGGGGTTTTGCTTCTGCGTCCACCCACACATCCCACCCTACCCCCAGCGTGCAACGCTCCCGATAGCGGTTTGCAGAATAAGGGTGGAGGGTGAAATGTTCATTTCAAACCCTGCATATTTAATCACGTGAATCCTTAAATATTTTATCTGGATTAATCTTTTAAATTAGCTCAGTGCTTACACCTCGCGGGGTAACTGCCATGAAAGAAAGCGGCAGAGGCTCTGCTCTTCTTTCCCCTGCCAAGATTGTAAGTGATGTACAGCTGTTTCTGAGCTAGGACACCCACTCTGTATTTTGTATTGCCTTTCCCAACTGACTTCCTAACGATATGTCACAGCGACATGCCAGGACAGCACTGAAAGGAAATATTTCTGGAGGAGGAACAGCCTTCTACTAGTTAAGTCGTATGTAAGAACCTTCCACCCTTACTACTCTCAGTGCAAACAGCAGTTCATTTCCATCACGGTGGTTTACATGTAGATGGTCTAAGACAGGTCTTTGTCAGATGCCGGTAAATATTGATGAGTGCTCCGGGACCTGGTTTGTAACCATCGCTTTCTCTTCTGTCACAACCTGAGAGCTACATATTAGCAGAAATGTCGATGGAGCTTCTGGGAGGGAAATACATACCTTTGCTTAGCAGCTGACAGCAAAAGAAAAGAAAAAGGTTAGGGAAGAAAATTTCCAGATGAATAATGAATCAAGCCATGTTGGAGGACAGTGAATCTTAATTAGAAACCCGACACATCGGCAGCCTCACGACCTCGCGCTCCCTGCACTCGAAGGGATGCTTAGTAGCAGCTGCGTGTCTGTGTGGTCCCTGCCTGCTGGCGACCGTGATGCCAGCGATGGAGCCTCTGGTTGGACCAGGGTGAGACACGACCAGCTGGGTGGGGACACCACTTCTGCTTCTCTCACGCAGACGAAGGGACAGAGGATGTGCCAGCAAAAATGATGGGAAAAGGTGGCTCTGTGGCCATCCTGGCTCCCTCCAGAGATTATCAGCAGGTCTGGTGAAATGTATTCATCTTGCCTGTTGTGCATAGATCTTGTCACTTCTTCTTTCTGCTTTTATTTTTTTCCTAATGGGAGTTTCAACACTCCCTATTTGAGATGTCTTAGTGAAGTGCCTCAAGTTACAAGGAAGGGAGCAAGAACATCAGTCTGCATCCGCTCTCTCCTGCAGAAACTTGTCAACAGTCATCTTGTCTGGACTAGCAGGTGAGGGACAGCATGACCCAAAGGGCAGCCCCAGAACAAGGAGGCAAGTGACGTTCTCCCACACCGTGCTGTGAGACAGTCATGTCCTTGGGCCTCAGTTTCTCCAACTCTAAAATGAGAAAAACACTTATTGCTCCATTTTATTTCATATTTTAGAGGAAAAGTACTCTGTAAGTGCTATGGATTATTATTCTAATGTGACTGTAAAATCATGATGTCTTTATTGCAAAATGATCTTTAAAACATGAAGCATTAGGATGGTGACTGAAATCATTAGTATCAAATTGTTCTGCTTTTGCCCTGTCACATTGATACTTCAAAGCAAAATTGTCTCGTGGGCGTTTGTAAGATTTTATGAGGATAACTTGTCTTTTCAAACCTTGTTCAGGGGAGAGGGCAAAAAAGCCCCCAGATGCTTTCTTAATGAAAAAGGACTAAGTTTTCTGCCTGTTTAATTCTGAGGCTGCCCTTTAATATTTAAATTCCAAACCCAGTAACAATCAACGTGATGAATGATCAACATGATTAAAATGAGCCTCCAATTGTTCAGAAATGGTGCAGGCAGACATCCCCATACCTCAGTCCCACCAGAGGCTGTTGAGCTCATTGAGACATTGAGGGGGAGATGACCACGATGCCCCATCCGTCCCTCTGCCTGCAGAAGGGGAGAGGAGGTGTCTCTCTGGCAGGACCCACATTCCCCTGCTGCGTTTTGTTGCTTGACGCTTAGCAGAAAGAAGCCACATCCATGGTGCAGGTCTCTCTGGCATGACCGCAGCAGAAGTACAGTACAAACAAGGTGGCATCGTGCAATGCGCAGCTGCTGAGCTTGCAAAGTGTCAAGTTCTCCAGAACAGGTTATATTCCTAGCAGGTTAACAAGGGTTTGAGTCTTTGTCCTCACCCTCCATCCTCTTTTGAGACTGCATCTCAAAATTATGTTTTGTCTTCTGGCAGAAAGTCCAGGTGGCATTTGAGTGAACTCAGGGAGCGCTCTCTGTTACAGGGACAGACACCATAAGTAGCTTTCCTCCATCAACAGCTCCACTGGGGCAACTTTCTCACTCTCCCTCAACTTCCCATTCCTGGATCTTCCTTTCCTTCATGAACATATCTTGCAGATCATAAACGTTCTTGTGGTTGCCTGTGGTTGCCTTGCACAATGCACACATGCAAGAAGGGAAGCTTTCTGCTGCTACTTACTGTACATGGCACGGTCCTACCTTGTTCCTTTTTTTTCATCCCAGTTTTTTAACAAGAACAACAAAAGCTACTGGCAGGTGTGTTTGCTTTCTTACTTACTTCCCCTTTTCTTCCCTGCCAGCTGCCCTAAATGACTTTGGGATTTCTTAGGTAGTTTCCAAACAATTTTGATCAAATGTAAGTGGCTTCAAATTCTACAAATATAACAAAGAATTAAATGTGTCTGGAGGTGTTCTGTGGCACACAACAGTTCTTTCCCATGTTATTCAACTAATTTTCCCCTACAATGTGCTGTGTTGGGAATGGTCCTGAGCCTGTGCTGACTTCCACGTCATGTTTCTGGGAGAATGCTGGTCACTGCAGGCCAAAATGGAGGGGCGGTTATCATCACCATTTCGCTATGTAGATGACAATGTGACCATGACCATGGCTTAGTTTTCTAGAATGGATGT
The DNA here is from genome assembly GCA_013399095.1 of Psophia crepitans. NCBI lineage: Eukaryota > Metazoa > Chordata > Aves > Gruiformes > Psophiidae > Psophia > Psophia crepitans. The sequence continues at coordinate 84,360 of VWZZ01001259.1, forward strand.
AACCAAGTGGAAGTGCCTGAAAGTTGAACAGAAATGAACAGCCAGACGGAAGACAGCCAGGGTTCTACACCAAGCCTTCTTCTGACACCAGAGAGCCCAGCCACAGGGCACAACCCCATGACAAACTGGATTTCATCAGCTCAGGGATGAGTTGATAGTGACCAGTTAAACAGGACAGATATCTATGTGGATGGTCTGGCCCAGGGACATTTGTTTGTACAGCACTGCTCATGGCTGCTTCAGATAATATGGGGGAAAGTGCTATTCCCAGCACCTTACATCAAATATATAACAAAGTCTGTCTGCATCCTGGATGAAGGAGTTGCCTCGTCATCACCTCTGTTAATGTTGTCTAGGACCCAGTCATGCTCTGCCTTTCAGAAGCAATAATGCAGCTCGTCCCAATTCAAATGGAAATAGCCTCTAATGGACTGTAACCGTACCACCGCCCATAGTGGGAAGCGCCTGTGGTCCGTGAAGAAATGCAACCTAAAGGGGTTGCACCAAGCTGGCAGAAGAATCTGAGTAGGACTGTTTCAAGGACCCCAAATGTCCTGTAAGCAAAGCTGGAGAACACAGCAAGCCGCCACGTGTGGTGGGGAAGAGACAAGTACTCCTGACTTTACCTTTTCCCCAGGTTTCCAAAAATCCGACTCTGGCTCTACAATTGGTTTTCCAAAGTCTACATGGAGAATTTCAGTTTTTGAGAACTTGGTTTCTGTAGGGTTTCAGGGAAATCCCTTTTTGCTGTACTGTGGTACACAGGTCTGCAATACACAGCAACACTTGTGAATTTATGTACATAATGTCACAAGTAAAGTCCCATGAAGGAACGACCAATACTCTGGCTCTGAAGCAGCTCTGGAGTATGACTACTATCTAGTTTTATAGCAAACAAGTTCATTAGCATTTAAATTGATTCTTAAATATTTTCCTAGAAATTCACAGCAATATAAGCCTTAAACCCAGGACTGGTAGTGATTTTTATGTCTAATTTTAGATTTAATTTTTAGTCTGATAGATTGCAATTATATGTTCATGCAATTTCAGAAAGCTGCTTTAAAAAGCACATATTTGTGTTTTGCCTTTATCAAGTAAAAGAAAATAAATAAAAAAGAAGAGGAAAATAGGCATTACCCTATGTTCCCATGCCAAACTGATGGCAAATCCTGGAATTCTTGGACATAAATACCTCATGCATTCTAGTTACACGGCTTACAACTTACAAGCCTAGACAGAAGATATATCTTTTAAGCTGGGTACAGGATATAAAATATAACTCAAAAGGACCCGAACAATCCTGTGAGTTGAATGGCATAGACATCAGTCCTTGAATACCGATGTTGTTCTGAACTTGGTGTAAAACACAAGTGAAAAGGGTTGGATGGCTTGCGTCCAGCCCCTGCCCACGTCTGACGGGATTCAGCCACCACGATGCCTGAGCAGTGCCTCGGGCTGGAGGGGAGCTGTGGTGGCGGCTTGTGGGTGGCAAGTCACACCCAAAGCATGCTGACATTGATAGTGAATGGGCATAAGCACTGCCCCTTGCCTTCCGTGGCTGTGTACTTCAGGCCATTAGTTCCTCTGCTAAATTTCACTCAGAAAGCACTCCAGAAGCATTAAAAAAAATTGTTTCATATGAGTCTAAAAGGCAAAACTCACCACAAGCCAAACTTGTGTGGCTTTTCAGTGACCTTTGTGACTGGGAGCATGTTTTTCGCTCCATTTATTTGATTCTGTTAGTTAATGTCACACCATGTCAATCCTTGTGAGCTTTGTGGCTCCGTGAGGTGGGTTTTTTCCAGCTGTGGTTTCCATGGCTGAGTACTCGGGTGCCGCTTACCTCAGTCATGACCGAAACGGGAAACTCTTCAGTGACTGACAAGTTAACAAACGGACACTTCAGCGATATTGCGTTGCTCATCTGCTTGAATCTGTATTTTAAGTAGCTTGAGGAGGATAAAAAGGCTGCTTTTCCAGGTGTGAGTTACTGCAATACCCTGGGGGAAAGAAAGAAATGGTTTAAGGGAAGGAAGAGAAGTGCTTGTGCTATTATAACCACAGGAGGCTGACTTCGCTCAGTCCTGCCCTGTTGACGAGCGCTGCTAATGTATATGAAACACCCCTTCGAAGGCTCCCTTGGCAGCTCTGATGTGGGAACTGTTTTAGATGACGAAGTACCACAGCACTGACAATTGCACATCTTTGGTATCGCATTAAAAATGAAAGAGTTGCTTGAAAACATCCTTGTTTCATTAGTCAGCGAAGACATCTGCCTTTGGTGTGAGAAAGGCTAGGTCAAGCTCTGCGTGCTTCTCATCCATTTAACAAGCATTGCTGCAGGGAATCTAAGGGCAGAGAGAAATTACTGTCACAGAATTTTATTTTATTGAACTAAATCTTCAATACGAAGGGCGTGACCGCAATTTCTCTTTAACAATAAAAGTTTGATTATGAACTGAATGTCACCAGTTCAGCACAGTGCGTTTCACTAAGTGGTAAATTCACAGCCTTGCCAGGAATGTATTTCTGTTCATTACAACATTAGGCTACTTACACAGGTTTTTGTGCCGGTATCAAAGGGGACACTGCACAGCCAAGAGATTCGCATTTCCTCTCCCATGCTTCTTTTATAAGATTCACTGTATTTCTGAAAATCACATTTAAAAAACTCAGAAAGTTATGTGAAGAGACAAGGTTAAATCACAAGTTTACAAGCAAATCCTCTTGATGCAATTTGAATTCAAGGTTACACCCAGGTGTTCCAGATCGTTCAAATCAATCCATGACTCTGAACCTTTGAAAAAGAGTTGATCTCCATGGGACTGTGAACTTTACATCTTCGACTACTTATATGGTTTATTATAAAAGACAATGCATTTCTTTCCATGAACCTGGCCTAAACCTCAGTACAGTCAACAGGAACCTCATCACTGACTTCAGTGGACTAGGAAACAAAACCTACCACATCACCAACAAAACAAAAAAAAAGAAAAAAAAAGAAAAAAAAAAAGAAAAAAAAGAGATAAAGAGATGCATTGTTGTGCTCACACTTTCACCTTACCTCCCAAACCTGTCTGTTTTGTGCATCTTGTGGAATGTCATACTTCTTAAACTCTTTGCCATAGGAATAAAGTAAAAACAAAACCTGCAAATGCAGAGCTGTGTGTAACTCTAACACCATAATTCTGGGTGTTACGCTTAGGGCTTCATGCAGATTAGTTCAGGGACCAAGAGGTTTTAACCAGGGTTGGATTAGGCCCTTCTCTTTGAATATACCTTTGTGAAATGGTTCCCGTAACTGGGCAACTGAGCTCTTCCGGTGCTAATGTTTCCCTCATCCAGAGATGTCTGACATACTGCTTGAAAGATGCTTTCCTTGCTCACAGCCCTGGTAGAAGGCTGGGAAACAACTAAATGTGTCAGGAGGAAAACTTGCAGAGGTTCCTTGTACATCCCAACCTAAGATGATGCAGATTACTTACTGAATGTAGAATCACAGAATCACAGAATGATTTGGGTTGGAAAAGACCCCAAAGATCACCTAGTTCCACCCCCCCTGCCATGGGCAGGGACACCCTCCACTAGACCAGGGTGCCCAAAGCCCCATCCAACCTGGCCTTGGACACTGCCAGGGAGGGGGCAGCCACAGCTTCTCTGGGCAACCTGTTCCAGTGCCTCACCACCCTCACAGGGAAGAATTTCTTCCTAATATCTAATCTAAATCTCCACCTTTTTAGTTTAAGGCCATTGCCCCTTGTCCTATCACTCCCTGCCCTTGCAACCAATCCCTCTCCAGCTTTCCTGTAGGCCCCTTTAGGTACTGGAAGGCTGCAATTAGGTCTCCCCGGAGCCTTCTCTTCTCCAGGCTCAACAAGCCCAACTCTCTCAGTCTGTCTTCAGTGGAGAGGTGTCATAAGGATTTGACCGTAAAAGGACTGTTACTATCTGCCTAAATGATCTTGCTAATATCTCCTTCTCTCAGTGACTACATCCTTTTATATCTTATACAGCTGGTGTTCCAAATGCATAAACCTTTTCTCCTGCTAGCCCATTAGGTATGCTTTTGAGGTACAACCTCAGTAATGACTTCCTCCCAATGTAATTGTATTTTAATCACACATTTAAGGTCAAATTCTTTCCTGGTCTACCCCAGCTAAAACTCTTTGAAACCTTATTAATTTTAATTAGGTAGAAGTTGGTGCAAAATTTCTAGCTGCTGAATTTTGCATTAAAATTTTAAATTCATTTAAACATGGATTAAATTTCCATAAGCACTTCAATTAGTACTGTGCTTCCTCATTTAGTCTTTCAAGGCAATAACATGAAATACATGGAACATAAAGTCCTTTCCAGCAGGTGATATTAGGACGTAGCCCACCTTTAAATGCTTTCCATTTGCCACAGCTACCCGAGGGGTGTTTGCTACAGGCCCTAACAGAACTTCTCTCTTATTAACACCAGTAGCAGTGCTATTTCATAAGGGATGGTAGAAATTGCTTTTAAGTTCTTTTACTTGAGTATTTCTGCATGCTCAGTTCCAGAGGAGGGAGGGCCAGGCACAGGGTCTGTGCTGAAAGTCTTCAGAGGTGGCATCAGGAAGCATACAGCAAAAGGGTGACCTGCAGCTGGAGATAAATAGTCCCTTTATAAGAGGTGGGGCAGAGCTTGCGTCATCACCCCGTATGGTATGTGCATCACTGCAGCAGCAGCCTTGCTGACGAACTGCCCCATCATCCAGGGAAAGAAAGACAGCCTGGAAACAGAGCAGGCAAGCCACCAGGAGGGACTCGGGTCACCGGGAGCTCAAAAAGCCGGTTTGGAGTCTCCATGTGAGCATGGATTCAGCAGAGGAAAGAACGGAATCGATACATGGAGTTGGTTGTGAAAGATAGAAAAAGTGGAAGTAAAACTTTTTACTGTCTCACTAAGCAAGGAGTGACCTGAGAGAGGCTGTTTTCAAAATTGTGCTCGGAACAATCAAACCTTTGAGAAAGTTATTTGAAGACTTGACCTGAACAGAATAAGACTGTAGAGGGATGCAGTAATTGTGCTCAAAACCAAGAACAAAAATAAGGGCCAACAGAGCCTTATGTTTCAGATATAAGATCTGCGACACTATGCGTATCTTTGGAGACATTATGGAGCCCCTAATTAAAAACAGTGCTGCTTGCGGGATTCCAGCCTGAAAGCGAAATTATTGAGAGAAACAGATCCAGCCCTAGAGAAATTAGCCGGCATCACAAAGAAGTCACTGCTGAGTGCTCAGACAACTATAACACATGTCACTGGGACTCCAGAGCTCTCAGGTGAGGAGAGGGTACTGCCCAGCAATGTCTCTGGCAATACACCGAGCAGGGCGTGCTGTGCAGAGCAACACACAGACGTCTGTCTGCAAAACCTTTACAGCCCAGAAGGGAGGCTCCGGCAATTGCTGTAACTTACTGCCCACGACGAGCACTGCGGGAAGGACCCGTCCTAACTCTCAGCGTTTGTCTTAAACAGCCACCCAGTAGTTCCAGTAAAAATCTGACATCGTTTATCCAACACACGCTGCGCACGTGGGAGACAGGCTTGCCTGAGCAGAGCTGCAGAGCATATCCTCCGGCCAAGCCTGAGTGCCCACAGTGAACACTGTCAGACAGGGAAAATGGTGAGCTGGCAGGGAGGCAGCCCAGCCTGACCCGCGGAAAAGAAGCTGGACAAGTCTGTTTGCTTTTAATAACAGAAATGTGTACAACCACCGCAGCTTGTTACCCCAGCTCCATGGAGATCAGATGCCTCAAAGCAGTCTCCTAGTTTTTGGGAGCCATAGGTGCAAAGGGAGTGAGGTTGGGGTTTAGATCTGGGCCAAAAAGAGTGGTGAAATGTGATTTGAGCCTGAATAATGGAAGGAAAAGTCCATCTAATAGAAATTCCTGCGAAAGGAGTTAAAATAGCAGAAGATGGAGCTGGATCTGAGTAAGACAGAAGACAGATTACAGTGATATAGGACATGATACACTGTAAAATAGTGTGTGACGAAAGGTCAGAAGCCTGATGTGAATTTTAGGGATACATCTGTAATTGCTATCTGTGCACAAAGTCCCATGGCACAAAGAGGAAAGCAGGATCGTGTGTGTGTCTATCTGACCCTTCTAAAGCTTCTACATTTTCAGTCCGTAACACAGAGAGGACGTGATATTCCTGAGCCCCAGAGGGTCAGGGCAGCCTCTTACCAGCCCCTGCACGAGCCTCACGGGAATCCTCACTACCAAAATCACCAGGATTGTCACTTCTATCAGGAATAGTGTGGCCAGCAGGAGTAGGGAAGTGATTGTCCCCTTGTACTCAGCCCTGGTGAGGCCGCACCTCGAGTACTGTGTCCAGTTTTGGGCCCCTCACCACAAGAAAGACATCGAGGCCCTGGAGCGTGTCCAGAGAAGGGCAACGAAACTGGTGAAGGGGCTGGAGCACAGGTCTTATGAGGAGCAGCTGAGGGAACTGGGGTTGTTTAGTCTGGAGAAGAGGAGGCTGAGGGGAGACCTGATCACTCTCTACAACTACCTGAAAGGAGGTTATAGTGACAAGGGTATTGGTTTCTTCTCCCAAGCAACAAATGATATGACAAGAGGAAATGACCTCAAATTGCTCCAGGGTAGGTCTAGGTTGGATATTAGGAAAAATTTATTCACTGAAAGGGTGGTCAGGCATTGGAACAGGCTGCCCAGAGAGGTGGTGGTGTCACTGTCCCTGGAGGTGTTCAAAAAACATGTAAATGGGGCACTTTGGGACATAGTTTAGTAGACATGGTGGTGTTGGGTTGATGGCTGGACCTGATGATCCTAGAGGTCTTTTCCAACCTTAAAGATTCCATGATTCTATGATTCTAAGGTGGTATAGACAGGTACAAGACACAGGAAGCCTGAAAACCATTCAGAGACTGAAAAGTGCAAAAACATAGAAGGATAGGATCATTAGGATTGGAAGGGACCTCAAAGATCATCTAGTTCTGACCCCCCTGCCACGGGCAGGGACACCCTCCACTAGATCAGGTTGCCCAAAGCCCCATCCAACCTGGCCTTGAACACTGCCAGGGGTGGGGCCTCCACAACTTCTCTGGGCACCCTGTTCCAGTGCCTCACCACTCTCACAGTAAAGAATTTCTTCCTAATGTCCAATCTAAATCTCCCCTCTTTTTGTTTAAACCCATTATCCCTTGTCCTATCACTCCCTGCCCTTGTAACCAGCCCCTCACTGTCTTTCCTGTAGGCTCACTTTAGGTATCGGTAGGCGGTAGTTAGGTCTCTGGAGATGTTTGTTATAAACTGTCATTTACTGTTATAACCTGTGGCATTGGCCAGATGTCAGGTGAAAGAGCCTAAGCAGCTGATGCCACCCTCAAGCCCAAGAGGAAAAGGTTACAAAGATATTCATCTGAGAAGGTTCTGGAACAAACAGGACAGTCTGCTATTTGAGACCTCCTATTTGAGGTTGCACAGTGCTTGTAGCATCAGATCAGCACAGCCTCGAAAAATCATTACTCTTCCCCATGAGAAGGTAGCCAACTGCAGTCCAACCAGGAGAGAACAGCATCTGCATTATGGATGCTACCAGCAGGGCAAAGCCAAAAGTGAAAAGTTTATGTGACCCATCAGAGTTGCTGATGAGTTGCGAGAGAACTGCACAGGATGTCCCAGGGGCTCTCCTGAATTATGGACTGTGAACAATTAAATAGGCATATTTTGTCAATGCTTGTTTTGTTTTAATGTTTGTTGTTTGGTTGACAAAGACGTGAGGAAAGGTAGACATAGGATGTCTGTCACAGGGCAGAGGGATTGCAGAAGCCCCTGTTACACAGTTATCTACCAACTCTGCTTAAAACTGGCCTCTGCCGAGGGCCTGGGCTCTGTGTGGTGGGTGAGCGGCACGGCTACAGAGTTGTCCGCAGCTGCAGTACCTCTGAAAAATGCTTTTTTCCAATAGGAAGCTTGTTTCATTTTTACAAGCAATGGAGTGCTTTTTGGCTACTGCTCAGCGTGTGGTCCCTGACATACCAGGCATTCCCGGCAGCCAGGGGGAGTCAGGCAGTGAGGAACCAGCCTGCCTGCTGAGCTCAACTTACCTGCTTCTTTCGCCAAGTTTTGGAAGGCAGGTGAATTTTTTAAAGGTGATACATGCCTCTAAATGTAACATGCAACTTGTTTTGCTGCAGTCTATGCATATAGTGTGCTACACTTAAAGAGGACAAAGGACCACCAGTTAGCGTGGCTCTGAGTATTAACAAGGAAACGTGCGGTTTCCTATCAGCGACAGAGTGGCTTGAGTTAAAATATTTCAAGGTATTGTGCAGTTCTATAGGAATTCGAAGCTTACTGTTCCTCGCCAGCTTAAATAAAGAGACGTTGAGCTTAATGGTGTATTTCTGCGTAACTGAAAATGCACAAACACAGGAAGAGAGACAAAAAGACAGAAAGCTAACTGGACGCAGTTTCCCAATGTGTGCTGATCACTTGAGCTTGGCCAACACAACCTGCAGTTTCAAGCCATTTAGGCACTCTGGAAAATCTGTTCTGGGTATGAAGCATGCTTGCTGGGCAGCTGCAATACCGGTCAATAGTCTGCGCTGCAGCCAGCCCTGGGGAAAGAGGGGTCTCTCCGTGAGCTTCAGCAAGCGTCCTGGGCTGCTTCCAGTCCTTGCCTCCTTCCAACAGTAAATAAAAGCACAATGAAGTAAGAACAGCTAATGCCAACGCCCAAAAGCTGATGTTGAAAGGAAGAGCGTGAAACTGGACAGGCACAAGCAGCATCTCCCCTCTCCTCCAAGTACTTTGCAGCCATTTGCAGCCCAGACACATCCCGTGCCAGACCCATTTTCTGTGTATTTAGTAGCCCTCAGTGGCTTTCCTCTTCCATGAATTCATCCAGCCTTCTCTCAAGGCTGCACTCGTGATCTGTGTTTTCTAAGCAGCCAGTCACACCAAGGAAGAAAGGAATCAATATTCACTTTGGTCTTGGCCTTTCCAGTCCTTGGCTGTTCCCTTGTATGTCCCTGTGTTGACGACCTCACGAGAGGGATGGGGATGAGCTCAGCAGCTGCCGGGAAGGCCCCGTGCCATAGAAATTTCCAAATAATATTTCTTCTTTGTCTCTTAAGGACACAGAGTGCAGCTGACACTCCTGTCCTGTTATTACGCCTTTTTCTGTGCCTACAGTACATCTAGCAAATACACACTACGGTAAGTGGAAGGAAAAAACGTAAAATAAAAACTCACAAATTAAAGCAAAACGCCGAATCGACATGAAATGTGCATTGCAGAGGTTTTGTTTCATGAACATGCTAGTTTTAGTAATATGCAGAAATTGCAGATGTGACTTAATCCTTCTAAGTTTTTATCCTAGTTTCTCCCTCTGCAAAATAATTGTCAGTGGAGGAAGAATGGTATGAAAGAACTAAGAATCATGATGTCAAGATGGTCAATATTATTGAAGTTTTTTCTTTCATATTTTAATGTGACAGAATTAGCTAAACACATTTCCTAAAAGAATGAACCCAAATTGGATTCAATTGAGTTACTGAGTGAAAGAATGAATTATTTTCTTAATTTCCCCCAGGAAAGAAAGGTCTCTGCATTACTCGTACATGCCATCAAACTCAAATAGTGTGAAGAAGTCTCAAGTTACTCAGCAATGAAATGCTGTGGAGTAAATGGGAGGCAATCGTTAAAACCCCCCCCCACTCTGAGCAGCGAAGGAGAAAATTCATTCAGGATGCACGTAGGTGAAATCATCCTGGGAATCCCTTCCCACAGGTGTGGGGTTTCTTTGCAGATATTCCTCAGGAGAAGGCTGCACATCCTTTGCCAGCATGGCTGTAGATTCGTCTTTATTTTCATAGAAATATGGAACTTTGTAGATTCATTGATTTTCAGTCTAAAATTAAACATTATAATCATGTTGTACACCAGTCCTTCTAGGCTTGCCGCAGACTTTTAAGTTCTCTCCTCAGCCTCATATTTTCTAGATGAATTGTAGCATGTCTTCTGTAAGAAAACGAAGAAAAATCCAGCCTTGATTTAAAGACATCAGGTGTTAAAAAGCTGTCAGAATCTGATTCCTGGTCTGAGTCGTCTTGCGGTTTTCATCGTGTGGTCCATTGGTCCCTGGGCATCTGTGGACTACCTCTAATGAGGTCATATAATGTGATTGAGAAAATTAAGTTCTTAGTCTCTACATAGCAATTGACCTGTGGAAAATGTCCTCAACAGCCTGTATTTCCACTGAAAGAAGTTGAAGGATCTATAAATTTTAAAAATTACTTACCTAGTATCTGAAAGTGCCAGCACTAGACCCCTCAGAGAAAGATGCGAGCATTCCCGTATTCTGTAATTACAAAGTAATGTGCCAAAAGGGGGTATTCTTCCTATCCCAACCTTTTACAAAGCTTGTTTATGCCCTGAAGCACAAGTTTATTTCACTTATTTTTTTAATTACTTTTATTCCATCCCGTAACTGAGGTTGGCTTGTTGGATAACAACATTAGATTAGTGGCCAGTTTTCTAAGTCACAGCATATCTGACGCACTACCCTTCAATAAACTACTCATTCCTGCCCGTAGTCCTGTATAATCTGAAACACTACATAAATGAATCATATCATAGACATTTGAGTGCAGTAATTGTCATGGGGAAAAAAAACCCAGAAAGGAAAAAATGTCAGTTACTGCATGTCAAAAGATGACAAAAATTGCCCAACTCTCACACCAATATCCCAGCCTTACCTGGAGAGGCAGAGATGGGATGTCTTGTGGTGGAAGCTGCATCTTCAGGCATGGGGAAGAAGAGGCTGAGTTGTTGAGACAGTTTCACATCTGCCTTGGTGGGACTGGTATCAGACACCTCTGTGGAGACCTCAGCTGATTCCCTGCTCATTCTTTGACATCTGGTCACTGTTGGTTTTGAGCCTTGTACCATTAAGCTTTCACCGTCAGGCAATGGAGGCCTCATCCCCCTCAAGCCCTTAGTCTCGGAGACAAGAATGTCCTTGACGCTGATGAGGGAGGCACACAAGCCTGGACCTAACCTTTGTGGGGAAAAAAATGAGAAGTGAAATAGATTTTGAAGTAGGAAGCACTTTTCCTGTGTTGTAAAGCTACAACAGTTCCAAAATGAAAGGGCATATTTTAGTGATTAGTTGCAGTCAGTCTTAAGAATCCTTTAGGTTCGGTAATAAGTCAAACACAATATCCTCTCCTCCATGGAGGAGTGAGATGTGAGGTTTCTGAGTGGAAGAACAAAAGCATTACAAATGAGATATTTGTAATGATCCCTCCACATCAGCTAGCCACACTACATAATATTTCCCCCTAAAACAGAAATCTGCCTTGAATAAATGGAAGAAAACTACATTAGGATAAAGAAGTCGTATCTACAAACTACATGTAAATCAGAAGTTCATTAGGGGAGCATGCAAAGAAGCTTTTGGAAGGTAATTTTGCTACAAACTAGTTTTCACAAGAATGGAGTAAAGCTTTCAAAAGCATGATTGCTCTAAGTAATTCAAATTACCTACTCTACCTGATACTGAGCCTTCCCATAGAGATTACAAAGCACTTAAATTTTTACCCGCTTTTGTTACAGAAATCCCCGAGGAAGGTTTCAATCCATTTACAAGCACTGCTGTGAGAAGGAAAGAAAAGATACCAAAAGTTTTCAAAACTGCCTCCAGCACAGCTAGAGTTAAATGCTTTTTACAGTATTGCCTCTATATCATAAAGCTCTTTGCTGAGAAATTTACCACTGAGTCATGCAAAAAACCCACTCTGGACCAAAACTTGGTCTACAAGAGTTCAGCCAAGAAACAATATTTCCTGGCGCTTTGTCCCCTTCTTTTTTCTACCACTGTAATCGAAAAAGATGCTAAGTGCGCTACAGTTTCCAAGTCCGAATGTGCTCCCATTACTCAGAAAATGACTTTAATTTTAAAATGAAATGGTGCGGGCTTATAGCCGAGCCTGCTGGTTATGTTTTAAGCACCAGGTGAGCTCTGCAGCACTGGCGGCCACAGGCAGCACGGGTTGCCCAGCCGTCGCTCGGAGGCATGCAGACTCCCCTAGGACATCTCCTGTTCTGTAGCGGTCCAAAATCTAGCTTTTATTTAGACAAAACTCCCACCGGCACCCATAGGTGTGTGTTACAGCAAGGGTCGTTAGGAAACGCATCGCTCGCTGGGGCGGCAGTCTCCGTCCCTGCCCCAGCGCGAGCGAGACCCACGCTGTGCAGTGTGGAACCGCGTATTTTGTGGGGACGCAAAAGCGCTCGGACATCTTATCCCTCTCACAGCCCAGCAGCAGCATTTAGTAGCACAGCTGTATTTTCGGCTGGCTTGCCAGCAACCTGCACCAGACTCGGCTGGTTACAGGATTTTCCCACAAGATGGCTCCGAGGGGGGGCTGAAGGGGTTATGGATCGGAGCAGGTGAAAGCTGGCCCGGCATCAATCGAAACCATTTCTAGCTAGGGTTTTGTACCTACATACAAGGGGTTTCGCTGAGTTCTGCTTTGTGTGCCGAAGTTTGAACGGCTCCAAACACACCACCACAAAAAAAAAACCAACCATCAAAAAAGCAGATGCAGAGAAGGAAGCCTGAGTGGAATAAAAAGGCAAAGGAATGACTTTTCCTAGAAGATCCCTTGCAAGTGCCATTGCGTGCTGTGCTTTGAAACCCGCAGGTGAAAATCCCAGCCCTGCTGAAGACGGGGAGCTTTGCCTTTGGCTTTGTTGCATCTCAGCTTCTAGGCAAGGTTGCCACTTTGCAGACTTCCAGGTCCTGCAGTTGGTACATCCCTGCAAAGTTGCTGCAGGTCACAGCAGCTGTGTAAGGGACCCACATGCCATCCTGAGCAGCGTGGGAGGAATGAGGCAGCAGAGAAGTCGCCACAAAACCCACCACTGTGGTAAAGCAGGCAAATGTCTGTATTACTGTGTCTGGCTGCATCTTGCTGCCTGCATGAATATATGGCTAAATCAGGACCAGTTGGGCATCTGGTTGATAGCAGACCAGCAGAAAAGGTGACATAAAGAGGGTCTGCCGGTGGCCTCTCCAAAGCGGTTGGCAGTCATCTGGGAGAGAAAATTGCTCACCAGCTTCTCTGGGGCTGGTGGAGATAAAGGGACAAACACCATCAGATACGGCATCCACGGCCTCTTGCAGAACAGGGCTGCACTCAGAGAGCAGGCAGAACGTTGCCTCTTGCGTTTACTCCAGCACGTTGTATTTGGTACGGCCGTTTCTGTAGGAGAGCTGCTCCCCAGCACCTGCCATCGCACAGAGGCACCAAACCTCCTGGGAGGTTACGGCAGCTTTTATTTTGACCCGTGCTTTGTTATGATACCAAGTTTAGCCTCAGCCGTACCGCGTACTGAAATTCCGGGGTCTGTGGCTGCTCACAGGCTAAAGGTCCGAGTTTCTTTGGCGTTTCACGGCGTCGCTGCCTACGCAAAATTCTGCTCCTGTTAATTGAAACCTTCGACTGTAGCTCAGACGTGTGGAGACAGGACGGAGTAGTCGCAAAAATGGCATTGCAGTGCACGCTGGTGGGGACAAGAAACACCATGCAGCTGTCAGCCCAGGGCGAGAGAGAGGGAGGCTCATTTTGGAGCAGCAATGTTTGAGGTGGAAGGCAGGAAGATCAGTTTAACTTCTTTGATGTTCCATATCTTGCCGGTAAAGGTTTAAATGCTATTTCTGGCTGCCACATTGATTTTTTTTCTACCATGGGTCCTCTTTCTGAGGTGAAGACTTTCTCTCAGAGAACATCCCTAAACTTTTTTAGCTCGGGGTGATGTTATGTTTTAAATTACAACACAAATACACACACATACATATACTCTACTATCTGTAGGAGATCTGAGTGTGGCACTGTGCAATTTTAGTTTTCCATCACAGCAGCATTTAAATTATGGATTTGCTTCAAAAAAGAAAAAAGAAACCAAAACAAAACTCATCCAACGTGTAAGTACGACACACTGAATTGTCCTGTTTGTTCATCTTCCGTTCAGCTGGAGTTTGGGAGGCATTAAGTGTTGCAGACCTTTGAATCTGCACCCTCAGAAACTCTGACAACTCAGAACATTGTATGTTCTCCATTGTTATTCCAAAATACCAACCTGCACACTCCAAAACTGTTTAAGAAATACTGATTTGATTGTACTCCCCCACATTTTGCAATCGCAATTCATTTTACTGTGAATGTTAATAGGCTGAGTGGGACAATGGTGGCGTTTCGCTGCTGTAAAGAAAAATCTTTTTCCTCATAAATTCCAGGAATGACTTCTTTCTGCTGCTCTAGCTATTTCATGTAACCAATAATCTTTGCGACAGGTGAGTTTGGCTCATCATGCAGATTTTGTTCTTTATAAGCAGAAAATAACAGCAGACAGTTTTCCCTGTATGGCAGTGCTTTTATTCCAGTCAAGGCTGACACAAATATTTATTGAGGAGAAAAGCACAAATCAGTTACTGTAAGAAACCCCGTCGCTGCTGGTGAGTGCAGGGTTTGGGTTGCCATTCTGGTGTAGCGCCATCCCTTCCCTGTGGGAAGCAGTCCTCACCTGAGTCTAAGATGGCACAGGCTAGGGGGGCTCTCCCGGGGAACAGACCTTCATCCGGGCACAGACTACCCTCCTCTGCCTCCACTGCAGGGACGGAGGGAGGCGATGGCTCGTCCAGAGCAAAGCAACACACCCCCTTGGTACGCCTTTTGGCAGCGGTCAGTTCAGGTCTGCACAGCCGTTTCAGCGCTGTACGTTACAGCAAGCCAGCCACTGCTCTAGGTCACACCAGCAGGATGAAGCTGGTGTGTTCAAGGCTGATCACCAAACCTCTCCATCACATGAATAAATGAGTGTGTGTCCATACACCCACATGCACACATTCACACACGCACATGCACGTATTCGTTAGGCTTTGCAGAAGATCAGACAGCACTTGGTTTTTGGCTGGTGGGGCTTGATAGGAGACCAATGAAAGTTCTTATGATTGAGATGAAAACCATGCTTGATGCCACAGCTGGAAGAGCTGTTTGGAGAAGCCCGAGTGCTCTTAGAATAATACAGTTTTTCTAACATAGCTATAAGCAACGCATCAAACTCCAAACAACTTCATTTTTTAAGCTTGGATCTAAGGGGGTGGAGGGGGGGACAAGCAGTGGAGAGCTGACAATGACAAGCAGGCATTCATTTGAAGGAAAAGAATAAATCTACTAAACCCTTAAAGACTTACAGCATGAAGTCTTGGCAATTTCATCACTTTCCCCAAATGACTCCAAGGAACATGATAATGTCAGGATTCTGGTGTCTTTACGAATAAAGAAACAGCGCAATGCTTAAGGTTACAGCATGGCGCTTTGCAATGGTATAATAATGAACACAACAGTATCTGGAAATGCATGAAATAACTGCACTTTTTTTCTGGACTGAAGGGTCACAGTTGCCCCTGCATAATCATATACCCCAGCTATGCGGTAGCACATGGAAGCCCTAACATTGTAGGAACACCACTGTATTTTGCAGTATTGCCTCTGTCTTGTAATTTTAAGAAATGTCCTTAACTGTTAGCATCCTGTTGCATGGGTATTGTTTCACATATTCACGGACATTTCATGCCCCTGGGATGGATTTTGGTGGGGATTATTTGGTGGTTATGTTTTTCACTGCTCCTTGAAGGCTACATGGACCTTCTCAAGTTCCAGTGCAGTCTGGTGAGTGCAGTTCAGCATGTCCCAGCTCCTCCATGGAAAGAAAGGAAATATATTGTGGTTAGACTCAGCCATTTAGTTTTCTTAGGAATCAGATGCTTCCCTACCCTCTAGACAGCTTAGTTCTCCAGCCTACAGCTCTGGGTTTCCCTGCTGTCTTGGTCGTGTGCAGAAAGTACAATCCAATTACTTCTTCCATGTGGAGAAGATGCAGAGAGTCAGCAGTGATGGATAGGTCCCTGCAGGGCAGAAAGACCCATCCTCTGCAAAATAATGAACCCTGTAGCAAAAAAAAAAAAGCTTGAAAAAGCACAGCTTCGCAACTGAAGAGCCCACAGCCCTGAGTGAGCTGAAGTTGAAAGTTCATGTAGTTTTGAATCGTTGCTTCAGGCTCTCTTCAGAGTCAAAGGGATCAGTTTACACATGGGTTATACGTTTAATCTTGCTTTAGCGGCTGCAATCAAATCAAAAGTTTTTACTGTTTGGGAGGGTTTTTGAGTGAAAGCTGATACCGCGTGTAGGGAGAGGGCTTTCTTCAATTCCACAGACCCAATATAATCAGTACCCCGGTGTGAGCTCCACTTTGTTCAGGTGCACTGTAGGCCAAAACTTCTTTCCTACTCCTGCACTACTGTTCTGGCTATTCTTCACAGAGGTGTGAGCATGGACGTTTCTGAAGCCAGCACTGGCATTATCAACCACAGCAGCCCCCGAGCAAGTGATCTGATTTTCAAAGTGATGAAATGAAAGCTGCTGGTGCTTTTTCACTTCTGAACTTCAGACAGTGTGCTCACAGCCTTCTCCGGATGGAGGCATTTGATATTAGCCACTGTTTTGAAAATTATCCTCTTAACACGTTCTGAGCATGGAAACCTGAGCACTGCTATCATTTGCAATGAGAAGCAGTGAATATCCACTTACTGCTGCTGCACCACGATCACGTTAGTTACAAACATGTAATTGACTGTCTCTGATGTTATTGCATTCATTATTATGTATTTCTTTGCCTACTGTGGAAATCAGCATATTTGAGGATCTTCTTAATGGAAGCAATGCCATTTGGATATGTGTAAAATTGTAGATCATGCAAACCAGTCCTCTAATTGTAGATTTTTGAAAAAATTTCCCTCCCTCCAGAACTCAATTTTGGCAGCTACGGGTTTGTGAAATGCAAACATCGCTCACTACGCGGCAGAGCACAGCTTAGAAAACCTTTCCAATGCTCTTTGTCCACCTTTCAGATGTGTCGATGTTCACTTTCTCCACTTACTGAGGAGCCTGAAGTTCATCACCACAAATTAAACAGGTACTTCAGGGCCATGCACCTGTTCCGCATTGCGTGTGCACTGGTGTAATTCACAAGCAGCAGCACGCGCCGTCTGAGTGCTGCCTGTGTCATCTGGACGTAGGAGAGAATATTACCCCTATGCAACACATAATGCCCTCAGCAGAGCCTGGGCTGGGAGATGGCCACCTTGCTCCCATGGAGCAGCATCTACATCTGCAGAGAGTTTCTGAGAAATGGGCGGGTGGCAGAATCAGACTCTGCGACTGTAACCACCGCTTTCCTGGTGACCTGCACATCAGAAATGGTTTTTTATGAAGAAGCTGGCAACGCATTTGAAACACATGCAGAGATAAATTTTTTATTATTTTTTTTAGCCTGGAAATAGCCAGTTTAGGCCATGGAGGGGAACTTTTTCGGGCTGCAGAACAAGTGGGTACAGTTTTCAAAAACCTCTGCCTCTCTTCATGGTCTGATGGCTAGTAACAGGTGAGTTTATTAGCCTTTCCACCGATGAGGCATAAGCATCTGCTTCCATCCAGCATGGACAAACTTAATTGCCTCCAAGGCTGCTGACCCCCCCTGACAAAAGTCACTGGCAGCAGGTCAGCAGGATCAAACTCTGGTGTGGGGTTTGTGGAAGGAGCAACCCCCCCCACACAGCCTCTCGCCCAGACAAGCAGGATTGCATAAACCTCATTTCTTTAGGAATTCAGACTTAAAAAATATTTGGGTTTTGCCTTCTTTATATTATGCATTTCGTTCAGCTGTGCTTCAATCACTGTTCTCCAGCCTTCCTTGCTCTTGTGAGACGGGAGAAGTCATAAATACGGCAGCTCCCTTTGAGCGTTACTGCTGGATGCTGTCCATGACTGCTGAGCTGCAATATGCCAGCCAGCGATACCACGAAGTGAGAGTTTATATTCCTTCCCTATTGCATATTTTTAGTGTGTAAATCCACAGAGCAGAAGAAAAATTACAGGGGAATGAGTGGTCACGGGAAAGTAATCCGCATATAAAGCAGTGGCAGGTACCTCTTTCTGCCTGGGACTCCTCCTTTCGGGAAGTTTCACACCAGGCTGAACGAAACCTTCAACCACTGGTGTGTTTTTCTTGTGCCTGAGTTGAGGGCAGGGGGGTCACTGACATTGTTTATCCATTATTCATTTAGCAACGGCTCCGGGGAGCAACTTAAATGCCATGTGTTTTTCACTTACATGAATTGCAATAGGCTCTTTTCTTCTTCCAGCCTGCCTGCACGGAGGAAATTTTCTAAGTTATTTTACACTGGCATAGCGTAAACTGTTTGGGGGCTGCAGCGAAGACCTGGCTAGAGACAGCCTGAAGTGAATGACCAGCTTTTACTGATGTCATTTCAGACCGTGGCACTAACTACACATACTAAAACCTGAATTATTAAGACTGCTTAACCCAGAAATATTTTGACTCTGTTGAAATGTACAATATCTATCTTCCTTGGACTGAAAATACTTCTATTCCCCAAATTGCTCATTCTCTCTTGAAAGGACTGGTTTTCATTGGGAGATTTGAGTTTTTCTTGCTTTGTTTTCCTAGCCTTCTTTAAACTGGGTATTTTAAACCAATATATCAGTAACAAGCCCAGATGAGATTTTTTCAGTGGAGCCTTTACTGAATCAAAATTACATGAAGGATTGCATTTTGAGGCAGTGATATGTAGGCAGTCAAGAAGAGGTAGTTTCTGATCTGCCTGTGTGATAAGCTCCCAGTTAAATCCTACCACTTGTGAGGCTCTGTGCAACCAACACACTTGTGCACTAATAAAACTGAGGGGTTGGAAAGAGAAAAATGGACTTTCTGGGTCTAATAAGAAGCATGTGAATAAAATCACACGTGAAAACACGGAGCAGAAAACCTTGGTGGATTTCCAAGAGACAGAGGTAGTAGATCCTTTGCTGAATGAAGTGAGAGGAGGAAGAGGAGGAGGAGCAGCAGCAGCAGGTGCTACTCAGAAGGGAACATCCATTTCTGCACTCAAGACCTCCTGGTCCTGACATGAGAAGTAGCTGGGTCATTAGATGTGGTGGATTAAAAATTATCCCATAGGCATAAAGATGCATTTTCTGAAGACTAGTGAGATTTGCTGCATTTCAGCTGAGTCAGATGCATGTGCTTCACTCCTTTAGACAGTCTCCAAAAATAGTGGAAGCAAGGTGGGATGTTAAATCATCAGCCCAAGGCCCTGTGTGAGAACGCTTCCTTTGGTGTGGGACGCAATCCTGCCTGAAGATAAGGTACTGGCCAGCTAAAGGTGGCAGAGATCATGCCCAAAGGGCCGTAGTCAGTCGGATGTGCTCAGCCTGTGTCCCAAGAGCACCAGAAGAAATGGATTTTCCTGCAGCTCTTGCCTCCCCTCCCTACTGGGCTTCTGGCACAGGGAGGCAGGGGCTGTGCTTCGCAGTGTGCCAGGGATGAAGTCACAGGGAAGAGGAGAAGGAAGGCAGAGAAAACAGACAGGTTCTTAGCTTTTACCACCTGTGAACCTCTGCATGCCATTTCCCTCCTGGGAACTGATCCAGGGCTCCCTGTGAAATCTGGAGGCATGTGGTCATATGAAGAGGAGCTAGGTCCATCCCAAATGAGGGACCGAGGCTCCTCCAAAGCAGAAATTGCCTGTATTTCCCCTCAACGCTCTCCTACCTTCTCAGGTGGGCTGCAGCCTCACTTCAGGCCACCCTCAATGTGGGTTTGGCTTCAGAGTCCCCAGGGCTGTGTCACAGCTTCGGGGGACAGTAAGAGGTAACTGGAGCTGCTCACCTACCTCTGTAAAAGACCACTGGCCACCTTTTCCCTATGCCTTCTCTTTCCAGGGCTAGCCATCAATAATAAAGAGAGATTTGGTAGTCTGTTGGCAAGGCTGTAAGCCCTGGTTTACATCACCTGGCGAGGACCTCAGGTTTTGATGACTCCTTCCCTCCACTGATGTTTCATCGTCTAAAGTAACACTGGCTGGTTGTGGTGATCAGCTGGCAAGCTAGGGATGAAACCATCAAAGAAAGGGTGTACTGGAGCCAGAGGAGCCTTTCCCAGCCTTTCAGTGAACAAGGAGGCATATGTCTTGTGTGTCATCCTCTTAACATGGCCAGGTGTCCCCTTGGACAGTCTGGATCTCCCCCCTGACTACAGGCTAGGCAGTACATTCCTGCAGCATGCAGAAATAGGGGAGCATGAAACCCTTTGGAGGCTCTACTGGAGCTGTCTTGTCAGTCTCTTCCCACCCTGGCCAGAGGGAAGTGCCAGGTACAACCAACATCAAGCTCTTTCCCAGCCCCAGCCAGGCTGAGCTGTGGTGTGTCAGAACTACACCATTCTCCTCTGGCTTGCTGTGTCCTAAATGGTGGTACAGCTCCAGGTCCAGTCCCATGAGAAGGAGGTTGCAGGTGACCCCGCTCTGCCACAGGCAGACATCCATATAGCCAAAGCAGGAATCAGCAGTAGCATACCAGGGTTGGCCCCCCAAAAAGAACAGACCTCCCCAAATAGAAGGTAGGTTGCCGTGAGCCAGAAGGAGGAATTTGAAGCCTGCAGTGTTGATACACATAACATCAACTATGGACCACTGAAAAGCAAAGAGCAAGATTCTTTCCCACAAATGCAAGGTTAATACTTTCTATCCCCTTTATTAGCTATGCTTAATTTACATTCTTTCTGATTTGGCTGTGAAAACACTGCCATAAGTGTGAACACAAACTCCATTTAAATATCTGTATTTAGTTCCAATCTTCCCCTTCCAGTGAAGGTTTTGGTGGCAGACAAACTTCTGATGGACAGCTTGCATTCACGTTGACTATCTGTGGCTTTTGATCTGTTATAAATATAAGTTAGTTCATAGCCAGATATTGCCTTAATTGTTTACATGCTAATTGGGGACAGATTATATACAGCCTTGGCTTTATTTAGCAATTTAAACTTGAAGTTTTACTGAGTGGTTAGTAGACAAAACGTCACATTGTGAGGATTTTTTTTTTCCCCCTGCCCTATAACATTTTACTTTGATTAAAGCTGTACTGAGGTAAAATGGCACATCTCACGCGAAAAACAATTTACCTCTGCTCTCATTGAAGTTAGCCGTACTTATTTGTCCCAGCATAATGTATTTTTCTAGCTGCATTCTAACTGCAGTGCTTTATCATATGAAACAAGTTAGATTTAATCAAATTCAGTTTGTGTTGTGAATTTTAAGACATTTGTTCAATTAGTTGGAATAAAAGCAGAACATTTGGTAGAAAGATTAAGGCTGAAAAATGCTGGTGCTGAGCTGGGCATTCAGTGCTCCTTCCGCACTTTTCTTGCCCCGACACATTTCTCATGCTTGAAAAGGCTCCCTGATGGGTTTTTTTTTTCTCTTTCTCAGATTGCTGATGATGTTCATGGGATGGGGAAGATAAGAGTAATTTTACCAGGTTGCAACACTCGGGTGTGCATAAGACCTGACTGGTTTTCCTCCTGCTGTGCCTGTCATGAGCTTTTTCTGGGCACTGATGGACAGTAACGGGACCACATTCAAGCTGGGCCTTTTTAAATGCATTGGAGTCCACCGGGAAGCCACAGTGCTGCTTCCCAGTTGCACTCCAGTCTCGCCAGTGCCCCTCAACTGCTTTCCTATTACTCTCCCTGTTGCTGCCTGGTGGGAAAATTGCCATCACTCACTCGTGTTTGCCTTTTGGACCCAGGAGTGAAGCTCAGGGAGGCTGGCACCAGAACTGAGGGACACCGAGGAGGTCAGTCAGACCCTAGCACCCCTTTCCAGCAAGCAAACTACTTTATGCTCTCACCCTTTCTATTGCTTCCCTCTAAAACGGGGAAATTCTAAATGGGAATTCCCTCTAAATTGCACACGTACCAAGGATTTTTAGGGTATCAGGATGTTTTTACTGTGTTGTCCTGTGTACTGAACGCAATACCCATCAATTGTTATTAGCATATTACCTTTATTAAGAAAATTTTTATGCTTGTTGTTACTACGTCTTGTGGTTGCAGTTTTCCTCATCTGGGAATTCTTGATTAACTTGGCTTAGGTTCACCAGCCTGAATGATTTGAAAAGGCCATTGTAAAATAATAGAGAGAAATAAAAATGTCTTGGTGCAGTCAGGCTCCACTCCCTCAACTGAAAAACATGGTGTTTTTACATTTTGAGACAGTTTCTCAGACAGCCAGACAAGGTGACATTAAACAAATCACACTAATTACAACACAATTTATGTAGAGATTTTACTGGCCTACTAATACTTGGCAGGAGCTGCCAATTACAAATATTTCAAAAAAGAGCGTTTCCAGCATTAACTTTTTTGGTTCTTAGGGAAATGGAAAGATTGAGCCTGTTGAGCTCCCTTGTTTGTGCCAAGGGAAGAAGAGCGAGTCCAAGCACAGAAGCAGGAATCAGAGCCCTGAGGTCAGGTCACAGGTTTCAGATAGATTTGCTGCAGCTCCGGGCAGATCGTTCCTGAATGCACCCCATGCCAAACAAATCAGCAAGACACTGTGGGATACTTGGAGGTTTCGCAACTCTTATCCAACACCAGATGTCCTGCTGTGTGTGTGTGTGTGATCCCCAGAGACGCAGACAAGACATTGCAATTCTGGTCCGGAGATGTTTTGCATGGTTGATGGTGCATCATACAACAGAAGGGAAGATCACACCCTTTGTGCATTAGCTGCCTTATTAACAGAACAAGGATGAAAAACTTACCTATAACACTTGCCAACAGCATCATGAAATTTGTTTCATGATGAGCCTGCAAGCACTTTAAGCTTAAAACCCAGGGATATGTAGGGCTTTGCCTCCTATTCATTTATCTTAAGACTGTGATCATGTAAAATGCTACTTCCCCGCATCCATCCCCAGCTAGTGGTTACCTTCACCTTTGCAGGACTGACAAAAGGGACCAGGGCACCCACTCCTCACCCACATCAGTGCTCACACCATAGTTTAAATGCTGTGGTTTAGAAGAAGCCACCTGGTCCTGGGAGGTTTCAGGTGCATCATGCTGGTTTTGCTGCAGGGACAACAGCAGCCTGGTAATTGCAAATGGTTTGGGGGGCAGGGCTGGGGGGAGAATGCAGAAGGAAGAGAAGGCTGGTAATAGCCTCTCACTGTTGGATGTTTACTGAATGAGTCCCTGCCAACGCTGTCTGGCTGGGGCTCCGCTCTGTGCAGTGGCCACTGACCACATATGGGAATGCAAAGCTGCGGGTTAGACCTGGTCCTCAAAAATCTGTTTCTCAGAGCTAAATGAGCCCAAAACCTTCCTCTGTCTTCTCTACGACAGCCAGAAAGAGAATTCAATCAGATAATCAGCTCACTCTCTGCAACAATAGAAAAGTACTGGCAAGTTTTCCTCATGTGCTCAAAGCAGGACAGTGTGAATAAATGTGATTTGGAGATTCTCAAATAGGCTGGTGGATGGGACACCTTGCTCTGGAGGTGAGTTCAAATCCTCCTCTAAAGCAAGCTGGACTCAGTTCTCTGACTTGGTAGCTGAACGTGGGGCTTCCAGCACTCAGTTGAGTTGCCCTCATTCTCCCACAGTCTTGCATAGCCTGTGCCTGGTTTTGGCACCACTTGGAAATGCCTACAAGCATGGGCATACCTCTGAAGAGCTTGGGAAACTTCTTCCTGTGCTTCTGAGGTAGATTTGTGAGCAACTCTGCACTTATGCTTCTGGGGCTTCATGCTGCCCGCTGGAAATGAAGGTCTCTGGTGAGTCCTGGGTACTTACCGAAATTGCCCAGGAGGTGATTTGCAAAAATTGCAAAGAATGGGTTCGGGGGGCAGAGGCGGGGCACTACAAGGGGTAAAGCTTCCATGGAGAATGAAGCCTCCCGGCCTCACCAGCCACAGGAATTCCTGGGAACTGAAGATGATCAGCGCCTCACCTCAGCAACCTCCAGGAGTTACAGCTCAGCGCTAGCGGAGGCTCTCCTGCGGCGGCGGCACACAGAGCTAACTTTCCTTTACGGCTGCACCTGATGGCTCGCACAACTCTTGCCTGCCTGCGTACGCATTTTCACGCTTGACTCACGGTTAGTCCAGTGCCACAAGCCAACACTGCCCGTGGTTAAATGGAAATTCAGTAGGATTGGGAACACATACAGCAGGGAGGCAAACAGGCCAGAAGAGTTATTTCAAGCAGATGGATGGTGGTGGTAGAAACAGTAAGCTATCAAAAGGAAACATAAATATATTTGTATGTGTCTTTATATAGATACATCTTTATATATATATACATACCTATGTATATATCTTCAGAATAAAAACCAGCAGCTGCACCTGAACAGGGTTTAGCGATTGCTAAATGGCTCCATAGGCAAGAGAAGAGCTTTATGGACAGCAGGTTTTGCATAAAGCAGTTGTTGTTTACACCTGAAACTGGTGCACAAATAAAGCCATCGCTCTTTACTGCCAATCCTCCTCTACTCGAGCCAAAGCAGCCCGTGGAGCCGCATGACAGCGGTCCTTGCAATTGTTCTTTACAGGTGTAGCTTTTACATGGTTGTCCAGGTCAACTCACATGCTGAGGCCCATTTACTCCAACAAAGCCATGTGTTAAGAAAAGCAGGGAGGGCATTATTCAGAAAGGGGAACTTTGGCCTGGTCCCTAATTCCCTTTGGAAGGAAGAAGGAGGACATGGAGTTAACGTTCTGCTTTGAATTGCCCTCCAGAGGAGTTAGCTTTTTGTGCTAAGTGTCAGGGGAGCCCAGAGAGACAGGCCACCACAGACAGAAGTCTCCTTGTACTGCTGCCTCCCTTGCCTTCCCTTCCACGGGCAGCAATCACAGGCCCATAGACTGACCTGCAGCTGGACAAAAAATAATACCTAAATTGTAAAACACTATAAAACATTAGATGTCCCTCCCTATTTCGGTTCCTTTTATACAACTACCATCATCATCTGCTTCTCTTGTATCTCGCTCCTTGCTAAGATAGGTCACATCAGGTGCCTCCACCTTGACAGGTCAATTTTAGGAGTTGTGATCCTCCCACACCTCTCTCTGCAGCTGCACACTCCCTGCAATGGCAACCCCCAGCAGCTACGGAGGCACCAGGGGCCTCCGTGATACAAACTGCACCAAAACTGCCCTCCACCAGGGCTGTTTCACTTGTAGGAGGCAGCAAGCACCAGGTTCTCATGCTGTCTTCTACAGCCCTGAAAGCCACCAGGAACCTGGGGTGAGAAAGCACCACTTCAGTGGAGGAGACATAAGAAGGAGACCACGGGACTAAAGCCCTGGTGGTTCTCACTGCGTGCTCGCAGTGACTGGGAGGAGCACAAGGGGGTGGTGAGAAGGGGAGAAGTCTGGGAGAGGCAAGGAAGAGGGGAGCTGAGTGCTGGAGTAACCCTGGGACAAAAGAGGTGGATAAGCAGAACGGACTTGCCAGTCTCAGCAAAGGAATGAGGTAGTGATGGTGACAGGAAGCCTTGAATCACAGAAGGCTAGGGGTTGGAAGGGACATCTGGCGATCATTTAGTCCAACCTCCTTGCTAAAGCAGAATCACCTACAGCAGGTCGCACAGGATTGCATCCAGGCAGGTTTTGAATACCTCCAGAGAAGGAGACTCCACAACCTCTCTGGGCAGCCTGTGCCAGTGCTCTGTCACCCTCACAGTGAAAAAGTTTTTGCTCATATTCAGGTGGCACTTCCTGTGTTCTAGTCTGTGCCCACTGCCCCTTGTCCTGTCACTGGGCACCACTGAGAAGAGTCTGGCCCCTTCCTCTAGACACCCACCCTTTAGATATACATAAGCATTCATGAGATCCTCTCTTAGTCTTCTCCAGGCTAAACAGTCCCAGCTCTCTCAGCCTTTCCTCATACAAGAGATGCTCCAGCCCCCTCATCATCTTGGTAGCCCTCCGCTGGACTCTCTCCAGTGGTTCCCTGTCTTTCCTGAACTGGGGAGCCCAGAACTGGACACAGCACTCCAGATGTGGCTTTACTGGGGCAGAGCAGGGGGGGAGGATAACCTCCCTCGACCTCCTGGCCACACTGTCCTTAATACACCTCAGGGTACCATTGGCCTTCTTGGCCACGAGGACACACTGCTGGCTCATGAAGAGCTTGTTGTCCTTCTCTGCAGCACTGCTTCCCAGCAGGTCAGTCCCTAACCTGTACTGGTGCCTGGGGTTATTCCTCCCAGGGTGCAGGACCCTACACTTGCCCTTGTTGAACTTCATACGGTTTCTCTCCGCCCAGCTCTCCAGCCTGTCCAGGTCTCTCTGAATGGCAGTGCAGCCTTCTGGTGTGTGGGCCACTGCTCCCAGTTTTGTATCATCAGCAAACCTGCTGAGGGTAGGCTCTGTGCCCTCATCCAGGTCATTGATGAACGTGTTGGGTAAGAGCGGACCCAGTGCTGACCCCTGGGGCACCCTGCTGGCTACAGGCCGTGTTACGCCGTGCCGCAGAACCGTAACACCGTGGTGTTACTGCTGTGCTTTAAAAAACCACGAGCTAGAGCTCGGAAAAACTCAAAATGAATGGAAATATCTAGAGACTGCTTAAAAACAGTAAGTTCAACCCTTTTTATTTTTACTTCACATTGTGAAAGGAGGGCTCTGGTCATGTCTTCAGGCTCTTTTCTAGAAATTAACATTTGAGAAAACAATTTTCATGAAGCTGTATGACGCAGAGAGCTGGGGCTTTGGGGAAAACATCAGATATCGCAAACCTTACCACTGAACTACAAGCACTAGCAAGCGGGGGATTAGGTTTTCTCTGGAGCTGCCCCTTCAAGTTCCCGGTAGCTTTGGGTTTTTTTGGAGAGGTAGCTTTGATTTATCAGCAAAGAACCAAGGTGGGAGCGACAGACCACATACTCCCTCCTGGATACCTTCCTTTCGTAGTTGCATGTGACGCTGTCACTTAATCTCGGCCAGAGATGGGAACAGACGTTTCCCCTTCGTGCGGGAAGCACGGATATTTCCCACGCAGGCATTCGCAGCCATCCATACATTCGGAGAGGCCGTGGGAAACAGGGTCCGGTCCCAGCTAGCGATGCTCCAAGAGGCAGTTTCCGAGCAGAGGGTAAGCTGGCGCTCGCAGCCTGCTGCCCGGGCAGGCGTGCGGCCGAAGGACCAGACCACAGAGCTATACGTCAGCTGTGAAGCAGCGCGAGGTACAGCTTTGTCCCCCGGCAAGCTTTGGTTACCACTCGGAAACTCCTGACAAACAGCCAAAGTCTCCAAACTGTGTCTGCACAAAATTTCTGGATCGAAAAAGAGCATATTTCTAGAGAAATCCAGGCTGTATCCAAAGCCACCAACCCCCCCCCCCCC
>VWZZ01001259.1:115140-170869 GCA_013399095.1 Psophia crepitans
GGATGGGGCTTTGGGCAACCTGGTCTAGTGGATGGGGTCCCTGCCCATGGCAGGGGGGGTTGGAACTAGGTGATCTTTGAGGTCCCTTCCAACCCAAACCATTCTATGATTCTATGACTCTCATATTCCAGTGGCACTTCCTGTGTTCCAGTTTGTGCCCCTTGCCCCTTGTCATGTCACTGGGCACCATTAAGAAGAGACCGACATCCCCTTAGGAGAAAGGAGAGCTCACACTCATCAGTGGGTGTCAGCCCTGGCAGGGCAATCTCACTGCAAACCCCACTGGAAACCCTACACGCAAACACAGCTTGTGCTGCCTGCATGCAGCGAGCAGGGAGCAAACCAAGTCACTGCGGGCTTGTGCTTCGCCAACACGCTGGGGACAGTGAAACATGGAGTCTGGCGCAGGGCTGTGTGTTCACGTGGGTCTTGGAGACTGGAGGGAACTGTGTCCTGTTCTTACATGATGGAGAAGGGGGTTCGTCCTGCTGTCCTGCAGTCACAGGTACTGCAGCAAAAGAAACCCAAAGCAACTGGACAAGGTCAACAAGAGAAACAAAACCAAATTTGAGAGGTTTTTCAAGACATCTTGCCTTGACTCCATGTCCCAGTTACACTTTTCCTGCCTGTCCTCAGACTGCCAAGTCGTAATTTCTTACCCCCAATTTCTTTTCCTATACAAAACCAAAATGAGTGTAATGTTTATTGTTACGAGAAGCACGATGCCGTAATCAGGTTAAGAAAACAATTGACTGAACACTGACATATATTACTGAATGAAACTTAATTCTGAAAAGCTTCATTCGCTCACTGGGGACACTCGTCTTGTTTACAGTGACACTTCTGTCACAAGTGTTTTTAAAGACAGATGCTTCTGAGAATGAGAGGAACCTGATGGTCTTGTGAATCTGGCATGCAAATTCACCAGGCAGGTTCCATCTCTGTTTCCTCACCTATCAGTGCTAATAAAAATCACGCTTATTTGCCTCATTTGAAGAAAGAGAAAAGAAAACAGAGAGAAAGAGAAAAAAAAGCAGAGAAGGAGAGATATGAAGAGAGGAATGAGGAAGGGAGGAAGCATGTGGACCTTGAGCAGCAGAGGTGAGAAGAGCTGTATCTACATCACTAGCACACTGCCCTGTCTGCGTTAGCTCTCTGCCAGTTCTGTACCTGCCTTAAAGATAAGTTCCTTGGTGCTACTTAATTCCTCCAAGTTTCAGAGAGAAGTACATCTCCCGATAATCCTATTTTCATCTTGTCCTCTTCTCGGCATTTTAAAAAATGCACCACCTCCCACTCCTGCCTCAGCCAGTCGCATTCATCCTTTTCTGTCTTACCAGAGCTTCCTCAGCATTTTTTGTACCTGTTTTCATGAATCAAAGCAGTTGCTTTATAGGCTGATTTTTCCCATAGGCTGCTGCTCCGGAGGTAACATCCTTGGCAGTTGATTAGGGATCCTCTCAAGGTTCCCTTTCCCTGACTAGAACAGAGTCCATGTTTTAAGGACAAATTGTGCTCACCTTGACATTCATATCATCCTCATTTTAAACAAGCAAGATTTTTTTTTTCTTGGAAAAAAAGGAAATCTGTGGTAGCTCTAACCTCCTAAAACTTCTCCTAGAGGAACAGCCATATGTGCTCCAACACAGGAGACCGGCCGCTGATACCCCATGGAAGCGAGAGTGTCTCTTCACTGCCTAACGTGGAGAGGTCCAGATTTGCAACTTTAAGGCAGGTCCCAATTCTTAGCTACTTTTGAAGGACTTTAGATTATCATAATTTCAATACTTTGTGCTTCCTCATGCTCAAATGAAACCACACGTGCTGAGCTAGCACAGCTATAGATGGTGTGCTGACTATTCTCTCCAAACCTCGAGCATTTGGCATGTGAGGTCACACTCAGCCAACTACACAGCAGACTGGGCTAGGATTAAAAAGTGTCCCCTCTAAAAAACGAAGGACCCCTTTTACTGGCAAACCACCCGCTGCAAGAGATTATACAAAGACTGCAAATAATGAAAGCATTATGCTTTTTGCCCCTCCTCAATCTCTTTTATTATGTTTTCTGGTATAGAAACAATAACCTGCTGTTGTCTACCAGGTTCCTCATTTACAGAAGACGTAGAGTCCCCCTGAAGTTTGAGAGGCTCAATCTGCAGCACAGAGCCACACAGGTTTACGCAGACCTCTCCCGGTTCACCAGGAAGGCCAGGAGGAGCACCGAGGGTGGTGTGCCAGCAAAGTGGAGCTAAGAAGTACACGCTGAGGCAGTCCTGCAAAGCAAAACAAAGCAGGAGGGAGAGCTGGAGACACTCTGTTGAAAAGCGTTAAGTGGAAATTTCTGCCAAGCAGTGTCTGGGTACTTAGCTGTGGGACTGCCAAACCCAGAAATGGCTTGAGACTACCTCCCGGTTCATGGCTTGGAAAATGTACTCTGTGTTAAGAGCTACACATGTTCCCAAGAGTCCACAGTTTAGCCTAAAAGTCAATCTGGTTAATTTATAAACAGGCCAGGACCAGGAGCAACATGAAGGTGGGAGCAACCGAATAGAGCGGGGGAAATAAGCAATCAAGAGAAAATACTTGTTGGAGCTCTGTGGTGGTAGAGATACTGGGTGCTGTTAGCAGTCAGTGGGTTTGATGCTGGGGCTGCTCAACACCCCTAGAAAAGGCAGCACATAATGAGAAACAGCATTAAGTACAAATCAAGGTGGGAAAAATGTACTGCTGTCTCTACTGAGAGACTGTGGATAGAAAATCTGGAGAGAAATGGTGAAAATACTAAAAGAGACCAACCAAACAAATTCCACTGGAACCGGCAGAGTGTTTTTAAATCATGTTCTTTAATAATCTACTGTTTGCATTACCATAACATGCCATTGCATTATTCGGGCATGCAAACAATTGTTGAGTTCCCAACTTCTGCTACTGGAAAAAAATGATGACCCGGGGGAAAGAATTTCTGTAGTAAATACCTCAGCATGAATAATAAGATGAGGTTATTTAAGTGACAGCTCCTTGAAAAATTAGCCTAACTTCCTAATAACTGTACTACATAGCTTAAAGAAATCTAATTTTATCTCTGCCTCCCACACAGTAAATCTCCCTATCACATTCTTTCCTTGCTTCATTGCTATTTCTTTGCTTAATAATCAGCTACTTAAAAGATTGGGGATAATGTTAATAATAGGCAAATTAGATACACAAAAAAGAAATGTTTTCTGTGCTTTCAGAGGTACCCAGCATGACTATCATAAAACCAAAACTGAGGCTTGAGGAGGGAGCGCAGAAACCTGGGTAGGCTGCAGTGGAAGAGAGCAAGGACTCCGGCTCACTTAGTGTCGAGCAGACAACATTAGTCAGTGTTGCAATGGTAAAATATTTAACAACGGGAGCTCCGCTCCCCTTCAGCATTTTTCTTCCATAAACTAATTAAGCTATAATATTATGAGCACTTCCTTTCAGCCTAGGCTTTCCTTTTAGCATTACTATCGGCAGGCTGGGCAAAGCTGGGTTATTGCTGTGATGAAAAAAACTGGCACTATATTTTGCCTCAGTCTCCTTTATTATTTTTTTTTCAAGCTCTACACAAAGCCACTCACATGCCCAGTGGCTCAATCTCACTTCCAATTAAGTCAATGATAAAATTCACATTGACTTAAATGGGAGCAGGTTTGCATCTCAAAGGCTAACAGTCAGGGCTTTTAACAGTCAGACTACTAATAGGGAAAGTAGAAAGAGTTAGAAAATGTCGTCTTCTTCTCTCTTCTTGGGAGCAGTAATTCAAAGTGAATAGAGTAGGCATGTTCGGTTTGAAATTATTTTCAGGGAGAAAAAATACGTAGTGAATCTATTTATAATGTGGTGATTCAGCTCTTCTTATAATATGCGTGGATGGCTCTGTTGCAGAGGAGGCAGCACACAGCAAGAATTATCGACTTTCCCTTTAAATAGTTTGCAAGCCCTTTCTTAGCCCTTACTATATTCAGCCCTTACTATATTACCTAGCCCGTGCAGCAGCGTACACATGGCTGGGTGTTAAAATGTTCTGGCCTATTAACTTGGTTGTATTGGAGTCCACTGCTGAATAAAGAGCAAAAGACCCAGAATGCTCCGGGCGCTTCCTCAGCGCTGGCCTCCGGCTGTGGACAGAGATCATACAAGGCCCAGGACGAAAGAGAATTTTGGTTTTCTTTTTTACAAAATTGACAAAATCGAGCAAAAGGGAGAGATGAGATTAACAACAGCTGCATTAATGTTAATTTGTCTTACATGAACCCATAAGCTTTTGAGGGGGAATAGGGGGGAGGGTCAATCGACAAGTGAAAAAGCCTGGAGGGGGCTTTGGAGACAGCCTGGCAGAGACGCCCAGCCTTTCCATTTCCCACGAGCCCTTCAAAAGTAGCTGCTTCCACTCAACCCAGTTTCCCCAGCACCTGTGTGATTCCCGCTTCTCACAGAGGGAAGAGGCACCCGCACAGGAGGGCAACCCTTTGGCAGCAGCATTTTAGGTGGTGATAACCAGCTGATGGAGATAACCAATTTCTCCTCCTTCACTCCCTATCCTCCCCCTCACACCAGCAGAGGAAGAGGGATGTGGGCTGCGGAGAGACTGAGCTGTGGTCCCCGGCACACAGGGGCTTCTACCAGTGGGGAGCGAGGACACTGCTACCACTGGCTGAGCCGTGAAATCCGCTACCTTGCGGGGCGGCATGCTGCAGCGAGCCGGTGCCTGGCGGGCCCTTGGCTCAATGGCAGCTGGAGGCCTGCTCGGGAACCCTGCGGCTCCCTGCCTGCTGCCACCCCAGTACGTACAATGGAGTCATTCTGGGGAGCTGACACCATGGAAAGTTTGAAACCTCCTCCCAGCTGGATTTTATGTTTCTTCAGGATGCCCGTGATAGCCATCTGCACTGTAACTGCACACCACGTGTGGTCACAGGGAAGCCTGCCCTGCCCTGCCCTGCCCTGCCCTGCCCCAGTGTTGAAAGTATTTTCTGTCTGTTCTGGGTATTGTTTGTTCATCACCTGGTGGATTTGTTCCACCTGTAGTTACGTCTTTCATCTCAGTGCCTTTTCTGCTCCTTACTTTTCCTCTGCTAGCAGAGTGGAAGGAAACATGTTTGCCTTTTGCAGCATTTATTGAGCTCAAACAGAGAACGCTGCCTGAGCAACCTGATGTGATACGCCCATGCAGAGGGAGAGGTGAAGGGGACAGCTTTTGTGAATGACATTCAAGTTCAGCTTGCAGGTTTGCAGCTCTTCTGAAAAACGGGAATGGCTCGTGCAGCAAAACCGTGTGTTTCACTATCTTTCACTCTAAGGGGAAGCCAGGTGGCTCGGCAGAAGTTGAAGGAGTTGCTCTGGATGAACAGGAGGGTAACAGGCATTTACAGCACCACGTCCCAAATGTTTGCACCTCTTCTCTCCCCTGTTTGTGAGCTAGAGAGTACACGTGCACGCACCCACACATGTGCTGGTTTTTTCTCATTTTCTGCGCCATTCTCCTTTCCAAACCTTTTTGATTGTCATGGCTTCAGAAGTCAAAACAGTCCCAGCCTATTTCTCTAATTAAAGCAGAGATCATGGGTTTGCATTTCTGTGTCAAACAGGGCCAATGCTCTTCAAAACAACCGTAACGTTGATACCGACATAGTAGCCTGGTACAAGTATAAACTGCAAAATCTCTTGGGGGAGGAAGCAGTGCAGTCCTGAAGGCCATAGGTCTGGGTGCCCTCCTCCTCCTCTCTCCCTCCTTCAGCCCCTGACTCTTCCTCCCTCCCTCCCAGCCCCTTTAGAGCAGTATGACCTGTGCTGAGGGCCTTTGCCCACTCCCACGCTGTGGATGCCCTCATCCCAGCACGCCTCCCTCCTGTTCCAACTGCACCACATGACCTACAGACCCCCTCCAGCTCCGTCTGTCCCGGAGCTCTTCTCTGCCATGGTGATGGTGAGGAAAAGATGTACTGTTGGTATTGCGTAGGAAATCCCACTGATCTCCCTGCTGCTGCTGGCTCTACCTCATCTCTGGAAAGCAGAAGCAGATGAGAAAAGCGCCAGAAGGGCAGTGGGGCCAGACAGGAGCCCGCCGTTGCAGTGAGGGCACCCAGCAGCTGCGGTACGGTTTGGTACCGCATGCATGAAGGCCAACGATGCTGCTGCGGTGTCAGCAGCAGGACGCAGGAGTGTTCAGGACAGGGCTTGTAGTGCCATGGCAGCCACTCTGCCTTTAAAAAATGTAGACTTCAAAAAATGCCCTCCCACAGCTAGCTAGCTTTGCAGGGCAGTGTGAGGGGGGCAGAAATCTCCTCCCCGCTTTCCTGCTGCCACAGGCATGGATCTGACTCACCCCGTCACTCCCACTGGGATTTTGAGCCAACCCTGTGTCAGAGTTACGGGATGTCTCTGCCAGACCTTGCCTTGGTCCCTTCCTTCACCCACAGGGAGGGGGGTGTCCTGTGACTGGCCTGCCTTGCCAGCCTGGCCCCATTCCAGCAGCACTATGGGGACCCTTGTGTTCGCCGTGCCTCTTTGGCCCGGCTTCATTTACAGGGTCGCTCTCTTTCCTGACTACTGGAAGTTCACCCAAGGCTCTCAGTGGTTGTTTCCTCTGCATCCTGATTACTGATAAACATTCTTCATTAAAGTACTAAATTAATCTCTGCTGAATATATATGCAACGCAGCCTGCAGCCCACCTCAATCCCCATTAACTGCATTGTTCTTGCAGCCGAGAGAAATAAGATTTATTTTAGTCAGTAAAGTGAACAAACACCACCTGTGATCCACTCAGGAAGCTGACCTGAGCTAGAAGGTGACATTTTTACTGTTCCTTTTTGACTATAACCACGGCTAATGGTGCATGGATTATTATGCTTCCAGCAAAGCCGTCTTTTTCAGTTAAAAATGAGGTTTTTGTCAATTAAATTCTCAGTGAAACAAAGACACGCACACCGTGCATATAATAATTCAATTTAAAAAACATACTGAAAGAAAGGAGCCTTAAATAATGGCGCTGTAAATGACAGATAAGATTTTTTTTTGTGGCTTGAGTGAATTGCCACTTTTGTTTGCGTGCTCTACATAGCGATCACAGACTGAATCAGCCTGCAAATATGAACAGCCCCTTCGCTTGCCAAGCGAGTCACTGGCTGAAGTAACTTGTACGGTGCCACTGTTATGGATAAACGGGCTAAGGCAGCTCCTCGTCCTGGCAGCATGGAGCTCTGGCAATCAATAAGTTCATGTTTTGAAGAGGGATGGAGAAACTCTTTCAGTGAACTGTGTGGGACTTTCAAAGCAGAACTAGAGCTTAAATGAGGACAAGGATACTCCTTTATTATGTCTGCTTTTCACAGCTAATGCCACTCCTGGAAAGTTCAGGACTGCAGGCTTTTTACATGCATGTTGCAAAGCAGGTTTCCTCCAGCAAAGTCAAACTGTACGAGCCAAGCAGAAAATGCCTTCCCAGTTTGTCCCTCCAGATGTACTGTGCCCAATTTCCTGCACATGGCATGAGAGTGTTAAAAATACAGTCAGGAATTACGTATTAGAGCTTGCATTCTGCTACGTGCTCCCTCAGAGAAGGGGGAGGAGGAGAACCGGGAAGCAGAGAAGAGATGAAATCACAAAAGGTTCGGGCATGCTTGGGATAAACTTTTAGATTTTGTGTCCCACAGTCAGTCTCCTTCTCTGTCACCACTTGGGAACACAAGATGAAATCAGAGCCCCTATGGGGAGAGCCAGGATAATTGTGTCATCTTGTGCTGATCCGTGCAAGAAGCCAGACCAGGTGGGAATCACGTGCTCTTATGCGGGACGCAAAGGATGTGTGTGCCTCATGTGAAAGGAGAGGAGAGTTTAAAGGCGTTTAAAGGAATAATTTAGGTCTGTTCAGGACTAAGCTTTGGTTCATTATTTGAAGCAAATCTTGTGAAGCAGATAACTTACAGACAGTAAGACTAATGCGGTAATGATTATTACTGTCAAAGGCACCCAACTCCTTCAGATTCCCTTGAAAATCCCCGCGTCGCTGCACGCTGCTCTGGCAGAGCGGACTAAGGGCTCTGACTAGTACAGGCGGAAAAAGCTCCCGCCATTTTCATGCTTCATCTATGGTTTCCATAGCAGGTTTGGCAACATCTCAAACCTTCCTCAGCCCTATATCTATTATCAGTTACGTTATGTTACAGTGCTGCATTTTAATTGCCATGTTTTCCGAGACAGAGGGAGCTGAATCTAAATATATCTCAAGCGCCAGCAGTGGTATTTAGCACAGCTACTGTAATTAAGTATTCAGCCATCGCCAACAAATAAACTTCTCACATGAGCAAATAGGTTCTCTGAAAAACACGTGAATGTTTGAGAAAATTCCATTCTCTGCTATTTTAATATCATTACGAGGCCTCGGCTTTCTTGAGTGGCAGGGTGTGCATCTAAACTGCCAAGAAATTACCTGTTTTCGATCACAGCTCTTTTCCTTTTATGAATGCAGACACTGACAGCTCTAACAAAGATGCTCAGCTAGGAAGCTTTTTCTCCTTTAAGAGGAATGAAATATTGCTGAGTTAAAACCACTAATTACAGTTTATAATGACAATACTTCCTGGAAAAAAATTAAACTATACTTAACTGCTGGGGTTTTTCTTTAAACTAGGGTTTTGGCTACAGTCTGACGGCTAACTACTTGCAAAAATCTTCTCAACTGGTACAGCCTAGCTGGCAGATTCCAGAGAAAAAAATCCCCCTCTCCTGCAGTATAGGCATGTTTTTCTGTCGAACCATTTGCTTGCATTTCTAGTGCAGAACTTAATGTATGCAACAGGAAGGAAAGAATTTGAATAAAGACCACTGAAAAAACCCCCAAAGTACATCCTTCACTTGGAGTACGTTAGAAAGCTCTTCGAAATTTTTGGTAGCCCATACGGGATACTTTAGAAAGGGGAAAATCATTAGGTAAAACGCTTAGGCTGGAGTAAACTGGTGCAAGTGTAGAGCTTTACACCCAGACCTCCACTCTTCTATCCAAGTGCACGTGTCCCTGTTTTCTCCTGAAGTGTTGTCTCCTCCAAGGTCTTCCACTAGGACTGGGAAGTTTTTCTCACTCCCTTTTGCCTCAGAAAATGTATGAACATGACTTGTGTTTGAGAATGTTGTGAGACAGAGCTTCTCGAGCAAGAATTTTCAAATTATCAGGCTTTATGCTCCTGGGATTGAGAGACATGCTGGAGGCGGAGACATACACACAGAGACATGAAACAGCTGGGCTTTTCAACCCAGTGGGAATTAATGAGGCAATGGATGGCACTGGAGCATCGGTCTCCCATGGGTTACTTTACTAATTCTTTCTGCTGACTTGCACCAAGAGGAGGACAAACTGAGTACTGTAAATGGCATTGAAAACTAAGCCAGGAGAAGTGACCCAGAAGGCGACTTTCCAAATGAAAACACTCTCTCTCATTTAAATGATAGCTACACAAAGTGTGCAGGAAACACTGAGCCTGATCACAAAAGTGAAGGTGAGAATATTTATTTACCTTTCTTTTAACTCCCTTTTTATTTTTCCCATGGGAAATAGCAATCTAAAAAGGACAAAACCACAGTATTTATCAGGCAAAGAAACATTCAAAAAAATCTGCCTTGTGATGATCCAATAGCTCCTGCTATTCCTAATCTCGAGCAGAGCTTTCTTTTGCACGTATTGCCACTGAAACCAATGAATACAGAGTGGGGCAAAGTCTGAATGCTCCTAGACAGTCTGGAAACACACTCTGAATTATACAGATCTCACCCCACCTTGTTGCCACATGAGGAGACATGTTTCTGTAACTTCCTAAAAGATGTCAAAATGGAAGGACTGGAATGAGAACATTTTTAATCACCCATGTCATTTTAACAACTCAAAATACAAATCCAGAGTCCTCTTCTGGGTATTTCAGTGGCACATATATTTTTCAAATGCAGATATTTAAAACATCATATCCCAGTATATCCAGTCTAATGCAGTATTAAAAAGAAAAATTTCAGTTGAGTATACTTTAATACTTTATTAGATGGGACATACTGGCACGCAATGTTTTAAACAAGTGGCAAAGTTAAGCCAAAACAAAGAAATCATGTTGCAGCTCCTGCTCAAGCTGAGGCTCACCCTGAAGTTAGCTGCTGAAGAAGTGAAAAAGTTGTCCCAGTGAGAAACAAAACAATTCAATGCTAATAATAGGCATGTTCTCTGCTCAAAACATTTGAGGCGACTTAATGCTATTTCTACTGAAAGCTCACACCTACAGCTGCTGAAGTACAGAAACAAAACTGTTTCAAAAGGGCAGATCACGAGATACTTGCCAACCCTTTAGTGTTTAATTCAGTGATTCTAGTCGGATTTGCAGAAAGAAACAAAAAGACCAATGCCAGTGGCACTGTAAGCACAGTAACTTTTACTACCTCATTCAGATCTTTCAATCTGCATTCAAGAACAGGCAGAAATCTGACATCTCCTCTGGATCTAGGAGAAAGCTTCAAAGGCTAATGCCAAGGATCACAGTCCTGAGCCTGCTTCTCTCAGATGTTCAGTGAAGTCCCACGCCTGTACCCGTCTCTCGCTCTCTCTTTACACCTCTTTCATGTTGGTTTCTTCTACTTGTCTCAGACTCGGTTGAAAAGATGTGCCCCTCTGGCTGCAACACAAGACACGAGGGTTCAGAAAAGCTCCCATGTCCTGTGTTGTAGCCGGAGGTCTCACAATAGTTTAGAGCGTACCCTCTGGAGTGCAGGCTCCTGTCGCAGGCAGAGCTCTTTTCCTGCACTTTTGAATTCAACCTATGTGTCAATCTGCGAAAGAGAAGTGGAGAAGAATGGAAATCAGGTGCTTGTGGACAGCACGCAGATAGCACTGTGTGCTATTGCTACTGTCAACACAGCAAATGGAAAAATGATCCAAGTAGCTGCCAGCCTGGGGCAGAAAGGGCAAGTTCAGACCCGGAGTTAAAAGCTGTCATTCAGTTGACCTCAGCCAAGATACGCCAGCTCACAGCAGTCTGAATTAGCCCTCCTGCCTTTCCAGCATAATCTCCAAAACTTGAAGACTGAAAGCATTTCTTTGGCAACTTGGCCGGCACCTATTCTTTCAATGGCAGATAAAGCTAAGCAAATAATTAGCAACTAATCATGTATAAACAAATTCTGCCTTTTGTTTCTTGTTTGCAAATTACCCTTACACGACCCACAACATTTCCAAATTTGTTATGCAGAATTATTTATGAATGCCTTCATAATTAATAATTCCAGGTCTGCAGATCAGTTGTACGGAGTTGTGAACATTTGCAAATCACACAGCATTTCTTAATTATATAAGCCATGTAAAAGTTATTCCTGATGAGTTTAGCTCTCTAATTAACTGACACTGTGGATACACAGCTCAACAAATCACTTTTAGTAAACATTCAAACTTTTGAATTTAAAATGGGCACTGTTGAGAATAGTTTCTGCTAATAAAGCTCCGTGCCAAATATCCACAGAAAACAACCCCTAGAAATGGTTCAAAGAGTTAAACTGAAAATCACTTACGAATCCAAGTAGATATTCACAGGACAGCACATTTTTTTACTGCTTGCTCAACTCAAGTCATAAAAAAATGCTAACAAAAATATTCAGAGCTATTGTTGAATTTCTTATGAGTACAGTATTTACTTGTATGTGTTCTTTTCCTTGTGGACTTACAATTCAATCCCAACTGAAATGCTTTGAGAGGCAGAGCTTGAAAAGATGTTTTTTTCTTTTTTTAAATAAACGTCAATCCAGTACAGTACATTGCTGCGCATTACAATAAAGATCAGCAATTTGGAGCCAGGTATACAAGACAAGATTATTGCTATCTCTGTTCAAAATATCTTTGGCAGATTTATTGCTTTTTTGTCCCTGACGTTTTACATATCACTTTTGTGCTGTTGCTGCTTCCTTTGGTACTTTTGCTTCTCCAAACAGACTTGAAGAAGCCGGAGAGGAAATGAAGTGTACTTAGCTGCTATTTTTATGAAGGTGACCCACTGAATGCCTGTTCAGGCACTCTGATGATAAGTACTCACATTAATAGAATTTAGTAAATTACATAAGCTGTTTGCTCGAAAATGTCAAACTTCTGTTCAAAAGATTTTTAATTTTTTTTTTTTAAACTTTCCTATCTACTTCAAATAAAACTCACAGCTATCGGCTTTGTTCATTTCCAGACTTATCTCGCATGGAATAAAATACAGTTCAACCAGTCAGAGCTCAGGTTAGGCAAAGGACAAAGCTACGAATTAAAAGATCTTTCCATATGAGCACATCAAAAGGAATGCTGTCAGTATTTTTTACAGTAACATGGCTCCTAAGGTTGTCTAATGACAAGTGCAACAACAGTTTTCGGTCGTTAGTCTGAAACTTGAGGAACCCCTAAATCTTTTTGTGTATGTATTCTTAGATTTTTGCTATGAACTACATAGTTTATCTAGAAATTAGTTACTTCCAGCCACCTGCCTTTCTTATCTCAACTGCATAGTAAAAAAAACCAACATCCACTTTTACATTCAGTGTGAAAAAAAAATCATGCCAAGCTCCATCTGTCTTACCAATTCCCTGAACTGTGCCTATATAGGCACTAAAAGGAAATCAAAACACAGAGTACTAGAAACTTGGGACCCAGAATTAATCTGCTTTTTACAGAAAAATTATGTTCAGATAAAGCTAAAAGATTCACTCCATCCCCATTACAGCAAGGAAATTCAAGGTTAGAGCCAAAATTGCATCCTTAAAGATTTGCTGATGCCCTGTGGAAAAAAGCATGAAAATCATTTGGGTTAGAGACGATTCTGCTTAATTAGTCTATATTTCCTTCTTTTGTGCCTCCTCATTTTTGTTCACTGAAGGCATTTCCAAGAGGAGTTACTCTGAGTTCATAAGCCCCTCTGGAATGGTCTCGTCTGCTCCGTGAGATATCTCAAGTAGGAAGCAGGATGCATTAGCGCTGCAGCTTGCTCTATACAATGCATCCTTTTACCTGTTTTGTACTACCAACACGGGTAAGACAATTTACAGATAAATGGGAAACCTGCTCATTCCTCAGGATTCATTTCCCTAGTCTGACAGTACAATCATCTTTCACTCCATGGCTATAAACTTTGAGTCATCATGAATACTGATGGAACAGAGGGCAAGGGAGAGATTTGCAAATCACCTCTTGCATGGTGTTTCACTCCCCTCTCCCCTGACCCCGGTGGGAAGCTGGTACAGCAAGCTGCAGTGAACCATCACTGAAATTTGGCCTCTCAGCCGAGCTGGTCAGAGAAATCTTCACAGTGAGCTGTTCGAGAGCAATCAGTGATGATATCATTAGCCAGACAGTCATTACTTCTGTGGTTTGCTTAAGGAGCAAGAAGGGATATAATGTGCTCGTAAGTCTACAGAGGTGTCCAGAGGTCCTTCCCCGGGGTGAGGAGCTGCCATTCCAGACCCGGCCATCAAATCAAACCTCGAAACTGGAGGTCTGAGAGGAATTCTGACATCCACCACCAAACCCACACTTACAATTTGGTGGTGTGGCTGGACCCAAAAAGGGAAGGGCGTTATTTTCCAGTTCCAGAAACACATCACAGGGATACTGAAGCCACAGAATGTGAATTTGAACTTGAGCCAGGATGATTTGTCCTCATCTTCAAGCCATTAAATGGAAACTAGCACTTTCCTTTGCATCTGGATACTGCCTTCTCTGCCCATTACTATTATTAGTTAAGGGAGACGTTTCTTGCCACTGTTGGAATCAATTTTCTTTCCCAGTCCCCATAATTTGTTGCAAATTTTGAGTTTGTGACAAATACCCTTTTGTTCTTCTAATTAAATTTCACATCTGTTCCACGCCAGTTCCCTTTATTCTTTGGAGAGGACAGTCTTGCTGGGGCACACTAAAAATCTCAGTCATTTTATAGGGAAAAAAAAAAAAGTGAGTATGTGTTACAATTTACCTAACCATTGTGAATTAATTTGGTGTTTAAGGTGACACTGTACTAATTACATATTAGCACATTAATGTAGCTGCGGGCTGTAATAATTTCCTTTTGAATGAACAGCGCACACTTCCAACAAAGTCCTCAAGAACTGTTTTGGAATGCAAGGAAGCAATAATCAATTCTCTTGTTGCTGCTACTTCAATATAAAGCGAAGAATTGTCTAACTTTATTTTTAAGAACATCAATCTCTGTTTATTATTAATAAAACATTCTTGACAAACCCTGCCCTTACGTGAACACAAATCCTTGCTGTACTCAATAGGTACACATCACCTCAGGCAGAATCTGGCCCTCGGTGACCTTAAGCTCTCCACAAGTCCAATCTTCTTCTAATCTGTATTCACTGCGGGATTTCCCTCATTCCAGACTCCAAAGCCCTATAACCGTGCACCCTGGGAAAAGGCCTCTCCGGGACATGCGGCAGCTCTGCTTTGACAGGGTCATGTGCAAGCATTTATCCATGGTGACTTAAACTTTAACTAGCGTAATTTGAGAGAGCGAAAGGCAAGGAATTTGCTTTTAAACATGGAACGCTTTATACGCTATTTTCTGAATTAAAGACTGCGATTTAAAATAATCCTGTAAATTGAAAATCTATATCTGATGTGGCTGAAGGGGGACTTCTAGACCTAACTGTCTTAAATATAGATTTTAAATCAATATGAGTAGTTTTGGAGCATTACTGTTCAAGGATTTTGTGCCACCGCTGTTAAAGCATTATTAATTCATGTTCTTATCTTTCTCATTTCATAAAGTGTAGGGGGTTTTTTGGTGCAAGTCTATTAATGTAGGAACTATAATCCATCTGTTTCTATTTTGCCTTGGTATTGTCTCCCCAGATCAAAGTTAGATTATAACACAGAGTGAAATTCATAAATTATGTTGAATGATTTTACAGAAAAAAAAGGAGAAAAAAATGCAGGTTTAAGTCAGAAGCACATCACATATCACACCATTTACCAAGAAGCAGTCAAGACTGCTTGAGAGAATCTGCTAAAACTCAGCAATAAAAAGTTTGTTTAATTTCTAAAGATGGCAGATGTCATAAAAAAAAAAAGAGGCTGATGCAAAAATAAAGCCTCCAGAGTCTGGCAGTTCTGTTCGGATGTCAATAAAAGATAATGTAACCTGTCAAATTTGCAAGCATGTTTTATCCAACCATCACATTCTACCTTCACCACTCAAGCATTACCTTCCAGGAAACATCCGCATCTGTCTGATTATCCTAAAGTAATTCTGATGAAGAGAGCAGGTTGCAAATTAAAAGTGTCTTTCTCTTCCCAGTTTTCTCTCTTTCCCCCCACCTCACTTTTTAATCCTTCATTTTTACAGTTCAGCTAATTTTTTTCTGAAAGGTTAAGGAGCTAGCAATTATTTCAATGGCTCTTGCAGCTTTAGGGTAAGTGTCTCATCTGGTCTTTATTTTAAGGAGCTTCCCTTCGTGCTTCACACTCGATGTCTCTTGGTGAACACTGAGGTTACTCTAGAGTTGTGCTACAACGGTAACGCAGGAGATACTGAATCTTGCTCCTAGTAGAGCATACAAATGGTGGCATGCAGATGGCCTGCAGTTGCCATGGATGGCTTCTCATGCCTCACACTCCTTTGAGCTGGTGTTGCACCACCAGCTAAAACACCAAAGGCTACTGCTGGTTTTATGCTGATTTAGATGTATTTGGATGTATTCTC
This sequence comes from Psophia crepitans, assembly GCA_013399095.1. Lineage (NCBI taxonomy): Eukaryota > Metazoa > Chordata > Aves > Gruiformes > Psophiidae > Psophia > Psophia crepitans. Next base: position 130,865 of record VWZZ01001259.1, read on the forward strand.
CTCTGGGAAATATTTTTTCTTTCCTGCACCCATTATGATTTTTCCAGACATTTTAATTTGTCTTCTATTAAGTCAGCCTTCACATTTTTTATCATCAGTTCATACATCGTGACTCTGCAAAGCTTTGGAGAGGTTGCTTGACTATTTCCATTGTGTGTGTTTAGTTCTGGAAAGAGGCCCAGAAAAAGCCCACAGTCTCAACAAATTGAGCATTTATTTTGAGGCTTCTGCTGACAGCCCTCATCACTGAACTGAAAAGTTTGCATCATATCCCCATGATATCTCTTCGTGTTGTTATGCTTGATGGATTTAATCACCCTGGCCACTGTGTTTCTGGAGAAACTGTCCAAATTTTGCATCAACCTCCAAAGAAAGTCTGAAAGTCAAAAGATCTGTTGCTTGCTTCCCAGCTGTACAGCAAACGTGCATAAAATGCATGAATCAATCCAGGTCACAGCTATTTCAGGAGCCCGGAAGGATGGAGCACTAGGTCAAGGTGAAAATGTTTGTCCTAGTCATTCTCCAGCATCAGTATGTAGCAAACCCGTCCCTGTGCGAGCATTCCCTCCTTAGGCAGAGCTGCGTGTGTGCACCCTCTGACGGGGATGCTGCGGCTTGCACGGTTCAGGCTCCTTTGCTTCCCTGTTCCTGCGGGGTGAGGACACACGAGGAGACTGTCATTGTCATTATGACAGGCCGTAATTTTTTCCCCCGCTTCTTATTCAGCTGTGATTCGAGCTGTCCTTCTCCCACAGAAACGCGCTTGTGTAACAGCACCCGCATCCTGCTTGTGTGCGCACTTAACAACGTCTTTCCACCGCTTTCTGGGTACCAGTTTACAAAGCAGAGTTAGGCAGTCAGTTATTAAAGCTGACCTAATTAATTAAATGAAATAGCACTGAGGGAAGGCATGTGGCTGTACCCGTGGACTGATAAAAAAGTCTCATCTAGTGGTACTCGTCACTGGTAACAGTGACCCTCAGACAAACATCTCCACCGGCTGGAGACATGCCACTGAATATTCCTTCCTTGAGAACCGAGCCGTTAGTACAGACATTTTATATCTGGGAGTGCTGCCACTCACTAGCTTATCTACGGTTATACAGAGAGTGTGGGGCAGAATCAGCAATGAAAGTAAGATTTTAAAGGTGGGGCTGAATGGGCATCTGCTGATGTATGTAAAAATCCTCTGCAGGTTTTGAGCCGGTGTGCAGAGAGGACCAGAAAATAGGGTTGGACGCAGCGTGCCTGGCGTGCCACACCGACACACACTAACAAGCCTCCAAGGTGCTGCCATCCCCGTGCGGCACTTGCCACGTAGCTCCTCCCAGCCAGCCTCCGGATCCGAACTGCAAATAAAGCCTGTAAACTTCACCTCCCCAGAAAGTGATTTCCATATTCACTGTTAAGCCCCTGTCAGTGTTGTCTGCGGTATGTAATTGAAACATGGTGAATAATGGAGCCGATGATGGATTTAGAGATGTTCTAAATTTGCCGGTCTGTAGGTGGTTTTGTCCACTGCTACTTCCCTCCAGTCCCAAGCACTGACTATGGCTTCAGAATTAAATACTCTATGTGAAAAAATTGTTCCCACAGCACAACTGACAGAAATTTGAAATGATATAATAATAATGTACAGTCCATTTGCTGTCTAATGTATGTGTGGGATTGAATAGCTCTTTGCGATACATTCCCTTCTTGCTAAATTACTCTAACTTCAAACTGAATTAAAGTAGTTAGTTGCCACTACACCATTGAACTTTGATAGCTGGATCCATTCCAAAACTTGAGACTGCAGTCACTTTTCTTGCAGAAATTCACAAACAAGGGAAAAAGTCAAGGTTTTAAAAACAAAAAAAATGTTATTCCATTCTCTAAGCTCTGCTTTATTCACCAGTCTGAAAAGTGTGATTAAGACTGTGAGACGCAGAGCAGCTGGAAATGTCCTGCCGAGGTGGGGGTATGCTGTGTACGTGTTCCCAGTCTCTTCTCCCACTGCAGTAGTGCAGCTACATCTCAGACTGTAGCTGTGTTTACCCATGTACCAATCCACCGTCCCCGCTGGTAATTTTTGCTTACACAATGACTTGCCAGCAACGCTATGGCAAAGCCAGGTGGATACCCGCTACCAAATTCAGTGCAAGAGCTTCTAACACCATTAGCTCATGTCCCTGTGTCTTACATTAGCGCCAGCTATACTGAACTGTGTGGGAACATCCCAAATTATGGAACACGCAAAATTATACTAAATTATTACATTAAAGCATTGCACCTAGACTCCTACCCACAGAGCACACGATCGCTCTAGCGCCGTTGCTGCTTAGGCACGTTAGGCTGCACTGCACTGTACTGTCATGCGCTCAGACAGAGCCATTTACTGACCTGTCTGCTCTACAGCTGACTACAGCAGTTGCTTTTGAATGGGTCCCACCGCACCATTGTTGGTGAAGAGGCAAAGTCAGTAAGAAACTGTTTGCATTGGACATGTCTGGTACCTCTTTGCTCAGCACAGACCTCCTGTTTTATTGCACTTCCTCAGTAGTGAAGGATGTAGGCAGATACAGTCTGATGAAACTGGCTACCAGAGAATCATCTTGCTGGGTTCTCCATGTCTTTGATTATTCTTTAATTAAGTGAAACTTTCATGCAAAGTCCTTCTGACTCCAAACAAGTACAAGTATGTCCGTTCCAGTTCCTAAGAACATAAAAGATTATGCTACTATTCTGTCCATAGACGCCCTTCTGTTACCCAGCCCTCTCGAAGAACAAAAGCATTCACTTAAGGAAGGAACAACATACAAGGCATTTTTTGAAGTTCAGACTATTGAAGTACAGTATTTGAGCACTTCATATACTTCAATGACTACTCTTGCAGCTAGCTGCAAAAGAAGAAGAACAGACACCCAAAAATACTAAGTAACTAGTCCGAGGTCACACAGACCGTGGCTGCAGTGTCTGGCAAGGACAGCGTCAAAGCTTACATACTCCCAGAACAACACACTCCCGTTGTACAGGGGTGAGCCTGAAAGCACACTTACTGGTGCAGCCGCGAAATGCCCTGCAGAACACGTGCCCCAGCAAGACCAGCGCATTAGTGCATGGTTTTCGCAGCCTGCCCACACGCATCGCCCACTGCCTGCCTCCAAGGCAGCCGCGGGGAAGGAGGTGAGGAGGAAACAAAGGGCATCACCCTTGCACCAACTCTGGAGACAACCCTTTCAAAATGCTGTAGGTAGATCAAAGACACTGAACTGGTTCTCTTCAATATCATTTAATGGTTTCCTGATTTCCCAGAGTCGAAGGTGCTTTGGGTGGAAAACCTCAAATTTTGGGCAACTTTGGGGGCATCGTGTTCAATGCTGGGAATGAAAGGGACAGATAACAGAACAGAAGGTTCCCAGAGATAGCGGGAGTGAAAACGGGAAAAGGGAAACAGAAAACAAAGGCATCAAGTCTTTACACATTCCTTACGGGAATCATTCATCAGTACAGCCTTTGGTTGCTACAGGTGTCACTAGCTCTTCTGCAACGTTGTTAACAAAAACCAGCAGCAACAACAATTACTTTGGTTGGACTTTGTATTTAAATTAAACGGCTTAGATTAACCAGCATCATGCATTTACACAGAGTGCACGTGCCATCTGTGTAAAGAGTCTCTAAGTAAATCTAGATTAGAGCTTGTGGTCAGATTTTAATTCAAGTGAATTGGCTGTAAATGAATTTGAAGACAGTAAATGGTGACCAGAGTATGCTGAGAATGCTTGGTCCAGCGTGGGCTGAACTCCAGAGCAGAGGCTGTCCAGCGATACCAAATGGAGTTGAGCTGGATGCCGAGGGACAGCAGAGAAGATTTTGGTGGGGCTTGACACAAGCTTGGAGCTCTGTACATTTTCTACAGTTGGTCAGCTGAGGGTACAGAGCTGGAGAAGGCTTACCACTACCTATGTATGAGAGGCAGTGAGAGTAACTGGCAGTTTTCATTGGGACGTTCGCAGTAGTCTGGACTGTCTGTGTGTGAGCAGCAGCACAAGGTGACCAGCGCAGATTGCGAGTGCGTGTGATACAGCAGAATGTGATGCTGAGAGCTGACCCTTGTGACGGAGCTGGTGGTGAGCTATGCTGCCTCAGTCTTTGCCCACACGCTGGTGAAGCGGGGCTGAAATCCACCAGGCACCAACCTCCTGCCAGCTTCAAGAGAGGAATATGTGTTTAAGTAATCTTTGAGGGTTTGTGTACAAAGTGGTATTACTGTTGTAATCCACCAAGAAAGCCTTCATCTCCAGCTTGGGAAACACTGCTTATAGAGGTGGGAGAAGGTGGCGGTCTAGGAAATATGTAAAATAATATATTTGTATAAGCAACAACAAAAAAATTACAATAAAGGGAATACTAGTATTCAGTAAATGAGGACTTGTATTTCTCCTTAAGAGGCCACAGACAGGTAAAAATAGCCCCTGTAGCTGTGCTAGTATTCAGAGAGACAGATTACTTTTGTAGTCCCACACAAAAGAATGCAGGTAAAGGAGAAATTAACTGTTGAATAAAAACCTTCCCTGAGGTTCAAATGTTCAAAAATTCTTCCTCTGGTAAATACTGTTTTTCTAGCTCAAACCTAAGTAAAAAAGAAAAGCTATCTCCATCACTCAAAATTATGCTCATTTACCTAACATATACAGAAACACGCTCTGCAACAAATCTCTGTGTCTTGTTATAAGCAGGGAGGCATCAAAATCCATAACAATGGCATTCATAAGAGAAAGATCAATATGGCATCTGGTATTTCAAAGACAGAAAATGATTCCATTAAATATCTACTGATAGAAAATGCACTGGACAAAACACCTAAAACCCACATTGGGTTTTAGCCTCTCACACTGTGCCACTGAATAAATCACAGAGAAACCATCCCAAAATTCTTTGTAAAAGATGCACTAGGTCCTGCTTCACCCTCTTCTGATTGAAACAACAGCTCTCCAGGACAAGATACTGGCTGAAGATGTCACTGACCTTCTCCAACTCAGATCTTATCAGAGCATCTCTCTTGTCATTGGGATGCAGGGCTAAAACTTAAGGTTAGCTTTTTTCCCCCCTAGGGTGCCACTGTTTTAATATTGTGTGCTGTGTGTGTAACTAATTTAGTAGTGCCACAGGAAAAAAACCAAACAACCCAATAATAAAAAGGGTAACAGAGAGTTAAATACTTTGATTTTGATTCCCATTTTAGATACAAAAAAGCAAAACCTAAGAAAGGCCACAGTGGGTTAAACCAAAGGTCTGTCCACTCCAGGAGAGCACCCTGTTTTTACAGAATTGACATTAAGAGATCTCCGAACACGGCTTTTGCTCCTGGGACTGTTGACAATCTCTTGCTCTGGTGTCTTGATAAAAAAACAAACAACCCAAAGTATGGCCATAAGTGGATGATGATTACATGAACAAGACAACCATATGTGAAACTTCTTGCTAACACTCTCTCTGCCTTTTATGATTTTAGCTCAGGACCTTATTTGTCTGAATGTGGGCTTTAGCATTTTGCAATGCTCAGTAGATTTATCATTTTAAGCTTCAGTCACCTCTTGTAAATTTTTAGTATCTACCATATCCTTTGGCAAAGAGTTTCCCAAGTCATCTTCCTGTCATGGGAAGGACAGAATGAGATAGCCCTAGGCAGCAGGAAGTTATCATGTCAGCCCACTGGCTGCCACTGTTATCCTGTACTCTGTTGATAACTCATAAATGGAAATACAGAGGAAAATAGGTCTGAAGTGTGATGGTGAAGTAGATTTTGACGGATATTTGCAGAGCGTAGTTCCCCAGCATGAGGGACATCAGAGAAGAAAGCATGAAAGAGTCTGTTTGCAAACCTCAGAGACTGCGGAAGACAGCCTGTAGGCTGGACTAACCTATTGGGTGACCAGCAGGGAGACGGTACCCATGGCTGTCTCAGACCTTCTTGGGAAGGGTGGCTCTGTGAATATAGCACTGAAGAATAGCTCAGGAAGAGCAATATCGAGTCGGGCCATATTTCAGATACAAGACAGATACTGCTAGGCCAGGAAGAAGTCTGGCAAGTTTTATTTTTGTCCCTTATCTTTTATATAAGTGATCAAGTGTTCCTTCATTTCTGCAAGATCTGGAATGACTGTGCAATCAGAGAGGAGGCTAGACCAAAGCAGCAGCTCCCTTTTTCCCCTTGAAACCTGTGTGAAGGCCCATTTTGCTGCAATAAACTCTGACCCTTTTTAGAGTCAAATACAAACCCAGCTATTCATGGCACCTGTAAATGGCCTTGTCTTAGAGTAACACTCAGTGCTGAAGCCAGTGACATTAAATCAAGTTAGAGACTGGATTTTAACGTGCACCTGAGATAAAACATAGCTAATGGTGTGCAGCCTTAGAAATTTGTACATTGGTAGTAATTAATACCAGTCATTAACCTGGGAGCCACAAGGGCTTACGGTGTCTGAAGGCGTCCAGTGGATGCTAATAAAGCCAGGCTTTTATGCAAGGAACAGAGCAGTTATGGATAAAAGCAGTAGGATAGATGTGACAACCAGCAATTTTAACTTATCACCTTGGAGCTTTATTTTTGAAAGCTTTTACTTCCCACTGATTGCAGGCTTCCAATTTTGTGTTGTCATGTAATAAATTACAAAAATTATCTTCCTTTTTTTTTTTTGGCATAGTACTTCATAGACAAAGTGTCTAAAAAGCTTCTTTTTTTTAACAGAATGAGTTAAGTATTGCTGCCATGGTGATTATAAGAAATCAGCACCAAACAGCAGCCTAGAAATCTGGATACAGATTCAGAACTCTCAGTAGCCAGGGTATTTGATTGGAGTCCTTTCTAACAGGAGGCTTTCACAGTGTGTATGGAGGGGGTAAGGGGGGAACGCTGGAGCAGAGAGGTGACTTTTGGAATGCAGATCTTTAACCCTTTTCCTGAAAGTGAGAGGGCTGTCTAACTTACTAATCTGTCTGATCGGAAGAAGATCCCTCCTAGCAGGGAGGTGACCCTCCTGCTCTCAGCAGGGTTGTGAAAGAGAAGGCATCATCATCCCTGAGGTGGCTGAAAGGGTGGGAACACTGTGTGATCACTGAAAAGATGTCCTGTTTGACTGGGATGTTCCCTATTTAGTACTAAGGTAGTCTTGACTCTTGCATATACCAAGTACTAACAGAGTTTATTAACATTCACTGCCACATTTACTTCCCACTGAATTTATAATCCAAATAAGTATTCTAGACCAAGAGGTCTAGTTTGCTGACAGTGCACATGCTTGATCATAACCATCATAAAAAGTCAGCAATGGATGCAGAGAAAAAACTTACAAGAGCCATTGTGAAGCTAGTAAAAATGTTTTCGATATTTAATTAATTATCTCCTATGTATCACCCACAACAAGAGGACAAAGATGTTGTGGGATAATTGGAGAACTAAAAGCACAAAGCCATAAAAAATGGCCCTACTCAAAACCTGCAGCTTAGCTAGCACAGATATAAAACCAGTAATAGCCTGTTAAGCACCTGACTGAAAGGTAAAGTCTTTACATCAGAAAAAGGCAGTGAGATCAAAGATGGAACGTTTCTGCCATTAATGTCCCCCAAGGCTGGCTTGAGAAGGGAGCCCAAGGACCAACAGTTACAATGACCTCTTCCAGGGACATGGAGATGTAGGTGGTCACTTCAAACTGCTCTGTTCCCTATCATGCAGGGCATTAAAGATTAGTCACATTTTACTGTCAGTGACATTAAACTTTTTCATAGTGATCCATCTGCTATAAGTTATAATATATTATTTATAATATTTTAATCACCTAAAGTTCAGGGACCTCAAAGCACATATTAATTAATACCTATTTTAATTAGCTCTGCCTCAGAGAGAGGGAGAAGACAAAACTGTGCAGTCTTATTAGCACCACACTCCAGCATCATAATTAAACCAGAACACACAACGTAATACACATCAGGACTTAAAGCAATGGAATGTTGGTCATCACCATGGCAGCCTCACACTCCTATAACTTTCTTTTTTCCTTAACATTATTATTCTTTCTTCCCTGTGTCTTCCTGTGAATGGCAGTTTCCACAAGGGAAAAGGGGAAAGATCTCTGCTCTTCTTGGGCCAAACTCAGCTCTGTTCCTGCAGTAACAGCATCATCTTCAGTGGAGTTAATCTATACTCCATTGTACCTGGAAGAATATATTATTATTATGAGGAAAAATCTTTTTGTGCAGTTACCTTTGCATGCCATTGTTTTTCCCCCTTTTTGGCTACCAGCCACTGTGGATCTGTCTGCAGGCATAGAAACGTCAGCTTTGCTGCCTTCAAGCATTCTGTCTCCTTCCCTGTACAAGAATCCCTGAAGATACTCTGTTTTAAATTTCACAGCTGTTGGATTCTGAAAGGAAAAAAAAATGAGTTCCTCCTATTTTCTGACTCTTCACAATAAATTATCTGTGGGCTGAAGGGGCAACTGAGCGTGCAAAGGTCATACAGCCAGTCAATGCAAAAGCATCAATACAACACTCAGTAGTGCCAATCTCTCGCATCCTTCCCTTGTCTGCTGAATGACCAAGCTAGGAAATTCCAATCACTGCCATTCAAGCATCTTTGCACATACATCTTGGACATTAAAGACAAACAAAACTCCAACAAACTGACATGCTGATCCTGAGTCCCTGGAAGTCAGTAACAGTTTTCCTATTGACTTCAAGGTTTTTAGGAGAGGATCTTACGGTCTTAATAATGGTATTAAAAAAAAAATAATTGCCTAAGTCTGTAGTGGTGCTATCATACAGCATTAGTTTTCAACTTTTTTTGCTTGTAGCTCCTTAAAATTTACTCAGCAGGCTTGATTTTCTCAGCAATATTCTACAGATGCCTTAGGAGAGGTGCTTACGCTCTCAGATAGGTATGGGTCATACACTGAAAACATCTGCTAATGGGAAGGAAAGGACATCCATAAAAAAAAACCCCAACCCAAAACTTTACTAGTAACTAAATACAGGAAAATTGTTTTATCTTTCTTATTTCATGATAATTACCAAATTCTTTAAACTCTAAATTGCAATAAATAGTCCTCAATTTCACTTCCCCTGCCCCATTCCATAAAATTTCTCCAAATAAATAATGAAATTGAATAGTTAAGCTTGCAGAAATTGCTATTACTTTATCAATGCCAGAGCCAACAAAAGCATTTTTCAGGCACCTGCATAAAAGAGAAGGAACTGAATAGCTTTTAAGAAATGTGCTACATTTTAATATGTCCTGGTGACATGCAGAAGCACATCCACAATGCTGAAAGGAGTGGAGGTGGAAGAATGGGTGGAGAGGGCTCCACTGATAACACTATCCGAGCTCAGAGCACTCAGTAATACCATGAAATTTTGTACACTCATGCTTCTTTGTAATGAATTTACTGATGCTAGAACAAACAGTGGTGCCTTGCTCCAGAAACAATTCTTGGCCCATAAATCTTGCATCAAATCGTAAATCATCATTTTAGTAATTTCTAAAAAGCAAACCAATGCAAAATGTTAATGTTTCAGTATCTTTTACTCTTAAATGCAATATTTCACTTTATTATTTACTTATTTGCATTTGCTATTATTTCACTTTACTGTATTATGTTTTGCAATTTTAGCTGATTTTGTGATATATTTAAAGTGTTTTATTAATTCTGATAGTTTTGTTAACACGACACGACAGCATATTTAGTGGATTATAGCAGGCTTCCTTCCACTACTCAGTATCAAGTGACTGTAAAGACATTAATGTACACCTGAATTAGACCAAGGCGGCAAGTGAGTTTAGACTGGTTTAATCTTCCCCAAAGTTTTAAAGGATCTCATTAATGTTGCTCTGCAAAGCATCTAGTCTTATAATGGAGCCATTATGTGATATAGTTACGATACTTTCTTCCCAAGCTCCTGGTGCCTTGCAAGTAATTGACTTTTTATGCCCTGTTATTCTCACTAGCAATTTTCAGGTTGTATCATCACAATTTTCAATTTTGACTCCTCCCATAAAATAAAGTTTCCTGAAATCCTCCTTATATTTTGTATATTTATTAGAAGGACCAGGAAGAAAAGGGGAAAACAAAAGGCCAGGGTGTCACTACCCTGATTCATATCTACGAGTAATGCTTTGCTCCATAAATTATTTGCTGAACTCATAGCGTACAGTACAGGTGTTAGCTTGTCACAGTTTAGCCTCACATGAATATAACAAGTATATTCATGAACCCTTGGGGATTGGGAGAAGACTTGCTTGAATTTTGAAGCTGAAAATAATTTAAAAAAAAATCTTCCAAAATTTTAGGACAACTGTTTACAAGGAAAAAAATGCACAGCTACATTAGTGCTCCAGCAGCTGAACCCCAGCCTAAGGACTCAGCTTGAGACAAAAGCTGCTCTCAGAACCCCTTGAATTTGGACAGAAGCAAATATGAACTGGGTCCTGGGGACATCTTTAAATAGAGCACAACAGAGTGTTCAGTTTACGGGGAGCAAATGCTACAGTCAAACTTCATCGAAAACCTACTTAATTTTTTCACCCAGCTTCTGCTTTCTCGTGAATGCATATCTAGGTACAAATTCTGAAAGATATCCATGTATAAATTCTGAAGGCTTCACAAAGATTTTAAAGAGAAAACAAAGAGGGTCAGTCACCTCTGCAGAGCATTTGCAGAAACTAGTGGATGCCAGACTAGAATCTCTGAAGTCAAAGAAGGGCAGGGGAATGGACACAAAGACTGACACTGCAGATTGACTTTCCACAGAAAGCTGACAGTCATTTTGGAAATACAGGAAAAAAGTCATCATTTTTCCCATCTGTCCCCAGCTTCTCTTTTCTTTTTAACCCTCAGGGAAATACCTTTTGTAACCATGAATCCAAGTGCATTGGGGTAACTTAATTTCAATAAATTAAGCACCAGCTGTTCTTTTTAGAGCTCCATTTAAAAAAAATTATTAATTATTAAATATTTAATCATTAAATATACTTTCTGCATGTGTGCGTGCTAAAATGCAAAATGCTGGGCTCACTTCTCTGGCTCTCTGCATTCAGGTGGCAAAAGCAGAAGTGGAAACCAGATGGAACACAGCAGATGGGTATTCTGCTGCTGCAAAGAAGTCCCTGGAGCTGTAAAAGGTAATGCAGTCCAGCTTCTGAAAATTATGCTTCAGGCAAGATGACTAACTAGAATAATAACAAAATCAGCAACAGAAAGGAAAAAATGACTTCCTGCAATAACATGAGAAAGAGATACAAAGGTAGAGACAAACTAAGAGGTTGACTTTGCAACACCTTGTGGTAATGAACAGTGATCAAGATTACAACGAAAAGACTCATGCCTGAAAACTGACCTGCTTCTTCCAAGTATAGCAGATGATCTAATAAAAGATAATCACTCCCCAAAACCTTGCCTCTCCTAGATTTTTAATCCATTCTGAATGGAAAAAACTACTGCCATTTCATTTTTCATTTGGAGATTTTAAAGAGGTTTACAGATATCACTGGGATTCTTGATGTATAAAGTATGATGGACTATATCCTCAGAAATACAAAAACTCCTTGATGCTTTGACACTTTACAATACATACCATGACTTAGATACTGATGTGCTGTTAAGACAGAACATGGGGACAGTTCGGTACAGTACAGAAGGCCAAACTGCTGAGGCTGGCCAAGTGGCATTGCTGGAGATAGAGGTGCCCCTCTCTTCTGCCCCTCTTACCAAACAGAGCTGCTATCCTCAGCTGTAACAGGCACTGTTCTTCTGCAATTAGAATCACAGAATCACAGAGGTCGGAAGGGACCTCGAAAGATTATCTAGTCCAACCCCCCCTGCCAAGGCAGGGCCACCTAGAGCACATCACTCAGGAACACGTCCAGTCGGGTTTTGAATGTCTCCAGAGAAGGAGACTCCACAACCTCTCTGGGCAGCCTGTGCCAGTGCTCTGTCACCCTCACGGTGAAAAAGTTTTTCCTTATGTTAACTCGGAACCTCCTATGCTCCAATTTGCACCCGTTGCCCCTTGTCCTATCGCTTAATGACACTGAGAAGAGCCTGGCTCCATCTTCCTGACACTCACCCTTAACATATTTATAAACATTGATGAGGTCACCCCTCAGTCTCCTCTTCTTCAAGCTAAAGAGACCCAGCTCCCTCAGCCTTTCCTCATAAGGGAGATGTTCCACTCCCTTGATCATCTTAGTGGCTCTGCGCTGGACTCTCTCTAGCAGTTCCCTGTCCTTCTTAAGCTGAGGGGCCCAGAACTGGACGCAATACTCCAGATGCGGCCTCACCAATGCAGAATAGAGGGGGAGGAGGACCTCCCTCGACCTACTGACCACAGCCCTTCTAATGCACCCCAGGATGCCATTGGCCTTCCTGGCCACCAGGGCACATTGCTGGCTCATGGTCATCCCCCCGTCCACCAGGACCCCCAGGTCCCTTTCCCCTACACTGCTCTCCAGCAGGTCAGTCCCCAACCTGTACTGGCACATGGGATTCTTCTTTCCCAGGTGCAAGACCTTACACTTGTCCTTGTTGAATCTCATCAGGTTCCTCCCCGCCCAGCTCTCCAGCCTATCTAGGTCCCGCTGAATGGCAGCACATCCCTCTGGTGTGTCAGCCACTCCTCCCAGTTTAGTGTCATCAGCAAACTTGCTGAGGGTACACTCCGTTCCCTCATCAAGGTCGTTGATGAAGATGTTGAATAGTACCGGACCCAGCACCGACCCCTGAGGGACTCCACTAGTCACAGGCCTCCAACTAGATTCAGCCCCATTGACCACAACCCTCTGACATCTGCCCTCCAACCAGCACACAATCTACCTCACTACCTGATTATCCAGGCCACACCTCCTCAGCTTGCCCACAAGGATACGGTGGGAGACGGTGTCAAATGCCTTGCTGAGGTCAAGACAGACTACATCTACTGCCCTTCCATCATCCATCCACCTGGTTGCATCCTCATAGAAGGCTATCAGGTTGGTCAAGCATGACTTTCCCTTGGTAAAACCATGCTGACTGTTCCCAATAACCTTCTTGTCCTTGATGTGCCTGGAGACAGTGCCAAGGACAAGTTGTTCCATCAGCTTTTTCATAGTTATGAAACCCCTCCTGAAGATGGACACTTAAGCCATCCCTTCCTACGAAGTACAGACAAGATCCTCTCCAAACTCCCTGGAGCTCTCACTTGCATTCTCAAATACCAGCTTCAAATTCTTCAAATTTCTGAAGGTGTTTGGCCCCTTCTCCTATATCCCTTCGTACAGTTCATTCATTCTCTGCCCCCCAATCCAATGAACATTTAATCACCTCCTACAAACTGAAAGAGCTTCAACTGACAAAAGGACAACCTTGGCTCCATGTCCCATCACCCCTTCTCAAAGCTTACTCCATACCCTGGTGCTTAAGCTGCTTCCCCTGTGTGGCAGAAAATGCAAATTCATATCTACTCAGGCAGAGGTGGGATCTCAAATGGGATCTCCCAACTACTGCGTGTATGCCCCTAGACGAGACTGAGGGTGTCAACGCCATGATCAAAGAATTTGTCTAACATTAGATCCTTCAAGTGAGTCAACCTTTTGTAAGTTTGAAATCCTAACAGATCTGAGGTGCAAAACAGATGCTGAACTGCTCAGCAATGTCAAGGCTGAAGATATTCTGGGCATGTAGAGAAGCAAGACTTAAGACATATCAGGAACATCTTAACATTAGACACGACATCTGATATTCAGAAACAAGTGTTTCTGCACATATGTGATTGCAAAGATCTATATATTTTCTTATCTAGGAAATAAATACCTTCACACTTTCAGCACGTCCAAGCACCACCAGCTTCCAAATCTAGAACACAAAGCAGCAGGCTGTAAACAGAAGAAAAATCTAGGGTACATTAATTCAGGCTTTGTAAACTAAAAGCTACACTGCTCAATAAGATCTTGGATACTACAGAAACGTGGAGAACCTGGTGATGGCATGAAGATATGGAAGGAGATAGAAAATGATAGGAGCACAAAGCTCTGCATATCTGGGGTCAAACTTTCCAAGCTGTCTCAGTTGAAGTTCCTTTTTTTTTTTCTCATGGCAGCTTCACATGTGTACATTACCTGTGAAGCTGAGCACAGCTGGGCATGAACTTGTCTGAATCCATTCCCATTCAACTGCAGGCATAAACCCAGTGGAGACCACGAATCCTACCATGAATTTGACACAAAACTCTCTGTATAAGTAATTTTACACTCATAGAAAAGGAGGCTTTCCATATCCTATGCCAGGCAGCTATTGAAATTTCATGGGTGTATGAGATGGACACATTTTATGACCCCTTAACTAATTATTGTGCCATTACTACCCTTGGTGCTTTCTACATTTGCTGACCCCAGGCTATACTTACATACCTCTCTTCATATGATTCCAGACTGAATATGACTTTCCTCTCATACCAATTTTCATTTAAGTCTGATCTGTCCCTTTTTTGAAATTCTGAGCTGGTTTTCATAAAAATGTTATCTACAATCAAAGTTCCGATTCTCTTTAATGCTTTGGGATATGGCCTTATCTCATGCTATTATTAAAAACCAAAAGCTCTTTTATACAGGTATATTTTTGACCTTTGCTCTTCTCTGTTTGGAACAAAACCTGAAGCAGCACAGACAAGAATAGAAGTGGCATCGCTCAGCTCCCAATTCTATACTTTAACCACTAGATATGCTTCCTGTGAGTATATAAAATTTCATTTAAATGCAAAACTCTCACTATGTTTGCTTCCACTTATGATGTGTTAATATTATTTTTTACATCCTGCCTCTCCTTGACCTCCCTTGTCCTTCTGGGCTTAGCAGATTTTCAAGGTTCATTACAACAGTGGAGGTAGGTTTATGTTGCTACTTGTGACTCAGCCTGTATGTGAAAGGTTCCCATCAAACATCTGGGGGTAGTTATTATACCATAGTCAGCCCAGTCTGAACAAAGGACTCTCATGACTTTGTGAACAAAATGTCTGATAACACAGATATTTTAGGAAAAAAGCAGAAACCTTTTGAGGACATTACAACCAGCCAGGTATTTGTATTGTCCAAGAGTTCAGCACTTTCAATATGTGATGAAATGTCCAAAAGACCTTTTTTTGCAGCCACATGTATAAAGAGGGATGCATTCCACTTAAACTGAGGTCACTATATTTGTACAAAACACTGTAAAGACAGAGTCAATCCCAGCCCATCACCACTGCAGTAAAATAAAAACAAACATTGTGGTTCTGTAGATAAAGTCATCAGGTAAGTGGATAAAGAGTTGTTGTTGGTATATTGTGCTCTGCCAAGAAATTAAGACTGCCAGGAAATTAAGAAATAAGTAGAAGTGAATAAAAGTGTCAATAAAAGAGGCTATATTGCATATCAATCTATTGCAAAAGCTTTTAATAGTAAAACTATGACTTATTTGTGACCATGACTTATTTCTGAAGTTGTTTTCTGGATGCAGAAGGAAGGTAAAAGAAATATGCTGCTTTCTACAAAACCTTGGGTTCTATTTAAAAAAACTTGTCAACCAGAAATAGGAAGGAGTGTAAGAGTAAGAACCACCATAAGAATAGTCATTATCTTGTGAAAAATCAAGGCACCGCAGACAACGTATTTTACCAGCAGCATGACCATATATGTTCATATAATTTTCATCAGGAGTAACATCAGACTGCTAAGCTCCAAATTTGCACAGCACTTTAGTACCCAGCTTTTCATTGAGATGGCAAACAGCCACAGTGAATTAAACATTCGCTGCATTGAGAGATGGTCAAAATTGAAATTTCTGTTCTGCAGGAAATCCTGACCCTTCAGAATTTGATTATGCTCGAAATCAGAAAGAATGCCACTACTTCAGAATTTCCCGTTAAACAAATGTCTTGAAGAAAAGAGACTCAGGAATCTAAAACAAAAGCATTTTGGTAATGACAAAACAATTTATTTTTATATGATTGAATGGTTTTGGTTTGAAGTAGTAAGCAGCTTTACATCAATTGTATCTAAATGCTATCTAAACCACTTTAGATTACATTTCATGTCATCATAGTGAGTAATACGGTTAACATTAATAAGTAATGTGAAAGTCAGGATAAAATAAAGAACCAGCACTACTAAAACAGATGATTTTTACAAAACTGAAATAATTATTTCTCCATGGATATGTGCACCATATCTGTTATAAAACCTTAAAATATTGACTCCCTTTCATTGACTGGTAAAAACGAAAACAACCTTCCCCTGCCCCAAAACTAGTCCACTGAAAAACATGATTAGTTCTGGCCTCAGTGAAGTGAGTGGGAGTTTTGGCATTGACACCAGTGAAGTCAGAACTTTATTCACTGATTTCAGAAGGACTACTTGTGTACTTGAATACATGCAAATATAATTCCTGTATTGATCTGGAACCTTAACAACAAAACTTCAAGGAAAATGACCTCATCTCAATCTCAGCTGAGAGCACAGAGCAAGTCTCGTAAACATAGTGCACAAACTCTCAAACAAGCAAAAGCCTTGTCTGGCCAGATTCTGAGACCACTTTCCATGAATTTACATCATCTGGAACAACACTAAAACCAGATTATTTCAAAATCAGGATGACCAGTCTACCAATTTCAAAGCATCTTCAACCACAGGAAAGTTGTGACACACTATTTTTACTGGACACTTAGAATGCTCTTGCATTATTAAAATCTCCATACTTATTTATAAGGTATTGATTTCTGACATTAAGGAGATATCGTTCTCAACAGTTAACAGAATAGAACTAAACCATATGGCAATATAAACAAAAGGAGAATTCACAAAATGTGGGCAAATATGCCTCAGGCACCCTCTATTATGTGCACATATGCCTAGAGGGCAGATTGCTATCATCTAGCATTTTCAAGAGGCTCCATGTATTTCTCAGGAAACAAGTACAAACATTCCCAACAAATCACGGTGCAAAATGTATGTTGCTCTCTCAGTAAGACATTGCCTTCCATCTTGGTTATACCTAGGAGACAATTTTTCTTGTTCTTTCTTTTTTTGTGTGAGTTAAAAAAAGAGAGTAGATTCCCTCCTTTCCTCCTGTGTAATCCTTTGAGCAAGTGCTTTAGTACAAGACGTGGTACTCCGGGACATGATCTAGCAGGCATGGTGGTGTTAGGCTGATGGTTGGACTTGATGATCTCGGAGGTCCTTTTCAACCTTAGGGATTCTATGATTCAAAAATCTGAAAAGTCTCATGGGGCCCTTTGGTCACAGAACAGGCAGAGCTTCGTTGCCCGTATATGGGCTTCTTTGCCCATCTACACTGCCCACCACTTTTCTGATGGTAACTTGGACACTAAAATTCTTCTGATGTCCACTGGCCTGAATATAGACATGAAGCTAAAGATCCTTACATAGTTTTAGGCCAATATAACCTGAAGCAATATCCTCACTGCTGCAAATTATGAAAGACTAAGAACCATCCCCATCTACCTCCAAAACTAACAGGCAGTGCAAGGTAAAAGGCAACTTAATTTTAAACAAAAGAGAAGTATATTTAAGAGAAAGTAGAAAACAATATTTCAAGCATGAATCATGCAATGCAAATGACTGTGAAACGCCATTGAAATTTCCAGAATGATCACTTAAAAGCTTCTTTGTTTTCTTTAAATCCATGTTTATTTTTGGTACATTAACCCAGTATTTTTGGTATCAGTAGGTGGAATGTACTCTCTAATCTCAACTTTATGTGAGTATTAACCAGAGCTTGGCAAGTACTTTAATCCAGATGACTGTATTTAATACTGCAGTATAACCTTGCTTAGTCTCCAAAATAGATTTGCAAAGGAAGTGGAATACTTTGAGGATAATAAATGTGCTAGGGAAGGGGGTTTTTTTATCTTGATGTCATTACTTGAAACTGACTCAATTAAATTTGTTAAGTAACCTGGGGCACCAAATGGAAATGGAACCCTACTTTCTAGGTACAGAAATAGAGTAGGAAGCAAAGCGCTGCCACAAAGCAGACAATCCAAGCAGCCAGGGCATAAGAAAGAAGCTCTGTCAACCCTACTGTGACTGGCCCAAGAGCAACTCACCTATGTCCCCAGAGCAAATACGTAACAGAGACGGAAACTGAGCAGGGATCTCCCAAGTGCCAAGACTTTAAGTACAAGTCCCAGCCATCACTATAGAAGAACCTGTGTTGACCCCACTGGATCTATATTTGAACTACGGCAGCCAGGTACAAGACAAAACAGAGATGGGGAGCAAGTAAGCATCCACTGAAATGCTAGTCTAAGGACCAACTGTGTTGACTGATGTGTTATAATATTTTGACAACGCAAATCCATTGAAGTTCTCTAATCACCATTTAAGTTTTGCTGGCTGTTGTTAGTGAATTTGCCACATTTTTTAAATGTAGAAATTTTATCCTATATTCATTAATTATCTCTATGCAAAAGCAAATAAGGTATTTAATAGTGATGAGAATTAATGGCCTGATAGAATGTGCAGAAGTTTCACTGGATAATGGCCAGAAGTCAAAGTACCTCAAGCATAAACCTAGAGTAACTGGAAGGATTATTCCAGGCCAATTAAGGTTCAGGAAGCATTCAGTATCTGTGGGTTCCTTATGATTTTTATGAAGCCAGAATGAAAGGGTTAAGCATATAAATCTGTACCCCTTTTTCTTTTTTCCTTTATGTTTTTCTTTTTTTTTTTTTTTTACGAAGAGTCTCCCTAGAGGTCTCCCAAGGTCTGAATCCATCGCTGCATTTAATCACTTTCGGTGTCTTTCCTTCTTCTTTGCAGTAATGTTGCCTGAGCACTCCTGGGACTGGTGTTGCATTACAGATTCATCAATGATTTGCTGCTTACTCTACATTATCCCACAAGTGCTGAGGCAAACAGTTCTCTGCCAGGATCAAATGATGTTCTATATTCGCCTGCAGTTTAAAATCTTGTTAATGTTGACACTTCTGAAGAAAGCTCTGCAGTGAAGCTGGAATGAGTGAAACCTGCAGGCTTTGGTGACTGCCAAATAAACGGGTACTCAGGGCACAACGTTTTTTCCACATCCTCTATATGCCCACAAGGGCATCAACAACTTAGGCACGACATCTTTACCAGAAACAATGTGAAACAGAAAACCTAATGCACCCTGTCTGTGGGTGATGTGACTGATGGGTGACAGGGTGATTGTTTGCTACCCTATGTTGCTAAACCAGTGTGTCTGAGAAAGAACTTTGCTCTAAAGTCAATTAACTTTAATGGAAAGACTCCAAATTACTTCAATGATCTTTGGACCAAGCTCAATAAGAACTAATTAGGTCTCCATTCCAAAGGTTAGTTGTCAGAATTATTAATGGATTTTTGTTTGTTTGTTTTTAATATTGGATGAGAGACTCTTTTTAAAATTATTTAGAGAGACTGACATCACTTTGAAAGTCATAAGTTGTAAATACAGATGCCAATATTAAAAAAATTAATTTCAGATAATAAGACAAGCAGAGAAACTTTACACACTGTGCAAATGTGGTCCACTTCATGGGGATGAAGGAAACACAAATTGCGGTTAGTGACACCTGCAATTTAGTTCTGTGGTATTTACTATGTTCCACAGCCTCATCATACCTTACATGTGTTCAATGTGAGTACAACTAGGTTTACTGACAACAGCTTCCAGTTCTGCCAACAAAATCTAGGACCGGAGCTGGACTTTTCAGAACTCACCTCACTCCCTCTCCTTAAAACTCCTGACACAGAAGACTGTATGTCTGAAAAACTTACCACAGGAGAGAAGATACTTGAAGAAAGATGACAATACAGGTTCTTCATGTGGGAGTGATACCACAGCAAATGGCTAAGCAGTCTTGGCATTTGCTAAGATTTATTTACTCTGGCAGCAGATCATCACCTGCAAATCAAATTAAGAAATGCTCAAAATCTGAAAGTCACAAATTAGACTGGGGTGAATTATATGTCATTTTTCTGTCGATTTTCCTATTTTTAATTCCTTAGAAATTGTTCCAATAGGAATTTTTTTTTTCCTTTGGTCTTTCTCCCTTATGGAAAACAAATTGCTACATAATTTCTACATATTGCTCAGTAGCTTATTTCATGTTTAAAGGAAGTTCTGGAAATTGCAGGAAATACTTAAAGTTCAAATTATAATAAATATAATACACTCAAATTGTATTTATAGCATAAAAGACAGGAAACAGATGTAATTCTTTCCTATGAATTGGTTAGACAACAAAATTGTATAATTTGGAGCGTAGTCTTCAAAAGACCTAAAATCTGCCTTTGGATACTAGAGACCAATTCCCTCTGGTGCTAACAAAATGTCAAGTCATATTCTGGCAGAACGCGGGCCTGCACCTTTGATGCTGAGCTCTGAAAACCCGGTTATAGGAGCAGAGTCTGTCTTTGTGGTCCAGAGGTGGGGACGAGTGAAAGACATACGTCACACCCTCACATGGTGCATACAAAGGCAGAGAGGAAAAAGCTCTTTCTGTGGGCAGGGACTGTTCCCTTCTTTCTCCCTGATGGTGACTAATCCCCCTGAAATACAAAGAGGGAAAGGAAGATGGTTGCTCTCCTCTCCTCCACCTCCTGCCTCCCTTGTACTCACCAAAGGGACAAGCTCAAGTGACTCCTGGCAGAGGTTTTCAACAGGCTGCCCCCACCCGCCCCCTTGCCAGAGGCCACATCAGCTGAAATGTGCATCTGCTCCGTGCCCCCTGCAAATCACAGGTCACCTGCTATCTTCAAAGGGATGAACTGCCAGGGCACAAATGGGACCCATCGAATGTCACCTGATGGAAGTCATGGTGGGCGTAGGTACACGCACTTGTCATTTGCTGTGTGTGGACAAGAACCACTGGCAGACCCATCTGCTCTGACGCGTTGCTCTGCAGGGCTGGCTTGTAGCTAACAGTCTCTCGCAGAGCAACAGGCTCACTGCAGAGCTCTGGTGTGCCCTGTGCAAATCCAAGCTTTAGAAGCACTGACACTGTTGACTTGAGCTAAAGCCAATGAAGATGTAGGCAAACAGCTTTTCTGAAAATCCGTTTCTCAACAGTCTTGCAGTTGCACTGAGTAAGAGTTACTCAGATTTCTAATTAATAGACCATATAAAAGATTTCGGGCTAATAAAAAGAAAAATTGGAAGAGCTCGGATTCACTATGTACCTGTGCTGACCCCAGCCTAAAGGCTCAATTATGATGTGCAAGTATCTTTGCAATTTGTGTTAAAAATAATAACAGAACTGGCACTAATTTATGCCCAGTCAATCAGAATGATCCATAACGTGGAAGTTTTTAGCAAGCTGCTGTCTAACAGTTTTGACGTGTTTTAAAACAGGCCATCAGCCTGTAGAAGTCCTGTAGAAGCTAATGCTTCTAAACTTTATGACTCTTGGAGGACAAGGAGGAGGCATAAAGATTTAGTGACTTAGTAGACATGACTGCACAGACTTCTGCATCCAGCTTGGAAATGACAATTTGTTAATAGAGAAGCTTTTTTTCCCCCAATGAAGTGAAAACAGAGCATTGATTAAGCAATCCAAGCTGAGAATATTCTATCCAAACTGGAGAGCTTTCAGACCGGCAGCTGGTTTCAAGGCTTTGAAATACTACTTCTACTTGTTGTTCGATGCTTAAAGATACCTATCCTAGAGCCACAGACAGTAACAGATGTCAAGCTGACACTGTAGCTCACAGATGGATTTCAGTTGTGTGGGCCATGCCACACGCACAACACTTGTGTAAAAAATGCTTTTTGTCTCAAATGCTACGAACTGAAAGGATTAATAGAGCCATCAACAAAAAACTTCTCTGTACAAATAGAGTATGGCTGAAGAATACCAACAGCCCAACATGCTCTTAACTCACCATCAGCCCTCTCTTCCTCCTATCAGATGAAGTAATTTGTATCTGAATTCAGACTGAGCCTTTCAGGCACATCACTAGGTCTCTGCACAGAGCAAATTCTAAGCTTATTTCCTGTGAACTGATTTTACTGAAGTCACCATGCGTATTCAACAATAAATGAAAACTAGGTGTGCAGAGGTAATTAGAAATATTTGCGTTTTTTTCCTTTGCAGAGAAGAATTCAATTTTCCAGGGGAGCTTTAAATATAAGCTTTTGGCCCTCACAGATATTAAATTTTGAGTGACTCAAATTCTCATTCCCTTGTGTAGCTACATTATTAGACTGTATTTCCCTCAATTCATCAGAGAATAGGCTATGTCCATAGCCATAAAGCAGAGGTAGTGGCACGTCATGGAAGATTAGGTCCAGACAGGAAAACAGGTCCCTAAGTAGAACAGGAGCAAGAAGCATCAAATTGTAATACTCAGCAGGTATTACAGAGCCTTTCTGGAGCTAAAAATAGTATGATTTTGTGGTTGAATATTTGGGGTTTGAGGTGGTTTCAGTTTTTATTAAAATAAACCTGCAAAAAGAACATTCTTTCACTGCTAATGCACCAATATAAAATTGCTGCAATGAAAAATCTTCACCTTAATCAGGTCAGTTTGTTTGGACAGACTGTTGAGTAAATACCTATGCCACACTATTTGTATTGTAGCTCTGTCTCCACAGCTAAGAAAAATAAACATAGACATATAAGCCATGTAAAAAAAATGCATTATTTTTAACAAATAAGCATTAAAAGAAACTATACATTTTTCAACCAGTGATCTGTACATTATACATGCCTGAAAATTAAACCAGTTATTTTTGTCTCTCTGGATTTTAAATCAACACCATCACTCTAACAGGCTGTTAACAGAGGGAGTGCCCTTGATGTAGCAGAATTGTTTTCCTGAAAACTTTATGCAGGAGTACAAATCCTAAGGCTAAGATCTGGTTTTCTGAAAATCTTGCTCAGATTTCCATTACCATGATTTATTGTCCCTATTTAACCTATTCCTTCCACATTATTGATGGAAAAGTTTCTAGTTGTTTGAATACCTCATTCTTCCCTGGAAAAAATCTCACAATCAGAACAAGAGAACAAAACAAATCTTTGCGTTGGCTATTTTAGAACAGAGACTGGGGAAAACATGTTACCAGTGGTAAAATTATTTGGACTTGGTTGTTTTGTTGTTGAGATGAATTACTGAGCGTAAGATTTGTTGGGTGAGTAACTGCAATACACTGGTGCCAGCAGAAACCTTCTTTACAACACTGTGCCGGTACCTGACAATTCTGTAGGTATTCATCACCTGAGTACCACCTTCATCATAATGTCTTCGAAATTCCTTAATATAATAGAATGTGAGCACTTCAATGAGATTTGTTGCTGTTCTTTCAGTAAATGGAATATATAGTTTCGCTGCCAGAGAAGGAAGTAATAGAATAGAATAGAATAGAATAGAATCATTAAGGTTGGAAGTGACCTCAAGGATCATCTAGTCCAACCATCCCCCCACCACCTATTACCCACTAAACCACGTCCCTAAGTACCATATCTAACCTTTCCTTAAACACCCTCAGGGATGGTGACTCCACCACCTCCCTGGGCAACCCGTTCCAATGCCCGACCACCCTTTCAGAGAAGAATTTTCTCCTCATCTCCAACCTGAACCTTCCCTGGCGCAACTTGCAGCCATTTCCCCTTGTCCTGTCACTAGTTATCTGCGAGAAGAGGCCAACCCCCAGCTCACCACAACTCCCTTTCAGGTAGTTGTAGAGGGCAATAAGGTCTGCCCTGAGCCTCCTCTTCTCCAGACTAAACAAGCCCAGTTCCTTCAGCCGCTCCTCATAAGACCTGTGCTCCAGCCCCTTCACCAGTTTCGTTGCCCTTCTCTGGACACGCTCCAGGGCTTCGATATCTTTCTTGTGGTGAGGGGCCCAAAACTGGACACAGTACTCGAGGTGCGGCCTCACCAGGGCTGAGTACAGGGGGACAATCACCTCCCTGTTCCTGCTGGCTACACTATTCCTGATACAGGCCAGGATGCCGTTGGCCTTCTTGGCCACCTGGGCACACTGCCGGCTCATGTCCAGGCGAGCATCAATCAGCACCCCCAGGTCCTTTTCCTCTACACAGCTTTCCAGCCACCCCGTCCCCAGCCTGTAGCACTGCCTGGGGTTGTTGTGGCCAAAGTGCAGGACCCGGCACTTTGCCACGTTAAACCTCATCCCGTTGGCCTCAGCCCAGCGATCCAACCTGTCCAGGTCCCTCTGCAGAGCCATCCTACCCTCCGGCAGATCAACACTTCCCCCCAACTTGGTGTCGTCTGCAAACTTACTGAGGGTGCACTCAATTCCCTCATCCAAATCATCAACAAAGATGTTGAACAGGATGGGCCCCAGCACCGACCCCTGGGGCACATAGCTTTGTACATACACGAGATGACACTCTTCAAAACAAAATTGTTTCCTTTTCTTTCCTGTGATCCAGGATCCTGCCTTTCTGTGAAGTTGACACAGCGGTAAGTACCGAATCACCTACAGATTCCTCACTAATCTTTCCTGAATCTTTCTGACACACACAGGAGTGACATTCCAGCTAAGTTTTATTGGTCAAACTTGAATTCACTGATATGCTGCTGAAGTAAAGGGACATATTTATACACAGAAGAGATTTGGAGAAGTTTTTTTTTCATTCCCACAGCAAAAAAATGACGCTATTCAAAGTAGCTGTGTCCATTAGATTAAAAAAATGTTATTTATTCATTAACTCATTATTTTAAATGTATTTCATGATTTATTTGTAGTGGAAAAAGGATTTATAAGAAGAAACCACAGGAGAGTCATAATTCAGGTCACATTGTGCAGCTTACCAGCTAATCTGAAAATCTAAATGTACTGAGACTTCCTAATATCTTCTCAGAATTGTGTGTAATATTACTTACAAATAGGCTCAATCTATCAGGAAGCTTTTTATATACCAAAAAATATTTTCTGCATTGTCATCTTTTTCTTTGTTCAATCACTTTAATGCCTATTACTGAAAATTTGTAAATTATAAGACACATCGGGCTTTGACCCGTCCACTGCCTTCCCCCTGTAAGTGATTAATAGCTAATATATACTGCTCTACCGGACTGGCTAAAAAATGCAATGGCACCAGTATGCTCTCCTCTTCTACCTACTACTTTGTCTTATAGTGACAGATTAGTGAAGCAGGTGAAACAGAAGGAACATAAATGAAATTTTGTCTCTCTTCATCCCCAGTATCCTACTGAAATCTCCTACTCCTATTAATGACTGTAGTGGATGAAAATAGGAAAAATCTTTCTGTAACTGAGAGAGAGACTGAGAAGTCAAGGAGACTGGGTTCAGCTTCTAGTCAAGCCCTAGATGAGTGGTTTATTTCCCACATTTCCCAGTGACTGTAAAAAAAAGTTTGCTTCCTCTAACCCTGAATGTATTTTACATATTTCAGTTGCAAGCTCTTTGGGGCAGAGTCTGCTGCTGAATGTGCTTTTCCAGTGTTAATGCAATAGAGTCACGATATATCTTGAGAGCTGACAAAAATCCAAGTAGTAAGTAGTTACCAAGGAACTTTCTCCATGCAACAATTTAGTTCCGTGAAAGACCATTTTCCTGAGCAGTCAGTACAGTACTTGTACATTTGCAAATCACCAGGGTGCCAAACGAAAATCTAATAATATTTAAAAAGACAGAAATAAAACCTGAGTCAAATGGCAAAAGGCTATTAGAGAAATACTAGGCACCTGGACAAATCTCTGCATCGTTCGGTTTCCAGACAGTTTCATCTTCCAAAATATTCTGTACTTCTTTTGATACTGCATGTCTATCTCTTAAACAGCTTTTACAGTTCACCTAAAAAAGTCACCATTGTGAGAAAATGCTGCACCTGGTAAAAGTACTTTAAAGAATGTAGACCCTGCTCTGCAACCCTTTTCTCACACAAATAATCTTCATAGCTTTGATTATGACACAAGCAGGATTATTTATGCAAGAGAGAAGCAAGACAGGCATAGGAACTTACGAATTGCACTAGCATAGTAAAGCATTGTAAAACGACAATAAAAATGGCATTTAAGCTCTCTCAAGTTACGTGCATTCTGTAGTGCAGAAAAGGGATGGTAAATTGAACAAGTAGCTTTCACAAAACTGCAGCCAGCAATGAGTGGGACCTTGTAAGAAAAGATCACAGGTCTAAACTGAATGAATAACCATGTCAAAAAAAAAGTACAGGAAATAAGCAGAATCCACACAAAATGCCAAAGGTACTGTCCACAAACTAAAAACATCTGAGAGGTCAGGAAGTACAAAGATAAAGTTTGAACTGCAGAGAACCCAACTGAGTTATATCTTGCAAAGAATATGAAAACAAATAGTAAAAGGCTCTTTGGTAGCATAAATAAAAACAGATAAGGAAAAATGCTGTGCCACTGTGGAGGAAGGATGGAGTAAAGATTAAAGGCAAGATAAGGAAAGGCCCTGAGTAAGTATTTTGCTGCAGTTTTCAATAAATAGTTTTCAGCTGAATTTAGAGACAAAGATGGAGTGAATAACGAGAACGTGGGTATGCAAATAGAAACTACCATAGCTAACACAAAAACTCAACTCAAAAAGTTAAAGGCATCAAGCTTGAAGTTTGGTTAATCACTATCTTGACTTCTAAAAGTTTCTGACACATGTAATGCTGGTCCAGTGACAAATATTTTTAATAGTACCAGCAAGGTGAGAGTGAAACTTAACTTTTCTTTAAAAAAAAAATAAAAAAAGTGAAGACAAGTAAAAGAGGAAGGCAGTTGGGAAATTACAAGCAATTTAATTTGACCTCATTAGTATGAAAGGCCTTAAAATAAATTTTGACGGATACAATATATAAAGACACAGAGATAAATGAAAAATGGGATAAAATGCAACAGCAATTTACCAAAGGGACACCATGCACACTATCCATATATTTTTTTTAGATGAGGTGTCCTGGTTTCAGCTGAGAGAGAGTTAATTTCTTCATAGCAGCCAGCATGGGGCTGTGTTTTGGGTTTGTGCTGGAAGCAGCGCTGATAGTGCAGAGATGTTTTTGCTGTTGCTGAGCGATGCTCACACAGAGCCAAGGCCTTTGCTGCTTCTCGCACCGCCCCGCCAGCGGGATGGCTGGGGGTGTGCGGGGAGTTGGGAGGGGACAGACAGGGCAGCTGACCCCAACTGACCAAAGGGATATTCCATACCATATGGTGTCATGCTGGGTTTATAAGGGGCTTGGGAGGAAGAAGAAGGGGGGGCAGTGGCGTTCGGAGTGATGGTGTTTGTCTCCCCAAGTAACCATTACACGTGACGGAGCCCTGCTGTCCTGGGGATGGCTGAACCCCTGCCTGCCGTGGGGAGTGGAGAATGAATCTCTGGGTTTGCTTTGCTTGTGCACGCAGCTTTTGCTTCACTTATTGAACTGTCTGTATCTGAACCCATGAGTTTTCTCACTTTCACTCTTCCGATTCTCCCCCCCTTTCCGATGAGGGGGACTGAGCGAGAGTCTGCGTGGTGACCAGCTGCTGGCTGGGGTAAAACCACGACAGAGGTAAGTGATTTTTTGAACAGATGAAGTGTAATAAATCTCATCTTTCAGGACTTCAGGAATTCATCTGACATCATGTTATACATTATTAAGGAATCTGAGGGCTAAGGAGAAGACTTTTTTGGTGGATAAAAAACAGCTAAAGGAGAGGCAGTAAGAGGTAAGTGCCGTTAAGAAGGGATGCATCAAGTCAATTGAGATTAGCAGTGAGGGTCATCAGGATCCATCTTGAGGCTTCCGCTGTCCTTTCATAGCCCTTGATCATTGTGGCCAAAGTAGAA
Source organism: Psophia crepitans (assembly GCA_013399095.1). Taxonomy (NCBI): domain Eukaryota; kingdom Metazoa; phylum Chordata; class Aves; order Gruiformes; family Psophiidae; genus Psophia; species Psophia crepitans. The sequence continues at coordinate 158,668 of VWZZ01001259.1, forward strand.
GAGTACCTGGGCACTCTTGTACTGTCAATAGAGAAGAGTAGAGAAACTATTACAAATAGAGCAGCTTGAAGATGGGAGCCATAGAAATGGGGTAAACAGCAAGGTCGTGTGCAGAAAATTCAAACGTAACCTGGGAGATGACCAGGTAGAGACAAACGAGGATTGTAGTTGCCAATGAGAGGATGACTAAATGGGTAATGTGACAAAAAAGGCAAGTGAGGCTGTAGGACCTGAGGACGTGGATTTTCAGTAGGACCTGGGAGACATCTGTGATCATGTCCGACGTACCTCACCTGAAATCCTATACACCTTCAAGAAAGATGAACTCAAATGGGAAAAAAGTACAGAAATAGCTTCTAAAATGAGTGCAGGAATGGAGACCCTCCATCCAAAGACACTAACAGAGCTAAGTTGTTCAACCTAGAAATAAAAGAGGCAAGTAAGGATATAACTTCTGCCTAGAAATGCCTTGAGGAAGACATCTCCAGGCAGGAGAAGTGTTATTTAAGTTAAAGAGCAACAACAGCATGAGGGGCGGGGCAGGGGGGGAAGGCACTATACATGACACACTGAATGAATATTCAGGCTGCAAAGAAGGGAACCATAGCAATAAGCCTATGAGTTTCTTGAATAGTCTCCCAGATAGAAAAGTTAGGGCAAAATTACAGCTTTCAAGTTGGAGTTTGAGATACAGTTGGAAGTATCACATGCTGTAACGCCCTTTACAACTGTCCAGACCCACTGCTTGCATCCACTCATCATAGAATGTCCTTTAGCTCTTCCATGAATAGTGTGGTTGCGATATTTTTACTGCTTTGATGTTACTGGTGTCATTTTGGGGGGCATATCCAACAACACTTACCATTCCGTTTTTCACGTACAATCTTCATTACAAAATCAATGTAAAACTAATTATGCAGATAAAGGCTTTTGTGATAATGTAGGCTACTTTCCAGTGGGAAAAAAAAATAATAGAAGAATGTATAGCCCAAGATTATTTGAATAGCTAGGGCTCATACAAATATAATCAACAGGAGCTTTAATTAAGAATAATCAAATCTTTTGTGAAATAATCCAGGGCAAGCTGAAATTGTTTTAAAATTGTTATTAGCTGCTCAGATGGAGTTTGTCAGATGGGTTTTCAGTGCTCTAAAGCTGAGAAATGTAACAGAAATAGTATGCTGCTGTATTTTCAGAACTGTGGAGAGACGCAGCTCTCCTGAAGAGAGTGAATATCTGGTGCTTTGTATGAGCAGAGAGGATCTGGCCCAAACATTCCTGTTTGCAGATGATGACTTCACTGTATTATTCACTTTGTCTTGGTACAGTCAATCAATCAACAGAGAAAGTGCAGTGGAAATAAGAAAGCCGTTTCTCTATTTGCTGATAACATTTTTAGCACATTTAAGGAGAAATCTGAAGAACCACAACAATTTCTGTACATCAGAAAACATGTTGAGCAGAGAGGAAAGGCAAGAGAGGACATCAGTACTTGCAAAATATAAAACAAAATCCAGGAAAATTTATCCCAAGCAGGGAATGTGAAAAAATAACTCTTAAAATACATTTTAAGGAAGTACTTGAAAGAACCTTTCCAGGACACAGTGCCTATTTATACACATTAATTTTACACTTATTTGAAGACAAATCAGTGGATTTATACTAGGGATGAATCTAATCCATGTTGTGTATTCAAAATAATAGGTTCAAGGGATTAGCAAGGACAACAGCATCTTTATCAAATAGAATTCCTTTGTATCCATCCTCACGTTATCAGAAACACAGCTATCTCCTAATTAGCACAACTCCAACTTTAACCTTTTGTCTTGACTGCAATCTCTTAGATTAGTGGTGATGTTCAGCCTCCTCAAAACTTCTTTCAAAAATTGACTATTTCCATGGTAACAGCTGCCACTTGCATTCTACAAGCATCAAGAAAATGTGATTTCCTTTGTATCAGTGAGCCAGGCTGGGTGCGCAACTTTGGCCTTTGTCAATGCTCTTTTCAGACAAAACTGTTTATTCCAGAAGAAGAGGAAACAGGTGCAAGCACAATTCAGGAAGCAGGATTGGCAATGGTCCGAAAGGGAGCTGTCAGATGACCCACCTGCAATGCCAGTATGTTCTGCAGCTGCAAGAGGGAAGGACAAGTACATTCAACACCAGCCACCAAACTTAAATCAGTATTGTCTGTGGGGATTTTTTGTTTGGTTTCTTTTTTCTTTTTGCTTGTTTCTTTGGTGGCTCCACAAACAGTAGCAAGACATCAGCTTAATACCCTCCACAAGAATAGATGAGAAATACTTAATGTAAATCAAAGGTTCTCATTCAAAGAGCACTGAACTTAAGCCAAAAAGAACATCAGTTCATTTCTGAGAAGCTGACACAGCTTTAATGATCAGTGTCTTCATCTTCAACACTCACGCCAGCCTATAACCAAAGTCCTAATCTCAGCTGAAGTCAGCCCCCAAAAAGCATCAACTGTGGTGGGACCAGCAAACGTTCACAACAAAGGTACTTTGTTTCCTGTCAGTCATGGGAAATTTTTCTGGAAGTTTATCACATTGGAGGCTTTTCCCACAAAACCCATCTGTTCCATATGAACTCACTCTGACACCTTTACCTTCTTTGAAACTGAAGGTTTCCAAGTCAATCTGTTAAGATGAGAATGGATAAAGTGAGATTCACATCTAGTACTCCAGCAATCCACTGAAATAACCGAGTTTTCCCTTAGTCACAAATGCAAGAATGTGTCAGAAAATAGAGATGTAATTTCCCAAAGTTAGCACTGCATGTTCAGTATCTTAAATTAGCCTTTAAAATATATTTTTATTTTTTTAATGAAATTTTTTGCACTCATGTAAAGGACTGGCAGACAGCAAAGAGACTGAAAAATTAAACGTGATTCTAGCAATCTTTTTACATTTCCTCCTTAATTACTCATTAACCCTTTTAGCACTAGACCAGGTGATTGCTTTCCCTTCCTTACATACTTTTAGAGCCAGGTGTACCAATACCTGTTGTTATTTAGACACTTGGAAAACTTGAACTCAGTTTGGATTTGGACCTGCTGTTTTAAACCAAAATTATCAAGTGTTTGATGACAGAAAAATCATGGATCTGCTTTTCTGAAAATGACCAGTCAGCAGTTGCAGTTGTGCATCCTACATAAGCTCATTCTCTGCCCATTCCAACAGATATTAAGATTGTTTAGAAATGGACTCATTTCTGACCCTCATATCTGAGCATTTATCCTGCTTCTACACCTGCAGATTTTGTTACCGTCAGAAAGTACCAAACGCAATACCAACGGTAAAGCCCGCAGCTGCTCCCACTGTAGCCGAAAAGGAAATCATCACTAGTAAGAAATGAATAGCAGGCTGTGAACACACTGCAGGCACTAAGATAGTATATTTACACGAGAACCTGGATGCCATTCAGATTCAAAACCTAATTCTGTCACTGGACCACAATCCATAAAGGGCCAAATTAAAACTATTAGTTCTGGGCTCGCATTGGGAAAGCCTGCGTTTGAGTGTGAGCTCAAAGTCCTAATCTCATGTTTATTTTCACTTCAGCTCACAAAAAAAAAAAAGGTGAATAATCCCAAAATGCTCATCCAGGAAAGATTCCAAAGGCTCGCCAAGTTCCAGACAACAGCCAATGGAAAAAAAACAAGCGCACAGATCTGCTGGCAGGAGATGCCTCTATCCACGCTCAACTCGCACGCGTTCCTAGGGCGGCTCTCAAAAATGGAACTCCTTTGGGAAGGGAACGATGAGGGAGTTAATTGAACTGTACCTGTGAATGCCATGAATACTCCTCTGATTTAATGCAAAGGAACACCAAAAAATTACTGTGGATTAATGCAAAAGAGGAAATGGTTGGCAGGAAGGGTTGCCTGCATGACTGGCAACGTCTCTGGCAACAAAAGCATTTTACAAGACAACTCAGGTTCTGCACTGTACATTTGCCATCTCAATATTAGTAGTCTATATTCTGATGCCACAGCCTAGTTTGGCAATCATCCTACAGGCACCAGGATTGTTAAGGTATTACTTTGATATCCCACAATCCTAGCCTGCACCCCGTTTGGTGCAGTCCGGCCTGACTTCCACCTGGGAGAGGGGTGACTCTACCTGCACTGGCTCCTGAGTCAGCAGAGACACAGGAGGCAAGCTGTGCTCATTTTCAATTTCCCTCAAGGGCTGTTCCTTCTCCCCTGTAAAACACCAGAGTAGAGCTGAGTTGCTGTACCTGCGGATTTTACAAGATTTTGCAGATCCTAGAAAGTTCAAGGACCGGATGGTGCCAAGGTGGAAAGTCCCATACTGCAAAAGGATAGAGAGGAGGGGATCCCTCTTGCAATGCCTTACAAACTAAATCCTTAAAGGGCAAGTTGTGGCTTCTCTCCCATCACCCCTGCAACAATATCAGCTCAGATTTTATAGGAAGCAGGCTAGGGAGGAGACCACTGTCCTGATGCACAAGTCCCACAAATCTCACTCACCTTTTGCTCAGAAATGTTAACAGGATTGCCATATTTAGTGTCTTTACTATACCTTTTTTTCTCTGTGTGTGTGCGCGAGTACTGTGGGAGATTCAAATGGTGTTGCTTTGTCTTCACCTGCTTGTACGCATCGCCAACTTCTGGCAAGCAGTGCATCACAGGCATTTTCTACCTCGTGCCAGGGAGACATAAACAGCATCCCTACATCACTGCCTGAGTTTTGTGCTTTTCTGCACATTTTTACCATACGTTAATGGAACTTGGCCCATACCAATTGGTGAGCTAATTGCTGTCAGAGCAGACAGATGGCAAGATAGGCCTGAAAAAAATATTTGGTACCTTTTTATCATGTGAGGGAAACGTAAGAGGGAAAGGATGTCTTTTGCATTTCCTGAGGGTTGCAACAAAAGTTAGAACAAGCTTTTATGATCACTGGAGTTTGAGGAACAATTATCCAGCTCCAGTGGATGCATACCTTACATCTAGCTCTATCTCATTCCCTGCTCTGTGATTTAGTTTGCCTCCTGGGCACGTCATGTGCTGGGTGTTCACAGACTGCCAGTACACGAGTTCAGTCTGCTCCAGGCACCAGTGTTCAGAGAGCAGCCTTGTGAAGCAATTCAAGATACCAAAACCAGGAGCATACTCATAAGGTGCTCATGATGAAGAGGTAACATTTGTTTCTATATTCTGTGCGGTTAGACTGGAGGGATGCTAGCACGGTAATGCCCTCTGTGGGAAACTATTGCTCAGTGCTAACTTTTAGTGGCAGCCACCATAAATATTCAAACAGAGATATAAATAGCACCGCACTATAAAAAGTAACAACAGCAGCAGAGGCCTGTGTGAGGATCAGACCTCAAAACATGACACTGCAGAAGAGATGCTGCATAGGAGCTATTCAGGCAGAAGGCTTCGTATTCGCAAAAGGACGAAGAATAGCTTGCCAACTGGCCTTCCAGCACTTGGCCAGGATTTTCAAAGTTGCACTTTATAGCCCTCGTTTTACAAAGGTCATGCTAGCAAACTGGTGGGACTTAATAGACCAAAGATGCATTTGGCTCTTGTTCCAAGGCCCTTTGCCTGATTTTAGTATTGATGACAATGGAAAAAACATCTCAATAGCTGCGCGGAAAGGCCAATGCACAAATGTGCTACACTCAACATATGGAAGAAGTTTGAAGCCTTTCAAACCACTTCATGAGAAAGCTGTGGATATCAACAGCGAAACGAAAAACCTAACCTGGGAGAAAGAAGCCTATATCCTACCACACTAATTTGCATTGCTAGAGAAGAAAGTCAACGGCAATGTTAGCTATGCTGAGGATTTTCAAAAGTTGTATTTATTTTGGGTTTGCTTTCAAAAATAATGTTCTAATGAATATGCAGCATGCTGGGTCTGTGGCACTGGTAGTATGTCCATCACCATGGTACCTGAGCACTCAAGCAAATGATTAACCAGCAGAGCAAATGAAACAGAAGCAGAGAGCCAACAGGCACCGTGACAAGCTCTCCACAGACCTGCCAGTACATCTCTATCTGGACCTTTACTCCTTCAGGCTTTCCACTGTCCTATCTTTTATGATAACCGGATCTTTTTTTCCAAACAGTGCTAAGGGATGCACAGATCTCAGACTGGCTCAGAAGGAAGGGTGAGGTTAATAAAAAAACCCATACACAAATATTTTCATCAGGAAAACTTTGCTTAAGGACACAGTAAGGAAAAAAAATAATTTTCACTTGCACAAACTAAGCCAAATTACAAACTGACAAAATTTGTTATGCATGCCATGCCATCAGCCTGGCCACTTTACAATTACTTTTCTAAAGAGGGAAAACAAGGCTTTTCCTCACTGAGGGCCAAAATGACCTTTCAGAAGGCTGATGCACTCCATACGTGAATACTACTGTTAGCATTATCTAATAATAATAATGAAAAGAATACATAAAAACATATGACTACAGGCCTTCTGGAAAAATTCCGGATATTGTATCAGTCCCTCAACACACTTCAAATAAGTAGCAAGTTAACAATGACTCTGATGATGTTTTTTAACATATGTCCATATAACTACTTTGAGCTTTTTCTGACTTGGGATGCTTAAGCAGACATCTCTGGGGTTTTAGAAAAAAAATACGCTATAGAATCATCTACCCTTGCTGGTTTGTTTTCTGTACAAAAATCTCTGAGAAGCACAAGAAAGCAAAGGGCCTTGCATGGCTAGCTCCTTTTGGTATTGGGGAATTATGCAGCTATAATACAAACCTCACCGAAGCTCCCTGTTTTCTATCCCTAGTCAGGACAATTATACTGCAGTCTAATTAAACTACTGTCATGTGGAGTTTTTCTTCTTTACTGTAGCTACTTCATATTTACGCAGTAGTTACATCCTCTCTATTCCATTTTTTTCTTTAAAAGAGGCATAAGTTTTGAGGACAATGTCCCTTTACTAGAAATGAAGACTCAAGTGCTCTCTTCCCAATGTAGATAAAATATGCTGTCCTACCTCTGTGCCCCAGTTTTGAAGCTGATAAGGACCACTGCAGCACCAACCCATATCTGACTGTGAAACTCCGGCTTAAAGTTCATTCTAAGCATTAGTCTGATTCTGTTACCTCTCTTGTGTCTATATTATATCTATCATAGAATCATTAAGGTTGGAAGAGACCTCAAGGATCATCCAGTCCAACCCCCATCACTGTCATCTCAAAGGATTCTGATCTTCTGCATACTTTATCAGGCTTTATAATTGAAGCTAATGGAAGACATGTTTGTTTAGCTGTTGTAAACAGCTTGGCAGCTCTCAGTCTCGGCAAGGGTGATGAATTAAGGATGTCACCTGGGCAAACAGTTTAATTTTGAATGAATTTAGCCAAAATGGATTACTGAAAAGCTAATATGAATCTTTCAAGTTCATATTATTTCACCTACTTTAGCAGTAAATATTCCGCCTCTTCTTGCCATCTGACTCACCAAACTGGGAGAATCAGCAACGATGCCAGCTGCTCAGATATGAGACCAACTCTGGATACTGTGAACAGCTGTGAGAAGCAACTTTTCTATGGCAGCATGGACTGCAGCCCTCAAACAGTCTAGCCCTCCGCTCACTAAACTTTTGCTTAATAGCAATTCTGTTAAGCAGCCTAAACATGATAGCTGAAGCATTTATGACAGAACCCAGAAACACAAACCCCAAAACCAATAACTGCAAAGAACTGTTCCATGACACAGTTGTTTATTGGAAGTACCTGTTTCTTAGTCTCACTGGTCCATTTTCAAGTGAATTAAAAGAATAACTTAGAGGGGAAAGAAAATTATCTTAAAATAGTCATGGTTTTCATCCTCTCCCAGGTAACATGAAGTCAGGAAGAATCCAAAATGACAGGATGAGTGTTGAAAATTACAGGGTAAGGTTGGAAACCTCTAGAGGTCATCTAGTCCAACCTCATGCTCAAACCAGTGCCACCTTAGAACAGGTCACTCAGAATTAAAAAGAAATGAATTTAAAGCAAAAATAAATAAAATTTGAAGACTTTCCCTGCCTCCTTTTTGCACCAGAAGATTAAAAAATAAGCAAGACAATTTTTCCTGAAACACAGCTCTTCTGTGCTGTTCATAAGTAAATATGACCAATACGGAAAATACCTACAGCTGCCTCCTTTGGTTGACCTAGTTCCTTTTCTGTCTTGATGCAGGTAATGTTTAGCACAGTGTGTAGCAAACTCCAACTCAGTTGCCAGCACTGCTTTGCCACACTCCAGGCCAGAAAAGGCTAGGAATGCGGCACCTTCAGTTCCAGTGACACAGAAAAAATGCTCCGTATCATTCATTAGCAGTCTCTCCCAAGTTAATTGAGGAACAGAGCCGACATCTGCTGAAGAGGGTTCCACCCCATCTTTCGGCTGGGAAAGCAAGGCCTCTAGGGCAGGGGCTGGACTATACAGCTAAGAACAGGGTGGGGGAAACCTTACAAGATCTGAGTGAAACCCAGATGACTCATCAGAAAGTAAAATGTTCCTATTTTGGCAAGAGGCTGAAATAGCAGCCCTGGGTTGTGCTGCAGCACAGCAATAAATGACCCTGAGCACTTGGGACGAACTCCTGTGCACATTGATATTCCTAACAGTAGGGGCTATTTCACATCTCATTAAGCAAAGAGGTTTACATGACAATTAACACATTAATTAGCAGTGTCTTTTTCACAGGTGGAACTTCAGCTTGAGATTTCAACATTTTTAGACAACTGTTTTGTGAGTGAAAATGAAGGAACAGTTTCTTATGACTCAAGGTGACAAGGACTCATATCCAGATCTGGCACAGGAGTGTATTTGTCCACATACTGAAGGACACCGCAACCAGACGACGGCCGTTCCTGTAACTTCAATGCATGGAGTTGTACATGTGCAGCCTGCCATTCACAGTCCAGCCCTTAGCAGGGGCAAGATGCCAGGCTGGCCACTTCATAAGCTGACCATAAAAAGGCCTAACATACCACAAAGTCACACAGAGGCAAAGCAAAATCTGGACTCGAACAAGCAGTAGCTCCCATTTCTCAGCCCAAGCCGCTGACCTGTGTGGCTCTCCACTACAAAAATCCCTTTGATTATATCTGTAGAGATATGACCCATGAAAAGACTCTTCAGCAAACACCAAGACGCAATCATGCTAATTTCACTGAAAATAGCTATAAACAAATATTTATTGCCATAGAGCTTCACATTTTTGATAAAGAACTAGTAATTTCCACCAGAGATCGCTTTAAAGAAGAGTTTGTACACAAGTATGGATTTCCTTAAACTGCAGGTACATTTATCTCTGAGGTTTTTGTTCAATACCATCTTTAATTTCTATCACCTTTTGAGAGGATGGATTTACAGCTGCTGGAAACTGAATAAAAGGAAGAAAAAATTGGAGACTGGAACGTGTAGGTTTCAAGAACAGGGGGGATTCTGATATTCACTGAGTCCCTTCCCTGTCAGATGGATGTTGCCAAACCACGAAAAATAGTGACACGCTTTATACATGTTATCTTTCACTTCCCTCAGGTACATATTGCAAGGAGGCTGTGTTCTAAACAACATATAAACAATCATCATGCTAATCTTTTACATATTTTTGGCACTCAAAGCACAGACAAATCACTGTGCTGTAGCCTTACCTATCACACCGCTTACAAAATAAATCTAGGCGAGGGAGGAACATTAGATAACTTTTCCTTTAATTAGCTTTTCAGAGACGATGATTTTTTTTAGAATATGATTTATTCCTCTTATTTATCAGCCTGCCTTGTTTCAGATGGGTACTGTCTGACTGACCTCTAGATACCCTTGCACTTGCTCTGTGATATCCCCAGAATGTCAATGCTTCAATTCTTCATCTTTCATTTCCCAAACGTTTCTTATTGGTCACTCTGGTACCAGTGGCAGCTGAAGTGGAAGTTTATCCTCTGATAATCTGTACTGCTTTAATGGTTCCCAGCATCCTGAGGATATTTTCCAAGTGTTATGGTGACACCAGCTGAGATCTTGGCAACAGAGAGGTGTTTTCATACGCTTATTTCCTAACTTAGTCTCTTGTTTTTTTCTGCTTTCCCAATCCTCTGTCAGCACCTTGATTTCTGTGGCTTAACCCCTTTTGTTATTGCTATATTCTTTGTTATCACTTCACAGTATCTTTCTGATAATAAAGCCTTTGAAGAATCTGAGGGCATTCCCACCATGCATCCAAAATCTGTTAATAAATTTTTCCCAACCTCCAAGTCACATTTATCCAAAAGCTTAGCAAAAATCCCCTGTGAAAGGAACAACAGTAGTCACATCTTCTTTATGTATTTCTCTGTAAACTAGAGTCTAGGAACTATAGCACATAAACCTCGTAAAATGATGAGCATGTTTCAAACAGTTCTAATAGAAAATATCGCATATAAACAATTCAACAGTTTTAGCTTGTCTCCAAAATAACGTATGCTTAGAGATGCTTATCGTTCTAGCATCACTATCCTTTTTTTTCCCCAAGATAAAATGTCTTGCACCAGCATGCCTGAAAAAGCAAAATTCTCATATAATTTCAATCACTCAGTTTGCTCATGACTTTTATACAGCTGACTGAACACCTATTATCTCACCTGAAAGAGAAGCTGTGAGTTTGCTCGCCTCAGTCACCTGCAGGATCTTTGAAATGCCTCCTCTTCTGTTCCTTCCAAAAGAGTGCCTTCCCACATCTCCCAGTCCGTTCCCGAGTCCACCGAACATGCAGTCATCAATAAGTTCTGGCTAAGTTATCCTACGTAACTCTGAAGAAAAAAGGAGAGACTCGCAGATGCTGCAGAAGGTCTTCTTTGCTCTCTTTGAAAATTTTGTTTTCTTGGTGGTCTGTCACAGTCAGGTCTCCAGTAGTAAACTGAACAACCTATCCTCCTGGCTCTTCTTTTCTTCTTTTTCTTTTCTGTAAACACATAATCGGTGCTTCAATTCCTTTAGGTATCACAAACTGTATTTCTCTATTGCCCTCTACTGACTGCTACCTACCACCGCCTTCCTGGAGAACCGGCAGGCAACAGATAGACAACGCGCTTTCCTCCACCACCCTCCCTCAAATCAATGATGATGCGCGATGACCAAAACTCAACACAAATCATTCTATTTCTTTCCTTTGTTACAAAACACCAGGCAAGATTTACAGCTTGCTGGTCAGCCGTGGCAGCTACAAAACACTAAACAACAGACGCAGGAAGCAGTTAGTAACATGGGTCTGCTAATGCACAGGGTTTTTTTGGTGAACAAAAGCCAGGAAAAAGTAGAGACAAATGCATTCTGCCTTGAAATGCAGGAGAATTCACCCTGCTGATGCCATAAATAGTGCACCAGGGAGCTGAGGGTTAGCTGGGTGTTTTTTTGGGTCTGGCCCTGCCAGTCCTGGATGCACAGAAATACTGACTTTTGCTGAGAGTTCTGCAGAAAAGGGGTTCGTAGAGAGCCATGAACTGGAGGCCATGGTTTCTTGGCCATTTTCCCTTTGCCACTGGAGTTTTATTTGTTTAGCACGTTCAGCACCACACCTAACATGAGAAACATAGTTTCTGCCTCATGAGACAAGACACGTGGTATACTGCACATGAATGGCACTGCGCAGTGCCGTTGTACTGCTTTTTGGACAGTAATGCAAAGAGAACCCAGCACACTAACATAAAAAAGGGAATGGCCCAGGAAAAAAACTATAGGCATTTCAGATAGACTGAAAGAGACTGAGGGGAAAAAAAAAGCAGGGGGTGGGGGTGGGGAGAGAGGGGGAGAGAAGAGTGTAAGAGCAGGGTGGNGGACAGGAAAGAGGTAAAAATAAATCTTTCGTATTGTATTAGTCACTGCTTCATTAGCACAGTACAGTGCTTGTTAACCAAGTCACTCAGGCACACGTTCTCACCAGAAGAATAGCTATCCCGAGGTGCTGGTGCAGTGGCCCACAGGCCCCAGAGAGCTCCCCAGCACTTGCGTTATCCTTGTGCTAGCCAGGGGCTGGCGGAGAACAGGGCACCAGCTCGCCTCGCCATCCCTCCTCTGGCACCGAGTTCCCTGGGGTGGCAAACAGACTCACATGGTTAAAAATCAGTATAAAACCAGGCACACCTCCCAAACCAGTGTTGAAATTATTTCTGCTTATTTGTGTTCAAAAAATACCTTCTCCCCCCCCCCCCC
>VWZZ01001259.1:171962-225731 GCA_013399095.1 Psophia crepitans
AGGCGCGGTTCCTGCTGTAAGCGCCCCGCGGTGGGACGCGGCGGCCCTCGGGGGGCGGGACGCGAAGGGAAGCGGAGCCGCGAGGGACGGCGCGCGCTGGCTGGAGGGGGTGTGGGTGGGGAGAAAGCTAGCTGGTGACGCGCGTGGGTAGCCCCGCCCCTTGTCCTCGCGCCTGCTTTGGCGCGCCGCCGCGTGGTCGGGGCCGGTGTGGGTAACGTGACGCGACGTGACTCGACGTGACGCCTTGCCCATTTCCCACGCAGGTGGACGCTCAGCAACTGCCGAGGCGAGGGAGNGAGGCGAGTGAGGGGTCCCGCGCGCAGACGGTGGTGCCGGGGCCGCTGCCCCGCCGAGGAGGCGGCAGAGGAGGAGAGGGGCTCCCGCCGGCGGAGCCGGTGCAGCCCAGGGCCCCTGGGGCGGGAGGGCAGCGCGGGGGGGTTGCCTGGGCCGCTGAAGGGCAGAAGTCTGGCCCGGAGGATGGGGCAGGGTTTCCCTTTCGCTCCTTTCTCCTCTCCCCCCTGCGCTGCCCCCACGAAGCCTGGGCGGGCTTGGGGCTGCCGACAGCAAGGCGCGCTTGGGCCTGCGGGGGAGCAGGTGTTTCCTCAGGGGCGGGAGGGAGGTGCTGGGGGCCGGCTCTGGTAGCAGGCAGTGCTGAGGCAGGTGCCTCTGGAGGTCCGAAATGTCTCTCAGAGCATGGAAGTGCCCAAGGCCAGGCTGGATGGGGCTTTAGGCAGCCTGGTCTGGTGGGGGTGTCCCTGCCCATGGCAGCGGGGTTGGAGCTAGGTGGTGTTTGAGGTCCCTTCCACCCCAAACCAGTCTGGGATTCTGTAATTTTTTCATCCCAGGCTGAGACACTATCATCTCCTTGCGCTTAAAATGGGCGAAGAGCTTTACAAGGCTTTGGTGTGGCTCGTCTGGCAGAAGAGTGTGCCTGCACTCAGCTCCTTTCCTAATTGCGAGCCTTTGTCATTGAAGATTTTTAGGAAGGAATTGCACTCTTTCAGGGTAATTTATAATTGCGTACTGCAAACTGAGCAGGAGTTGTGCTCAGCTGAGCACAGGCTGGTGCGCTTACTGGTGCTCAGCTTCCTCTTGTGGTGTTCTAGATGTGTCTGAAGCACAAAATAAAAACGTATCTACCTGGATAATGTTAAAATAGAAACATACCATTTTAATGTTTGCCTATAAACCGTAATTATTTCATTTAAGCTTTACTCTTTTACCTTTGTTAATCTGTAGATAGTGAATGTGGATTAGAAAGGACATGTCCTTACTGCTTCCAGTTCCTGGTTCCCGATAGCCACCGGGTGCGTCTCAAACCAAAGATGAAAGTGACCCCACAGATAGAGAAGGTTCTTAAACGAGAGGCAAAGAACCGTAAACTTAATATGAAACAGACAAAGCTTTTGAAGAAGTACAGGGAGTCAAGCAGCGTTCTGGTAAGAATATTTACTTGGAACTACCAAATACCTGATATTTCCCAACCTTTCAGTGGCATAAAAAAAAGAAGATACAGAAATCTTTCTGTTAGAAGAGGAGCTCACACCTACACGTTTCTTTTTTTCAGGACCATAGAAGTCCCTTTCTTTTGGGATAACTTCTGTTCACAATCAAAATTTTTAAAACTAACCCTCTGCAATAGAGAGTTCATGAGCACGATGACAAGAACAATCAACTTTTACCCCCCAAGAAAACCCCAACCCCGCATGTCAGAGAAGCTACCCAAACAGGTGTGCCCTCCCTGTGGTGTCTTTATCAGCAGTCTGGGTGTACTCTGCAGATTTCTAAGAACTTGATGAAAATTAAGGATTTCTTCCTGCCAGGAAGCTCTGGCATTTCCACTGTCTGTGGCTGTATCCTTTGCATAGCTCTGCAAAATTGGCAGGAGTGACAGATTTTTGCCTGTTCCTTTTTACCTTGTGAATGTGGTAGAACTAGGACTGGGCAACCCTCCTAGATGCAGAGCTTTACTACAGCCATGTAGATCCTAAAATCCGTTAGAATCCTTAGAAATCTGTTGCTAATACCCCAAAACATACCTAAGAAGAAAAATCCACCGTTGACTGAAATCAGGCTGGTTTGGCCCATATACGTAGCTTGCTGTTTCCCTCCTTGGTTTCACCTGTGAAGAAGGGCTTGAGTGACTGATGGGTTGTCCTTTTTTTTTCTGTTTATTGTCTAACAATATATTTACAGCTTACAAGCTTTACTTCATTTATCTCAGTAGACCATCATGGCTGCATCGGATTATTGTTGCCTTCTGTACAAAACGAATTTTTTACATTTGTCTGAATATTACTGTCAATAGGAGGTCTTTCAAAACTAAGCCACATAGGTAATTTAAACAAGTTAACATTTCTTTTGAGGCTTCCGATCTTTTTCCTAGAATTACTCAGGAATATAAGATTTAATCATTATTTTTATAGTAATTACTATTATTTCAAGAATAATAACATACATTTAACCTAGTGTTGCCAAGGCTTACACCACTATTAAAACAGGATATGTGAATGGAATTTTTAATGAATGAGACAGCGCCCTATTGTGCCCAGCAGTTGCTGGCACACGTGACATTTTCTGAGATGGCAGTCTGTTGGTTTGGGGAGTAAAATTTGGAAAAGAAAAAGTTACTAGAGAGTCAATAACAAAAAATTAAACTGAGGAAATACCATGAAAGTTCTCAGCTGTCAGGGCAGAAAAAAAGAAAGGCACTCCAGAAAGGCACCTTCGCTATTACTCTCTCCAAACTGTAGGTCCTAATTGAGCAGCAGAAAGGGCATCTGAGAAGCTGAAATCTTTGCTTTGTTTTTCTGGGATCACAGACCTTTACTGTACAATAAGTACTGTCTCTTTAGAGAACTGATGAACAGTGTCCTTCAGAATTATGATGGGTTCTTAGATTTATTTTGTAGCTGGAGAGGTTTGTAGGATGACCTGTGCGTTCATATGAGTAGTTTAAAATTCAGTTTTAAATAGGTCCAGTTTAAACTCTGGGTAATATGCTAATCTTGGGATGTAATTACAGTTTGCCACACTTGTGTTCTGCTCAGTTCTGTTTGCATTCATGCTCTGGATTATGATTTAAGTATTTCTGGTCTTAGGTATTTAAAATACTGTCAGCGGCTGACAGCTTTGAAAATTAGCAGTGTAGATCCCTATAATCTAATACCTGAGACCTGCAGAAATGAAAATTTGAGTGTGGTTGAAATTTAAACCAAGCAACAATGTGACAGGTTGTGCCTCTGATACCTTTCGTAGCAAGCAGAGCTTGATCTGAGAATGCTTCTGCCGTGAAAAGGCACAAACATAGGAGCTATTTCAGGGCTTTTAAAATTTTTGGATTTATTTGCATCTGCAGTTCAGGGAGTGGAAACTAGCTGTGCAGTGCTATGATTAATCCACTAATTCCTGCATTATAAGGTGTTCACCTCCATTTACATTCCCTGGAGTGCTATATTGTCATGAGATGCTGGTTTTGTTGGTTTTTTTTCCCCATCTGAATTTCACTTAGAAGAAATAAAAATACATCAAGACCTGAGCTGTAAGTTAATGATCTTTCTCATTTTTAGTTTGTTAGGCTGACAAAATAATGTCTAGTTAGACAGTCAAAACACTTAACTGAAAACGTTTCATTTTGGCATTTCTAAATGTAATTCTCTCTAAGCAATCTGAATTTAGGTAATTTTACACACTTTGAAATGAAGAATGATTTGGTATAGATGTTTTCAAAACTGATTAGACGTTTTTGCGACATTCTTTTGAGTTCGGGGTTGGTTTTTTTTAACCAGAAACATCATGTACCTGTGTTTTTCACTCGGTGTAATTGCCTGCCTCAAAAACTTGTCTGGCTGAATTACTCTCTTGTCTCTTAATAAGAGAGTTGCCATGGCAGTAAGGGATGTTAGGAATATCTGACGCTGTCTGGCATTAGCTGTTCTGATGCGCATCTGTATCATAGTGCACTGCTGGAAGTTCCCTGCAGCTTAGAAGTAAACAGATAGAAGAGACAGGGCCCTTTGTTTAGAATTTCCTCCCTGTTGTAGTAAGTATTTTTGCACTAATAGAAAGCCTCTTCTTTGTTCACTGAGACTTGCAGTTATTAGTTATGGACGACTATTTTTGTGAGTTTGGTAATTTAAATGCTTTATCTCAGGACTCGCTGGAAAGCGGGTAATGTAACCTCATCAGGGGTAGAATATGCTAATGAATTTAGATCACACTGTATGTCATGTTTTTTAGCAAAATTCAGATACTCCTGATGTATACTCAAGACGTCATCTATCCGGTTCAGGTGCTGTTTCATCCTTCTGTTTTGACAGGGTTCTTTTCCATAGTTCACCCTGAAATGTTACATTCAGAGTCATGGGTCTCCTGAAATTAGTCGCTATGGGATTGGAGTCATTTCTCGATAAACCCCTTGGATGTGTTTGGCTTCAGAAGCCTGAATGAAAATACTAGGTGTAAAGTATCTGTTGCTTTTTAATATCTCATGTTTCACTTAAGCAAATATTTAATTTGTATCATGATATTTGGAGAATAGTTTGGATAATTCTTATGATGGCTTTATAACGTAAAGGTGGAAAGACTGAAACAATGGTTGATATTTTCTTTCTTCTCTCCCTAGCTCGTTACTTGCAACTCATGCAATAAAACAACAAGACATTATGGTAAAAGCAGGGATTTTCTGGCTACCAAGACACAAAATTTTGGCACTCCAAGTACTAAATCTAACCCGAGGACACCAGATTTAAAAATTCAGTCTGCAAACAACATGACGCCTTTAAGCTGCAATAGGTTGGGATCTAAAGGGAACACTCCCTCATCACTTCCCAGGTACCTGCTTCTCTCCTATTTCAGGAGGTGCTTTGCCGAGTGGGGTGTATTACGTCTTGTGGGGAAAGGGCGTCGTGTGCTGACTTCAGATCAGTCACTTGATAAACTTTAAATTGATAACTAAGTATTTTTCTTCAGTAGTCTGATTGAGATCAATTTTAACTTTCCAACCTTTAAAATAAAAGATTCTAATGAAAAGCGACTGTATGCAAAGAATGCCCAATTATGGTTTTGCCATTAATGTGAAATGTCTGGCTTAAAATCTGCATAACAAAGTTATATTTCTGACTGCTCACTTTCACATGAAAATACACTATTTACATTCAAAAATTTTCACTCAAATTATATATATGCACTTCGATAGTCATTTTATGTTAATTCTGATTCCTCACCTTTAAGACATTTGAGTCTTTTGTTTTTCAGAACACATGTACCCGGACAGGCGACAACCAGCTCTGCTTCCAAGACTCCCCGAAACTCCAAATTTCACTTCTCTAAGCTAAAACAGATGCTTAACCTAGAAGAAAAAGAGAAAAGCCAGAAGGCAGATTTTAAAACCTTCTTGACTTTACTTTAGTTATACATTATTTCAAAGTAATAAAGATTACAGCAATAAGTATTGTTTCAGTTTAGTAAATCAGCAAAGGGATTTCTTTAAAACTCAAGCTAACAGCGTGTACGCTGTGAAAGCACAGACCATGTTTTTTAGAAGCAAGCGCTATTTCCAAGGGGACTGATCGTCTGCAGGAGGGAGATGAGAAAATAGCCAGGCTAATGTGCTCGGGAATCTTGAAGATGTTTGTTGTCTCTAATGGCCTGAGCATTAAAAGCCTGGATCTGTTCTTTGAGGAAGCTGACGCTTGCAGGCCCATCGCTGGGTCCGGCAGGACGGACAGATAGCTTGGCAGGCCTGGAAGCAGTTTGGGGGTGGGGAGGCTGCAGTTTGCTCCACCTCACTCTCCTGCTATTTTTAAGGTAAAGCATCAAAACGGAATTTAAAAGATCTTGTCCCTGCTTCGCATGTTTGAGTGAAACAAAGACACTTTGACCGGCAGTTTCTGCAGGTACGATGTTTCCAACGGTCTAATGTAGTGTCGCTGTCTTTTGATACCTGTGGTAGTTTAAGCACAGCATTTAACACGGCCTTTACAAAGGTTCCAAAATAACTTACTCTTTAAGGCACTGCTCATACACAAAGAGCAATAAAACAGTGTTTCAGTTTCTTGAGTGTTCTCTGTGGCTTGGCCTGCAGACGATACAGGCCCCAGGGTAATGCAGAACCTTGTAAAACTGCACTCGTAATGTGGGGCGCTCTTGATACCCGCAGCCCCATGTTGCACTGCTGTCAGCACCCTGATCTGCCATGACTGGGAGTGCACGGTATTAAAGGATACGGGATGCTTCCTTTCCAGTTCTGGCTCTGGTGCTGCCAAAGCAGGTCACCTCCATCTCGTTCAGAAATGACTAAGGAGAGGACTTCTTTCTTGTATGTCTTTGGGTTTTATCAGGCTTCAGAGTTTCTTCCTTCCTGGACTTCAGTCTGGAAAACTAGGTTTGCCCTGGACAGTAGTGAACTTGTTGCACCAAAGTGTTTTGATGTGAATAGATTATTGTCAGGGTTAAAGTGGTCTCTGCTGTCAGGTTTCATGTGTTCAGTTCGGCAGAGAGGTGAGAAAGGACAGTAGATAGTCACCGCTCAGGACTGAGTGTATAGCCTGCCCTGCAGATAGTCTGCAGTGACAGTTCTGCAAATCGTGCTTCAGATTTCCCCTCTGAAAAGAGAACCAATCAGTTAAAAATATTTACATTCTTGGGTTTAAAGGTCTGTATTTTTCTTTTTTTTCTTTTTTTTTTTTTAATTTTATTCTAATGACTTGCTTCCTCTAAGTATATTCAGACTCACCACTTAAGAAATTTAAGACCAGCCGGTAAGCTGGCAGACTTGAAAGCAATCCGGGGCAGGGAAGAAGAGTTTGTTGCAGATTCTACTTAGAGCCTCGAAGACTGGCATGTAACCTTTTTATATCTCCTGTGCACTGGCACAGTAACTTTGAAAGGTTCACTGCTGTTTGTTTCTTATGTCTGTGTAGGATCAAATTAACTGTCATTCTTTGATCAAAGTACAGACCTTGGAGTTACGCCTTTTCCAGTATAGAACTTGGCATTAATTCACCTGTTGCTGCTGCATTTATCATCCGGTCCTCTGGAAAAATACTTCAGTCATGTTGGTGGAAAATGTGCGTTATACAAAAGTATTTGAAAAACAAGCTTTGTAATAATTTTTTATATTAAAAGGACACCCATGAGGTACTCTACTGCTGTGCTTCCTGTGAGACTTATGTGAAGGCAGCATGGGCATCTGCTACGTGTTAAGGTGCACTGACATGAATGTGTTAGATCGAGTTTGCTTTTGAAGCAGATATCAAAAATTGTCCCTGTTTACTGTGGTTTTTACACAGTACTGTATGTGAGTTGCATTCCTTTGGGATACAACTACAGATCAGGGATAAAAGACGTGCTCCAGGGCACCACCAGTCTGCTGCCAATGCTAATGGGCAGTCTATCCACAGGGTCACAGGAGAGCGAAGTCTGAAGGACGCATCTCCAACAAGTGTAGTGGGGATGCCAGGCACTGGGCCTCAGGTATTCTGCACTCCAGGTGTATTGCTACTGCAGTGTCCTGTTTGTTAATGTAGACAGAGTCTTGTCGTGCTCTGAACAACATCTGTTTCTTTGTAATTACCAGAGTTGTCAGACATGCCCAGATGTGGTTATAAGGGACCACTATTGCAAGCTGTTGGACTTTATTATGGAGAATACACAGTATTGTGGAAAATACACAATTCACCTAGACTTTATAAAGCGAGACCAAGAAGGTTCTCTGTAGGTTCAGCCTACACCCCTGTGTACAGGTATTTAATTACGGAGTGAGAGCTATTTCCCAGCTCATGCAAATTCTACTTATGCAATGGTATATGTATCGTTGACAGCAATGGCACCATACCGTATATTGTTACAAAATATGTCTTAATATAACCTGCTCAACGAAAGCCTGTCTTATTTTGAAATAATGAGTTTGAGCCATTTTCCCATTTTTGAGTACCGGGCACCTCAAGCTGACATACTACGACTGGTTCCCTCACACCCAGCCCCACCTCTGAAGAAACACAAACTTTGGCCAGACTAGATGGTAAATGAGCAGTATTTCTTTCTAGACAGTTACAGTTCTAGAGCTATGACTTCAGACTTTTTAATGCACTGCTTCCTCACTGAAAATTGTCACACAAAGTACAAATATGGAGAGTAATAAACTTCAAAATCAGTATTGCTCATTTCCCCAGCATCACCGTGAGATTTTGGCTGACTCCTAAGTATAGGGAGCAGTTTACATTAAGGCAATTTCACGCCGTGAGACTGAGTAGGCAAGCAGTAAACAACGATTTCAATAATGTTTTTACAACAATGTTTTATTCTATTAAATATGAAAGAGCATACATACAGGTGTTATTTTTGAGGACATAAATTACACAAGGATTACACGTTCTGTCAGAAAAGCACAATAATGAAACATCTTTACATTTCAAACTTTTCTTGTTAGCTTTTAACAAATGAGTCTATTTCTGTTGCAAACAAGTAACGAGTGCTATTGAACTTTTGCAAATTCCCACAAAAACATCATGCTTAGTAGGATACTTTAAATATTGTAAAGATGAAATCAGAATTAGATTTCTAAATAACAAGATGAAAGAGATTTACTACTTAATCAAGATAAATGACACACTGATATAGCTGAGACAAAATTGGTCATTCATTAAAAAAAGAAAAAAATAAAATTCCACTTGAGACACCACATTTGAATCTGATTTCTTTACTTGCAGGAATAGTCGCTGTGATTATGTGCATGAGTAACGAGCAGAACTGCCCCTAAATATTTATAAATGTAAACGCCAAAGTTTAGATATGCTGGTTTTCTAGTTCACTAATTTTTCAACTGAAAAACCCCCACACCCATGAACCTATTTGAAAAAGTGTGAAATCGAGCTCTTCTACAGAAGGCCACTCAAGCCTACGCATGACTTCCATGTCTTCCATGGTCATCTGGGCAGGGGGCTACTGCATCCTACGTACGTATTTTCAGTCATCGCTGAAGTACAGACTGAGTTACCACTGACTTGTGAGAGCAGAGTTAGTCTGTAGCAGTCCTAACACGTTATCTTTATAAACTTCAGGTGCACAGGAATGTAACTTTATCATAACGAAAGCTCTCAGTTTGATTATTCGGAAGACTACTCGGATAAAACACGAAACAAGCATGTGGTTTGGGTTGTGTTGCTAGGGATTAACTGAGGTGTTTAATATATTAACACAAACATTAACAGACTGAAACGGACAAGCTAATGTTACTGCTGGCTGTAGTTTAATTTTCAAAAGGAGTAATGAAACATGATTTCTAAGAATGGTAATTTTTTGTAACTAAGGACTTCACATTTATTTATAAAACCACGAAGTGGGGTAATATTCCTGATATCTTTCAAAGCATTCTGCAAAAGCACAGCTTGAGCCTGCAAACACTAGAATATACAAGCAGTCCCAGTGACCTCCAAGGTAAGCATTCCCATATGGCAAAGAGCAGCAAGGTTGTCTTTGCTTTTTTTCAAAGAATGCTCAGTAAAAGTGCAATATAGTGAAGCAAGTAATTTAATTATTATGCTGCTGTCGTTATTATTAGATGGAAAGTGTTCAGATATTTTATCATTGTGCCTTTTGTAGGGTGGGTGTTCTGGTTTGAGTAGAGCCAGACCATGTGAGAAGGGCTGGGCAGCGCAAACCCACACATTTTCTTTCCCAGGGTGGTAACGCCCCAAAGTGTGGGGTTCTACTGTATAATCCCATCCACGGCTAAAGCATCGTGCTGCCCAGTTTCACCCTGATATTTCTGTTTTGACAAAAGTTGACGTTTGTTTTGCTTTTCATTTCCACTCTGGCGTGTTCTCCCTTTCAGCTCCAAGGCACCCTTCCCTTCCTTTCCCCACCCAGCCTCTCCTCTTCCTGAGATGTCAGAAGTCCGTACGTTAAGCTTTGGAACCTGAGAATGTGGAGGTATTTTTTGATACTACAGGGCTGCATTTGTATCGTACCGTCTTATCTCCTGCTATACTATTACAGTTACTGTATAAATCTTCTAACTAGTTGATACTGATGCCTTTCCCATAGAAATAAAAAACAACGTACCATTCAGCCACGAACACACGACACTTGCTAGAAGAGTGCCCTTTACCTTCCGCAAGTCCTCTTTTCCAAACAAATGTTGAGGGATCATTTCCAAAAAACCCAGCTATGAAATATTCCTTTAAGTAAACAATTTCACAGTAAAATAAGGAAAAATATATCCAGAAAATAGCACTCTCTCAAAATTAAAACTTATATACAGCAAGAAGTTGTTGAGATTTTTCCTCGTACTTTCATCAGTTCTACATTATCTGTAGATAAGGAACATTATCACTAAGAGTTGTGAATAAGAAAAACAAACCTAGTGAAGTTAAGTGTCGTGTCTTTTTTAATACTCTTGAGAGATCAAGGAAATTCAGCATTCAACTTTATTATCATACTTACTTTTAATTAAGGTAGCAAAAGACTGTTTAAGCTTAATTCCCTATGGTTTCGAGTATCCAAGACTTAAATCCTTCAATGCGCTCTCCACAAGCCATGCTGCTGCACTTACAATCACCTCTGGGTACAAATTAAGTTTTCCATGGATGGGGTTCAACTGTGAACTCACCAGTTATCCTTCTTGTTTTATGATTTGTTTTATAACTCTTAATAGATCAAGCTGTTTTAATCTTTTTCACAAATGTGGTGCTATCCTTCAGCAAGACTGAGCTTTAACTGCATCTGTAATGCACGTTCATGTACGTATAAATTTCTGAGTTTAACATACTAGAACAGAAATAGTTAAACCATTTGAACTGTATCTGGACATTCATTTTCTTATCAAGAATGTATGCTGAAAAGAAGCCAATGAGTGTTATTTAATTTTGCATATTAGACTTGAACTAAAGAAGCACTCCTCTGGATTCATTCTAGTTAGGTCTTTTTTCCTATGGAGTGGAAAATTGCCACTCAAAACTTACAAATCTTTGGACAAGTAGAGCGCTCTGATGAACTCTTTTCAATGTTCCTATCTGTCAGTCAGAATTTTTGATGAAATTAGTACCCTACATTGCATGCTATGGAATGCTATTTCAACAGCCTGCATTTTTATCTTTTGGGGTTTTTTCCCTACTTAACTAAGGTCTAATTGATGGCAACTTCCATGAGAAAAGATGAGGTGCTTATGTCCAAGTGTATCTGTTTTAAAGAGAATGATTATTCTCCATTCCCATCCAACAACTATTCTAGCAATTAGCCTTGTAGAAGTCAATAAAAAGTGACAGATCATTCACTACCTACAACAATTTCACTCCAGGACTATTTTGAATTGTGGTTTTTGAAAAGGAGGAATAGATAATTTTTTTTTCTAATTGCTTTCATGTGAGAAGAATAGATTTTTTTAAAAAAAAAAAAAATCTGCTTTCACTTGAGAAGGAGTATTAAACTTGTAAACCGTGAACTTAACCGATGCAAAACAATACCCAACAAATGCAAACCCATGACCAAAATGCTATCATTAAATACTCTGATGATATATCCAATTCAAACACTGGCAGCCCAGGTTTTAAGGTCATCGAAATGCCAAAGGTACAGGTAGGCATTTTAAAAATCACTCCTCAGCGACTGCGTGCCCAATTTTGATTGACTGAAAAGCCTACGTTTTCTGGCAATCTGCTAGACGCCTGTCTGTATCTCTGAGTGACCTTAAAAGCTGGTGCATGGTATGCCAACAAGGACTTCTGACAAATTCAGCTGCCCGTAGACAAATACCACGTTTGTGCCGTGCACAGGACTTTTTTTAAAGACAGACACCCAGCAATAATTTTCCACAGTTTAACTTATAGCCAGGCCTGAACTGTCTCCTTGTGCTCTGTGAGGAAAATACAATCAAGAACTAGAAATAGGTTGCTGGAGCGGGTGGGAGTGTGGGGCTGGAAGCCCGTGCTGGCCTCAGGGGTTTCGCAGTGGAAGACGACGTACAGCACGGCTGTATCTCCGTGTTGCTGCGTGCGTGGATGGTACGTAGCATCATCAGATTTTAATAATGGACACTGAGCAATTGGGACAGTATAGAGATTGACCTTTCAATTTAATTAAAGCTGGAAAATGGCTTCACGTTTCTGGGATTAACCTTTTTAGATGGAGACGGATGTTCCAGAAACGGATTAGAGTACAAATAAATGGTCCCTCCATTTAGAAACTAAGCAGCTGTAAAAAGAAAGTTACAACTTTGAAACATGATTAAACCGGTCAATTGTATAGTTTCTTATGCTGACTTTTAAAGGATACTAAAATATTGCAGTATTTTGAGTCAATTAAAGATCTGCTCAGTGCAACGTGATTTATGTTTTCCAACACAAAACTGGTTGTTAACATTTCCTTCAGGAAAGCCCACCTGACTTGTTTTGGGAGTGGGTGATTTAAATGTAACGGACAGTAAGATGGCTTTTAACTTTGCATTAACGTGCATCAACCTTCTTGCAAACATAAGCCTGTGATTTCCACATTGCACTCCCTCACTAGGAACTGAAATATCTTCAGTTAGAAGTATGCATTGATTATATGTTGATCTACATTAAATATAGGGTACATAAGAAAAAATCCTAGCGTGTTTCTTTACAGAGCACCCAACTAAAATCTTTACAAAAGATAGTTATCCATTCTTCAATGTAATAGACACAGATGCCACTTTTATAAATGTACCCTTATGTTCACTCGCCAATAAAATAGTAAACAAATCAACTTTTTAAACCATTTTTTATAAATTATTAGAGTATTTTTACTGACACTCTCCAACAATATACAAAAATAATACTACAAGAGTACCAATCAGTCTGACCTACCCCTCATTTCACAGAAAAGTAGAGGTTATGGAAGGATGTTCGTGTAATCAGTCATCACCGTAGATGTCTCCTGCAAACGGTAGGTGTACGTGGCTGCCCGTGACGTTGGGAAGTCGAGAGAGATCAGGCAGGTTCTGGATGCGTGACCTGAGCTCTTTCCGTACTTGGGACACTCTGGCTAGCTTGCGTTTGTACTCCTGGAACGCAGAGGAATTCAACATGAGACTCTTCTGCTAATACTATCCCTACTGTTTACTGCACTTGACATTTTCTAAAGGAAGCATTCCTTCTGTGAGTTAGATGACTAAACATCCTTTAATAGGTGAGAGCCCAGAGAACGGGATTCTGGAGGCAGAGGCATCAGCTCTAGCATTTTCTCAGCATCTGACGTCGGAAGCATAGCCACGGGATTTTTTTGCTTTGAACTTTAAGTACACAAATGCTAAACAAGGCAGACAATCCCAGTTAACACAACTACGTGCGTTCTTCCATGTCACTAGAACAGAATAATTCTTAGAAACTGTATTAAGGATAATGGATACACGTACTCTGCTATCACTCTTGGAGTACAGGAGGACGAACTTCTTGATGTCAAAAAAGTTATTTTCAGCTAATACTGACGAAAAAATAAAAACCAACCAAATACCACCTAACCAGGCCTGTTGATCAGCCCCACCAAGCTGACCAATCGTAAGTATTTTCTATTAACTTTTATCATAAAAAACATATTGCATCAGTGCATTTATGGATCTAATCCTAAGTTTTCAGAAACACATTCCTTTGGGGAGCAAAAGAGACTAAGCATTAGCAGGCAAACTGGCGCTTCATGAAAATATCCTGTAATTCACAACGCATCAAACGCAGATGCTTTCCAGTGCGGCTGCGAGTTTTGCTGCAGCCTGGGAATGGCTGGAAATAAAAAGAAATAGTTAACCCACAACTTGGATAATCAGCCCATGGATAACCAAGATCTTATAACAACTTCCAAATAACAGTGGGGGAAAAAAATCCACATCATCCTGTAAAAGGATATAAACAAATACACAAATCAAATATAAACACTTGAAAGTTTCAGCATGTATAAAAACACTGTGCAAAAGTCTATAAAAATAGCAACCATGCTATTCACAAGGTCCAAACATCATTTTAAACATTTTTCAATACTGTTAATAGCACGGAGTAAAAAGAAAGGCCAATGAAAAGACCTTTTAGTAGTAGAATCCAATACAGTAGTACAAATGTTAAATACCTGGGGGATGATCAAGATTATTGGACAAGGTCCAACACACATAAAAACAAAGTTTGCGACTATTAGCAGTGTGGCCTTCTTACCAAGGGCAGTACGAGAACCACAAGAAATCTTAAGTTCTTCATGAGAAGGTAATGCATAGCTAGAAAAGGTAATAATTAAATCTTTACACAGGAAGAGAGAAAAAAGTGTACCTGAATTAGGTTCATAAATTCCTTGACATCATTTATATTTAAAAATTAAATATTATGTACAGTTCATGGTCTCACGAGATACTAAACACAGTGAAAATACTACAGATGCTTCATCAGCAGAACTGTAAACACTTGGTGAGGGTACACAGGGCAAAGCAGTGTCCCTTTTGTGATACAGATGACCAAAGACGTCTCATAAGTGCACGTCCCTTGGTCACTTGCTCACACTTGCACAAAACATTCTCTCTGGCGTAAGTGACTTCAGGACAAGGCTGTGGAAATGAAGGGCTTTATCCTGACACCGTATCCTTATGGGAATGCCCAAAGGCTGCAAACACTTTACTGCTTCCTATCTAATATTACAGCAGCATCCAGAGGCCTCAGTGAGCTGATTCCGTGCAAGAGTCATAGTCCTTTGGCAGCACGTAAAAACCCAGTAACAGAATACTTCTTGCCCTTTTCCCTATTTACTTTAGTCCAGAGCACAGAGATAGACTCCTGACTATGGTTTTAGGAAATAGATTTTAATGTCAGAGGAAAAGATAGGTTTCCTTCTGTAGTAAGACAAACAATTTAGCAATATACAGAACACTAGTTAACGAGAATCACTGTTTCCAGAAGCAGGATGGCTGGAGATTTGAGCACTAGGCAATGAGTGCTTTGACCAAGGTTGAAGCTAGGAGACCTGGCCTCCATTGTGAAAGACGTACTACTGTCCAGAAGACGATGAGTAGAACTGTAAGCAGAATCAAAACACTCAAAAGGCCCAAAATCAGTAAAGAAAATTAACTATAAAAACATTCCAGCAGTTAATTCTTGTAAAGGATGTTTCAATCAGCTGAATCCGGACTAAGTTCATTCTCTGTCAATGAGGAATGTGAAGCAGCAAACCAGTATCTCTTCATAAGCCTGAAGTGTGATGCTAGGCAAATAGGCACAGCAGCTATATTCTCTCAAGACTTTACTCCAAAACCTGAAATGTGCCTTAAATTAGATTGCCAGTTTCTTGACTCCATTAAAATTCCCTTTAGCTGATAATAAATCATTTCCATAGTAACATCACATTTCTGACATCCAGCATTTTCCACATAAATTTTGCCTGGGACGCGTTGCCTAGTGAATATCAGCTTGATCAATATTACGGACAGTAGGTTCCTTTTTCTCACTAAGGAAAACGTTCTCATCAATTCGGTCTCCCACGTAATACAGTTGCCTTCCTCTCGCCAATACCTTTAGCAGAATGCACAATCTCAGGGAGTCAAAACTCGTTCCTTGTGCCTTTTTAGAAATTGAGACCTCTGAGAAGGTTTGCTCAAGGATCTTACTATAAAACTAGAGTAAATAAAAATTACACAAGGTTTTATAGTTCGTTATATTATTGATGCAGTATAAGCTACAGAATGCAATTTTACTACAATTTTGGTAATCCAAAGCATGCATACGACCTGCAACTACAGGTCAGATGTTCATGACAATCCTCCCTCACAAGCAGAAATATTATTCATCTTACCCAGAGCACCTCATTTTCCATGACACTCACTGGAAATGCCTAGTTTTCGTGACTGGTGAGAAAGTTGAAAAGAGGGATGATTTTCAAGTACAGTGACGTAGCAGTTTTGAAGTACTTCCAAAGGGGCTGCTTTCCACAGTTTGATTCTATTTAATATCATTAGTCACTTTTGAAAGGAGTTGCTTACATATTTTTAAGGGTCCTAATATAGTCAGCATTACCTCAGTAGTCTCGGACTGTTGAAATATCAAGTACTCATTATCAATAATACTCATTATTTTATCATACTAGTACGCACATGTACCTACAACCTTTTTCCTCAGTATATGTTGAGAGTGTGACTTAATTAAAGCAGAGGCCTGGGAATGGGGCTATCTAGGTGTTATTTATGATATTGTTGCTCCCGTAGAAATGCTGCATACTACACAACCGAGTAAGAATTTGCCCATATTGTTGACACTTCTAACTGCACAAATCCTCATGGAGAATTTAAATTTCATCTTCATTATGTTGATTTTAAGATATACTTCAAATTACCCCCACGTAAATGAGGCAAGATTCAAGCTATTTACTTCAAACAGTCAAGGACAGGCAGAAGTATGATGTTTTCTTTTGCTACACTGAGCATAATTTGCATCGCTTGCTACCTATGGAGAACTTTACTCTTGGGATATATGTGCAACCTGACGTACAGAATTAAAGTCTTTTCAATTTCTTCAGTGGTCTAAGATAACACTACTTTCAAGCAATATTTTTTTTGTACTTCCAGTCATAAAAGTAGGTTTATGAGATAATTAGAAGAACTTATTTTGTTCACTAGAATCCCACTGATTACTGCAGTTTCCATTACTCGACAGGGTAGAATATAGATATTTTCTGAAAACAATGCTAACACCCTACAGATTCCACACCTAGGTTAAGCATAATTATCTATCAAATAAGTACCAGGCAAAAAAAGCCAAATAATTTTTGATTAGACACTACAATCCACGAATAATAAAAACATGGGCAGGCCAAACAGGATGTGCACTGCAGACGATATTTTCCCTTCCAAGCGAAATAGGCTGAAATAGATCTTAATACAGAGCTTCTGCAATTACCATATAAAGGTACTACAGCTAAACCAACCTGGAACTTCATGGATATGCTTTTCCTTTACAATATTAATATGACTTTGAACCCTCACCTGATCACTAAGACTATGGCATGCATCAAAATACTGCGTGGCAGAGAATGCATAGCAAACTGAAAGAAACGAAGTCCGATTCCAAAGCAAGAATAAAGGTTTGCAGAAAGCACAAATATTTAATCTGCACCCTTGTTTGCTACAGAAAGAAAGGTAAGGTGGAAATCAATACTCCCAATACAGAAAAACAAAACCCAAAAGTCTTAAAAGGCTTTTAAGGTGTTGAGGACCTGTATGTACATCGTATTTAAAACTGAGATCTCTGGATGTCTAGGTTCGTTCCAACCTTCCAGTTTCAGGTGCAGACCTTGGAGCTGTGTTACAGAGCAAAGGCTTCTCACGCGCTGTGTCCAACAGCACTGAAACCACTAGAAATGTTCAAAGCCTCCGACGAAGGCAAATGGCATGCGACACCCCAATATCTAGATTCTGAAGTTCAAAAACACAGTATTTGTTTATAGATTACACCTTGTTAAAATCTAATGCTTTACCCAGTCTGGTTATTTTACTGCAAGGAAGACTGACAACTAGGCTTGAAGGAGTCACATAAGCCTCACTACCACTCTGGAAAACACATGCGAAGGGTTAAATTTTGTGCTGTCTTTAAAAATTTGGCATGGCTCATGTTCTTTGCCAGTATGATTAAAGGCTCAACCTACTTACAAGTGTTAAGGATGGACAAAACCATGAAATAACTTTCATTTAAGACACTGAACAGACTCTGAACACATTTATATGCATCACACACACACACGAGGTTGAAAAATCAAGGACAGTTATGACAAGCTTAGGAAAGCACTGACTTGGGTAACTTTCCATTACTCATTTTGCCTGTTCACTAGAAAACAGATTTTTGAAAGAAAGCTTCAACTTCCCAGTATGTCAGCATCTATCAGCTTTCCATTAGGTCTTACCATGTTTAGAGCAAAATAAAAAGCACTGAAGCACTGAGCACCTACCTAGTGACTGCTCTGTTTATTTCTTATTGTTCTATGCATTGCCCCACACATTACTTACTAATATTCTCACAGGTTTTCTAATGGCATACTTCTCCATTACAAAACACAACTTCTTATTGAGAAAACTTCTTTGAGCTGACAGATCGAAATGAAACGCATCCTCTGAGTATCCCATTTTTCTTACTACTTAAAATTACCAAGAACTTAATGCTTCAAAGCAAATTTTCTAAATCAAGTTAAAAATTAGAGACTCCTCAGCTTGTCTGCAAATGAAGCAACAGGAAGCAATGAACTCAGGAAGCCTAAAACCCACAAACTAAATTAGTGACCACCTGGGGAACACTTGATTAAGTGATTTTGTCTACCATGAACTGTTACACTGGGGTACAGACAGGAATACACTACAGGTCTTCAATCCATAAATTCCCATGTACAGCAGTAGTAAATAGGAACAAAGCATTTTACCAGGGCATTTCCCATCGTAAGAGTGATTATCAGAAATGTGAAGTCCTTCAAATAGCCACAAACTGTTCTTCCCATTCCTTGAAAATGCAATTTATCTAGCTCCTTCCAGCCTATACCTGGGTGTCAAATCTCATTCACTCCAGTCTTGAGTCCTGGTCTCCATCTCCACTCTCTGAACACTGTTCCTAGAACCAATCTCTTTGTCCAGTAAAGCTGTCCAATGCCTCTCAGACTCCAGTCATGCCTGTATTCACATCCAATACAAACACTCACAACTGGTTTTTGCATAACTGTTCCAAATTCCTTCCTTTCTGGCTCCATTTCTGAATTCTTCCCTCTCCAAACCTGGTCTGCACTTATCACTGCATTTATAGTTTTAGCTGCATCTGGTTCCAGTTCCACCTATTCCTCCCCAGACCCATACTTGACTTATCCTTCCTATGCCTATATAACATCTCCCTCAGATCTATCACGTCACACTAGTTTTTGCTTCCATTCTCATAGTACAAAGGAATTCCAGTTCCTCCCATTTCAGTCCTACACAGTATTATGCTTTTCTGGCCGGTCACTCCCTTTCTCCTCAGCCAGCTGATCTCCTATTTTTTCTTTAACTGTAATGTCTAGCCTGAATCCCTTCTTAATCTCTGCAGTCTCTGGTGCCAAGTTCCACTGGCACTTCTCCAAGTCAGCCATTGCCTTCCACCTCCCCATTGCTCATGGGAGCCATGGACAACCCACCCATGGAAGAAGTTCTCTGCTCTCACATCAGGTGCTTGGCCCATGGTCAGCCCAGAGAACAACTGTATACAGTTGCAATTGCAGGAGAAGTCTTCTTTAGCTCAGGCTGGAAAACTCTCTGGGAGAGAAGCTCCCCGTGGAAGTTACTAATGTTTTACGAAATCTCTGATGAGCGTATTAAAAGTAAGATTTTTCCAAAGGTTTGTAGTTTCATTAAACTCAGGTTGATTTTCATTCATGTATCAAAATGTATGCCCTTGACAGAAAGAAAGATTCCCCCATTCTATAATGCTTTGAGAAAGAACATGAATTATGTCATCTCAAAGAAAAGCTCATTTTTTAAAGACTGTTTTATTACAAACTTGTCCTTAGCCTTATTCTTGAAGATTGTGTTGGAATTTTTGCAACTTTTGTTGGTAAACGTTTGGAAAAGTTAAAGAAAACAGGGATTTATATAGGCTTAGTTTGTATTTACCTCCATTCAATCATAAGAGGTCCACAGTGATGAATATTAACTTATAAAATAAATTGCTATTTAAATACACCCACTTAATTACAGACTCTCTGCAGGACAATGATTTATCTTAAAGCATTTCAGGATGGCAGATATGAGCAGCAGCTTGCATGAAAAATGCCTGCCTGAGGTTAAATTGGGTCTCCTTGTGTTTTATGATCTGATACAGCATTTTTATCTGGTTGAAAATCTAGCCGTTATAATAAACTCAAAGCTATACACTTCCAACAGATGCTTAAATGACACTGAATTCTTAAGTTTCAAATCTTGGCTGACAGAATAAAGTTTTGGTGAACTTCTGATGGCAAGCAATCAGGCACTTCAGAATAATTCTCAGCAATTGTGCTCACATATTCAAGTTGGTACTCTATACAGACACACATGGGAAAAAGCAGAACAGTTTTGAAAATAATTAAAAAATGGCTATACGGGTTTAGAGAGAGCTTCTTAAAGTTTCACCTATTCACAGATGATTTGAAGGAAATCCAAATTAAAGGATATCAAGGTTCAATTTTAAAGGCAAGTGTATAAGAAAAAACACGCCTTTAGCAATGAATTTAAAAACAGTTGTGTAAAATCTTCAGGCTCAAATATCTACTTCCTAACAGCTGAACTGTAAAAACTCTGTACGTCAAGACACGTTTTCCTCATTTCACCCAACCCTTGCCTGCAGGCCATTACAACAGTTTCAGTTCCAACTTCAGATTCCACACGTGCAACTCATCTTTCTGAAGTTAATGCTGCAGGTGTTGAACCACAAAAACGCGGACTTTGATGTTCATTATTTAACAGAGACAAATGGACAGCTGAAAGCGTGAAAAGTCTGTAAAGCCAAGACCACTTGTAACCATTTAGAAGATGAAAAGTGAATGTGAGAATGAAAGTTAGCACTGCAGGTCACTAGGTAGGGGATTTATCTATAATTAGCCAAGAGACAGCTGTTCCAGATCCTTTTCTTTTGACAAAGACAGATCTACACAAAGTAGAAGCACGAGATGTAGTTTTATCATAGCACGGCTAGGTACTAGCAGCAGTCTAATCCAAGCAGCAGAGAGCTGAAAGCAGCTTAATGTATATAGCTTTTGCAACTGCTGTGTAGGGCCACTCAGTGTTAACCCGTGAGCAAGGAAGAAAATGAATGAGAAGTGTATGAATCAAGAGTGTTTTATTGACCTGAGGTTGGGGATTAGCCATATTTCAAGTGAAATAAATAAAAGCAATACAGGTAGAGGACCTCAGGTTTCTGCTACATGTAGGCCCAGGTTGTTGACCTTGCTCATTCAAGTAACTGATCAGTGCAGGTCTATCTGTGCAAAACTGGTCCTGGACATTTTGAACAAGCTCTTCAAACCATTTTTTTTTTTTAAATTATTTATTGCTGTCTTTTTATTTTCCCTGTTCATAAATGACTGCTATCCAACCTGAAGAAATAGCTGTGAAGGACAACTACCTTACAATTCCAGAACAGTCTTACCTGAAGAGCACGTGGCTATTTCTTAAAGAGATTTTCATGTAATGGTTCTCAAAATATGCCAAGAAATGCCAGGGGGTCATCCAGCATGTGTATACTCTAATAAATCCTATCAGCTAGACAGTTTCATATTACATTCGTCAACTTATTCTCACAATCTCATTAAGTAGGTTGAAACATCCATTTTAGAGACATGGCTACTAAAGCAGAGGATTTAGTTACAGCTCAAAGATAAGCATTCACAAGCCTGATTTGCTTCAATGGTAGGTGAAAGTGCTCAGCTCAGGAGAACTGAAACTCTAGTTTACGCAACTAATGAGAATAATTAGCTGTGTAAAACAAACTGTTGATATGCTGCATGGTGGCTTTGTTTTTCTCTCCTTTCCTGAGTGTGACATAGAGACTTCAAATGCAGCGTTCAGTGATGGGGATGGGAACATGAGAAAGGTAACATGAGAAAGGGAGCACTACGCGGCAGCAGTAGATATCCAGACCGAATTCTTGAAACTGCCCCTCACATGTCCTGTGGGAATATCTCCAATGAAAACTCTACCATGCATGAAGCAACCAATTGTACCCTTTCTACAGCCAACAGGAAAGGAGAAGAATCTTTATTTCCTAACAATGCACATTGATGCAAGTTTTATAAATTAAAAAAAAACCAGTGCTTACCCTCAAGCTTTAATATTAAAAAAACCTACGATGAGTATGTCTTGCATAAGGGAAGCAATATCAATAGAGAGCACAGAGCAATTACAGAAAAATTCACGATGTAAAAGTCTCTTATCAACTAACCAATTTCAGGCAGCAAATCTGGCACACACATCCATTTTTGACATTATTTACCCAATTATGAATTGCTCAAATAGCTAGTTTTATTTGATAATAAAAAGGGTGTAAAAAGAGGTTGCCAGGGCAGAAATTCTGAGCAACCAGAGAAGAAAAAGAGAGAAAGCAGAACACAGAACAAGTAAACAACATTAAATAGAACAAGGAAAGACATTTACAGTGTTTTTCCTGAAGTTTTCTTTCCCATTATGAACTATTTTCCTCCCAAAAGCCTCCACCTTGAAATAACCCCACTAATGCACATCCTTCTGTGATCTACTGATAAAACAAGTATCAGTGGTTAGCAATCATTTCTATCTAAAATGTCTTAGCTTTTTAAAGCACCTTTCATCCATTCAAGCCACCTGCATTTCATTAAAAAGGTCTTTAAAAAAGTTATCCCTAGTTTATATAGAAGCTCTAAGAGTACTGGCAAGGTTTTCTGTTTTGTAGGTCTGTATTTCTGTTCGGTTGTGGATGAAGTGACCTTGGAAGATGAGGTCACCAAGAGAACATCGTAAGTTAAATACTGTGAATTTATTACTAGGGTATTTACAAATGAAATCATGAGTAATTCAGCACATGTTACGGAGGAAAAATGCAAATAATGTAAAAAGTTCTTTCATTCTTTCAATTTTCATCCAATTTTTAATAAATGTCTAGTTTTGGAATGGAGGGGAACACAGGGAAGAATCATTGTTTGCAAAGCACACCATTTCAGATATTCCTGGTAAAGATTCTAATGACTGAGATTTTTTGACTATTCAGTAGGCAGCAATAAAAATCTAAACATATGCAAATATCTAAAACATCCATGTGTCCTAAACTAGCTATTTCGGTTTCCAGTGTGTTAAAAAAATGGAATTATCCAAAGTAGTAAATCACTCTCAAATTGCCCTTTTTGCCATGTGCTTCTCGCATGTCAGTATGCAAGTCACTTTGGGATGTTTTTCCCAGGTACATTACCCTGGGTTTTGTATGACAGACACTCAACATTTCTCTCTTATTCATACAAACTTCACTCTGACAAGCTTGATAACGTTTTAAATTTGTATCAAAGGTTCCAGAGAAAAACTCAGACTCTACTTCTATTCGTACAGGCCAAAATAAGAACCTAAAATCTTTTAAAATGTTGCTTTTCCTTTAAGTACCTCAGGAAAGCAGAGAAGTACGTGGGTTTTATCAGATTTGATGTCCAAATTGCAAAATAATTACATGTCTTGTTCTGCTGGTGAACTGCTTCAAATTCCCTGAGAAAACAAGACCTGAAGTAGCAATGGAGACTATACTCGCACTGCAGAAAAGGGCTTACCATTGAGGCAACTGAATTGAACACTATTTGAATATATGTGGCTTAAGAACTTTTAAAACACTTGTCCACCTCTTCCCTGCTTGTTCAGTAAACCGTCAAGACTGGTCTGTCCACAAGTTTATGCTTCCAGATCGCTCATAAACATTAAGTTTGACAGGGAAAAACAAACTACACCTAGCACCTGATGACTGGGACTTCCATCAAGGGAAACAAACCCAGCAGGTCTGAACCTGCAGCTGAAGTTCAGGCAAGAGCTGTATCGACTGGCTGGCACAGCAAGATCAGCCTGCTAGGACATCTCTGGTCTGCTGGACACGATCAGTTGTGGGGTAGAGTGTTTACGAAGAACAACATAAATGCCCCTTGGGCATGTGCTTCCAGCCTGCTATGAGGTAGAAGACTTGGGTATTCGGCCTGGGTACACCACTTTGCTTTCCCTCTGCAGTGCAGCCGTCACACAAAAGGGCAACATTTCCCCCACGCAGGAGGGGAAACTTGATAATGAACAGCACTAAATCCAAGGGACACTTACAGTACATGATTCATGGTCTAATCATGACTTGTTACACTTTACAAAGACTTGCACCCAAACTTAAGATACTGTCTTAAAGAGTGACTGTAAAAACTCACTATGCATTCAATTAATTTAATTTTTGTTGTTGTTTTGTTTTCTTAAAGGGCTTGCCTTGTAAACCAAAAGGTAATTTCTCCCCTGGCACCCTACAAACACACCTGCAAGTGAAAAAAATGTTATGCAGCCAGGCACCGCAAGCTGAGGGGGGTTAGCAGCCCACGGAGTCCCTCAGACTCCCTGCCAGCTCTGGCACGTCCTTGATACTGCAACAGCAGCAAGAGCAGCCTCTGCTGAGAGACGGCAAGTGACTGCTGATGGCGCAGAGAGAGCACAACTGTCCCCCCCTTCACGGCTACAAAGAACAAACTGAAACCCATGCCTCTGCCACTGTTCAGGACAAGTGACTTGCTCACAGCTATGTTATCAAGAGTCAAGACAATGGGGCCAAGTAAAACCAGCAAAAAAAATCCCATCCTGCAGTCATTCATACGTAGGTTGAAATCTGTAGCCGTGTAGGGCGTATTTCATTACGTTTCCAGGTCAACTGAACATTGGAGGAGAAAGTGGCAAAAGCTGTGTGATACAGCAGACAAGCATGCTAGGCCATCAAATATTGGAAGAAAAAGTATTGTTAAACACACATGCGCCATGCAAAAGTGGGCAACGTGCTTTGACAAATAAGCCTGTATGTAGCAGCATAAGAGGAAGGTTTTCTGCCAGTAAACATTTCGCAGGCTGTGCAAACATGTCTCCTGCAGAAACGGCTTTAATGCCAGCTTGGACCTTGCAGAGTTGTCAGAAATGTACAGATTCCCTCCCACTGCAGCATGGAGCCTGCCCGCTGTCCATCACACAGTTCCCCTGTTTAACATTTTGTTTTTATTAGAGCTCTAATGAAATTCAGTGTTTTCCAGCAACTTTCTTGGGCACTGGCTCACATGCAGAAAATAAATTTGTTCTAAAGTTTACATCACATAACACAATTATGATTTCTTCAATTAACAAATAGATATCTAAATGCTTAGCCTTTATCAACTACATTGAAAGATGCAAATACGGAGTTTATGCTCAGCATTTTATAACTGAAGATAGCTAAAACCCGGATTATACATCTTGGTCTTTATTAGTTTTTGTATTTTTAAGAGTAGCTTCTATAAACTCTCTTGCTCTTTTAGTTATTACCTAACTGGATGTTAGCTATTCGGACACCAGAAGCCAATCAATACTTACAGGTAACTCCAAAACTGAAGTTCAAGTGATCAAGATAATTTTACAGCCCACATAAGGAATTACCCTCAGCAGCCC
Organism: Psophia crepitans; assembly: GCA_013399095.1. Classification (NCBI taxonomy): domain Eukaryota; kingdom Metazoa; phylum Chordata; class Aves; order Gruiformes; family Psophiidae; genus Psophia; species Psophia crepitans. The sequence continues at coordinate 197,095 of VWZZ01001259.1, forward strand.
AAGAATTAATGCTTACCATTTTATAGAAGCATAAAGTTAAAATCTACAGCTGCTACTGAGCATGTACAATTTTTCTGATCACACTGCATGAAAAGAACATTAATTTTCCACTGACTACAGCGGCTGTTACCCAGCATGGCTTCAAGGATTTAGGGCTAGGATATTTGCCAAGTTGTACGTGCACACATAGAGCGCAAAGGACACGAATGGAATGAATGAGATGCTCCCAGTCAGCACAGTGACATGAAGCTTCTCTATCTTGAACTGTGCAATTTGAAACGATTATGCTAATAATCATTTTATGTTTTGCACATACATCAAAACAACAATTTTCAAGTACCTGCCTTGAAAGCAGTTGCACGATTCTTTGGAATCCAATCTTAGTAACACTGATTAGCCCGCTAATGAAGCGGCACCCCTCTAGGACTCAAGGATTAGCACTAAGTGTAGCAGTTCTACTGGAGTGTGGGTTGGGAATAAAGGAAGATCTCGGTGTTCCACAAAACTGGCCTGGATTCTCTCTGCATAAGGCAGAAGACTCTAATCGGCCAGGAGATTAAAAAAAAAAAAAAAAGAAAAAAAAAAGAGAAGTTTCAAGGTGTTTCTCTCTAGAAACGATGAGAACGTGGGTAAAAAACGGCTGCGGAAGAAACAGTCCATTACATTTTCAATGGCACCAGGATGACTTTCGCTTTCAGGCACTGCAGCGAGTGAATACACTGACAATCCATACAAATTACAGGTGAGTAGGAAACCAAAGGTCTAGTGGTTTAAAGATTACTTTTCAGAGGATAGCCTAGTCACATTAAATTCCTTGCTGCTGTCTCTGTTCTAAGAGAGCACTATGGCACAAGAGGAAATGGAGAAAATCAGGAATTATTTCTTCTTGAGAGGAACATGCTGTTAAAAAAAGTTAATGCAGGTTCCCTGGAACCAAACCAGTGTGTCCTGACTGTATTTTCTGCTTTGGGTTTGTACCTGCATCACTGTTTGTGCTTTATTCCACAATTTTTCAGCCTTAGGATAAACAGACTTTGAGATAACATTGCTGAGCAAGAACACCTGATTTCTTCCACAGACAAGAATATTACAAATAGGGATTTTCCACTCCATCTTCAGAAAATGCCACAGCTAAGCACAATAATTGTGTTATGGCCAAGAGAGCAAATTAATAGGTATAGACATAGACAAAATTTATTTCTCTCCTCAGAGGTTACGTTATAGTATCATCCTATGCCAAATGATGGGTTTCTCTACTGGAAATGGCACTCAATTCACTACGTGACCTGTGACAGCAAGCACGGGAAACACCTGGCTTTCAAGATGGCATGCTAAATTGTTCTGCTAAACAGTGTTTGGCCAGACACTGCCAAAAAATGACAGTGGTACGGCTTCTAGAGCTAAATAATTTTAAAATAAAGGTTGTTTAATGTACCACTGGTCTAAAAAGCAACAGCAGCAACAAAAATCACGACCACAAAAAAGTTTTCCTAGGGCAGAAAGCAGGAAATTGGGAAAGAGGAAAACATGATTTACTGGCACTCATACAGTATCTGTCACTTACATTGGTTATTATGGAATCGTAGATGAGTGAAAAACTGAATAGATATGGCTGGAAGCTGCCCATCAAATATCGTTTGAACTAGCTCCCATTTTTTTCTGGATGTCAAATGGTCAGCAGCAGCTGGGATGCCAAGTACTCCAGAATAAAGTTGGAACCATGATGGCAAAGCTTGCTCAATTTATCTATTAAATATACTGACCTTATAAACGAGCCCCCACCTTGTGACCACGATTGACTATGGCTGATGGATGTCAATTATCTTCATCAGAAAACAGGGAACTTAACATGGGAGGGTTTATGATGTTTCTAGAATACATCCAGAATTTAACCAGGTTTCACCTTGATACTCTGAACTCTGGCAATGAATAGCACCAGCCTCACTGTTGAGTCTCAACACGTAGGATAGCAAAGACCAGGTGGAGGGAGGGAGGGGAAGGAAGGGGAGGTTCTGTACCAATGCAATTCTCAGTGTTTCCTTAGCGACCGTCGTTTGAAAAGAAAACAAAGTAATAGCACAGAAAGGAAGAAATAAAGCGATGGCTTAGATGACAAATAGTGAATTAGGATGTGACGCAAGAAGCGACCGATTTCCCATCTCCTGCCCTTGCAGAATCATTCCTCCTACTCTGGTAGTTACTAGCAACCTGGAAATAAATTACATTAAAACTCAGTGTGTTTGAAACATTGCCAAGTGTAACACTTGGGGGAGTTACACAGTCTGCTCAGTCTCCTGCCTTCTACCACATTCCCGATCAAAGGGTTCACTTTCATCACGATCAGGACAGCTCTGGGGCTTGTTTTTAAAGAAACTACAAAGGGCACAGCGCTCCACACAAAATCCAACTGCTTGTTTACCGGTGCAACTCTGGAACAACCAAACGACGTTGTCTAATTCTTTTTGCCCTCTGATGAATGAAGTATTTGGGCCACAGTAAAATGAACTTTATCTGAACGCTATTTACTTAAGAGAAACAAAGGATGAAAATACATATATAGTTAGCAATGGAAAGGGATAATGAGCACCTAACATTTGAGGAACTAGAGCAAAGTATCTATTTTGACCTCTAGGACCACAGTCATATGTACATTCCACTTCTCCAACCCTCTTCGCATTGCTTTATTGCTATTTTTGACGTCATTAATGTGCTGCTTTCAGAAGTGACTTCAAAATAAAACTCTCTTGAATGATGGAACTCAAAGCTCAAATGCTTATCTCCAGCTTCCCAGTTCTGTGTCTTTCAAAACTTTACTCTCCCCCCCCTTGCAATGTAGTAACAAAGCAGCCACTACATATTTTCTACTCCCAAACTCCGCATGCAGCAGAGCTTTAAAACCATTGCATGTGCTGACCGCAAAACTGAACTTCCACATCTGGTTTACAGGGCCTCAGAGATGGAGCAGCATACAAAACTCTGATTTGGATGCATGAGGAAGGGGTGGGGGGTGGGGACCAACAAAAAAACCCCACAAAATGCAGAGGGAAATGTTGAACTTGCAGGCAGATCAAAGGCTTAATTTTACAGTGATTTCTATCTTAGTTAATACTAGCCTACACTTAAATCAGACACACACAAAATAGCTTGAAATACTTCAGGACTTGTGCTAAATTACAAAATACTGATTAATATTCCAGCCCTCTGGTGTGCATCTACTGTAGCTTCTACAGTTTAAAAAGCATGTGGCATTCTTCATACTTTTCAGCTTCCTCCCTCATCCCCCCTGCCCTAAAATGACATGTGCACTATGGCAAACCAACCCAGCTATGGAAAGAAAACTGATCTCTCTTGCACCACAAAATCAGTCTGATTCAGGGGGATTAGGCTGCAGCCAGATCGTGCTGTTAACATTGATTTATCTCCTCAGAGTCCTTACTTTGCCCACTAATTAAAAAAAAAAAAGTATTTATGTCACATTCACTTAAATTTTCTGCCTAAAAAGTAACAGTATATTCTTCTCCTGTCTACACCCCTCAAAAACCCCATTTCATTGGCTTAAAAAAAGTGTTAGTTTTTTTTTTTAAATTGGTAGTGTAGAAGTGCAGAAAAACAAGTAATTAAAATTCCTTCCTCGCACTTGCACAGTGTTCCAAATATTCCCATTTAAACATGTATCATCCCATTTGAAATACTGAAGCTCTTCAATTTGAAAGTTATGACAGCAGATTTTTCTTCATTTTCTTGATGGAGCAGTGTACTTTATTTGATAATAGTGTAAAAAGGGTTTTGTTTTGGATGCGTGGTTTGGGTTTTTTTTTTGTCAGTTCTTTTATTGAAAATCAATTCAAATTCATAATATATTTTTAAATTACCAAACCACTAAAAATTTAGAACCTGCTGTGAGGTCAATTTCACAGATGATGAAAATTAAACAAAAAGGTCCTTTTGTGAAAACCAGATTTGATCTAATAGTGAATCAGGCAAGAAAATAAAGCAGCTAGCGATGCTGGAGAGAGCAGCTCAAAACACTGCTCTTCAGACTTCTCTTTCAGAGAAATGCTGTTTCAATCCCATTATCACATACAAATATTTTAGGCCCTCAACAGTACCATCTATTCAAGATGAGGCAGTGCAGTGGTAAAAAGATGTTCAGTGAATGGTCATGCTATGTCATTCCTGTAAAGAAATGGCTAAACATCCTAACTCCATCTCAGACTGAGCCCAATTCTCTGTCCCACAGTAACTCTCCCCATCCCAGTATTGCTTGGGGTCTTCCACGTTGCCTGACCATTGTTCCAGCAAAGAGCAGCACAGGTGACGGCTGGTTCCACACTACACATGCTGACTAGATTGCAGACAGAGGAAAAGATCTGCTGAAGCACTCCTTTGGGCCTCTCTTCTACCTGCTTATTCCCAAAGCTAATTTTATGAAACTTTTAAGGAACTCTATTTTTAGGATTGTTTCCATCATGTGGAATTGATGGACTGGCAGCATGATTGCAATAGTCAAGTCTCCTGAGAAATCAGACTGGCACAATACCTATAAGCCTTCTGTAATAGCAGTTCACTCTCCCCACTTCCACCAAGCACTGCCAGCAGCAGCCGTGAAGTGTTAGAAAAGTGTTTTGCCCTCTTTAATCAAGTCAACTTAATGCACTTTTTCTCTCAGAGATGCCTCGTCACACTATTTTAGCAGAATGAATTTCCAAGACAACACAGAGTTCATTTACAGGATTTAGGCATCATCCCGAGCTGTTTCCCTGTGTTCTGTTTCTCCTTATTTCCATCACTTTTAGTTCACAGCATTCCAGATTTTGGCAGTGGAAAAAGCTTTCTCAACAACTGCAAAGTAGACTAATCCAGTATTCTTTTATTTTTGGCAGTTTGGGGAAAACATCACAACTGTTTCAGCCTGAATGCAGAATTAAGTGTACTCTGGCCATACCTTTGGTCTAGTACTAAATTTTAAGGCAAGTGTAAAGACCACTCTACACCCCTGTTGGGTGATGGTGAGCACTCCTGTGACAAAGAACTTCCTCCATTTCTCCCTTTCCACAGCTATGAAACTACATCGCAGCAAGCATAACAGATGTGGAACAGTTTCCTCGCTGCTGCTGGAACAGCTCTCCCAATTGCTCTCTTACTTCTTCATTACACCCCCCAGAATAACTAATGCATAGAGCTTCAAGAGACAATCAGTAATGAGTGTCGGTGTTTTCACAGTGTCCTCAGCCATGGTTTAATCATAGCTTCCAAGCTGCCCCCTCTGCCCCACAGACATCTGTACCACATCCCTCTCAATCAGGGAAATATAGGTATGAAGAAAATAATCCAGTTTCTAAGGCAACACATTTTGAAACAAGGTGCTGGAAAGAAAGAAAGTTTGTGTGTGCGTATAAACATATACATGACCACAGATCTCAGCTTGCAATTCCAAATGAAGCAAGAACAAACTTTTCTACCAGGTACATGCAGCTTCAAGCAAAAGCCCAGCAGTTCTCTTCCTCCCTTCCCCGAGCACTTTGACTCAGTGCACACACAGGGTGTCTGTGTGGGTACGGAGGTAAGCCTTCCAGCTGGGCTTCTCCAGGGAAAAAGGCTATCATTCTTGGAGATTAATTTTCAGAAACAGGCCAGTATTAATTAAACTACAGTTACTACTAGCTGAGAAGAATCGTTCTTACAACTCTGCATTTCATTTGTATGCTTTAACAGCAAGACAAAAACCATTTTTCAGCAACAGCCCAGCTAGGAGCAGCATTATTTTCCCTAACCATGTGGGGCTCTACTGCTCCATGAAGTGGCCTACTACTCTTTGAGCTCTTTAGCAATGATGAATAGCTGATTCTGTAAGATGTCTCGATTTCCTTTTTTCTTTAAAACCAAATTCCCCAGGTTTACTATACTTAGACACCAGTGTGTGATGTTTTTGATCTATAAAATTCAGTCTGAGTCCTACAGAACAGTATCTCTGCCCTCTACGTTTAGTCTTAGCAGAAAAGATATGGAAGTTACTAACATTCATCATCTGCTCCTTTAGCAGAGGTTACTTAAAAAAAACCTCTACCCTGTTGGCTAATGGTTGTCTACTTACTTGTACCCTTAAGAACTTCATATTGAAAATTTATAATGACGAGAAAAGCTGAAGGTGCTCTTCAGATGATCAGCAGCTATTTGAAAAGAGCACACAGACCGTAAAAGATATCTGAACTAGTTCAGTAGTACCGCTGCATCACATCATCATGAACTTAAATTAGTGAAACAACAATTTTGGTGCCTGATTAAAGCAGCTCAACTATGAACTCAAATCATTTTGATTTGACAACGCTGAAAATGATCCTTCTCTCTCCATCATGCAAGTTTCATACGAATTCTTCAATGTTCTTTATTTTCAGTGATATTTTAGCCATAACTGATGGACCTAGAAATGGATGAATTACAGTTTAAGCTCTGGATTTCAAGAAAAAAACCACACAACCAAACATGGAAAGTTCACTGTTCCTATATACCACAAAATGTTGAAGTATTCCAAAATAAGAATATTTCACTCCTAATACAATTTTTTTTTTCCAAAATGCAAACATCTTTTTGTCACAAAGACATAACCTGTACTTACTAATTAGTTTGTGCCAGTTAACTTTTCTTCCAGTAAGAACTTTTACCTTCCCCTACGCTGACATTAAAATACAATAAGAAAATATATTTAACAGGCTCTGAAAATATTTGCCACCTCTGACTATTACAGAAGCAGATGAATTATTTTCCTCTTTAAATCTGAGGACACAGGTAAGTACGAGCACTCCACCCAAGATCTACAGTAACTACATCTGATGAGTTTTCTTTGAATGCTGTCTCAAACAGCTAGTTGTTGTCTACTTGTAGACTGTTTCCTTGCTGCACAAATTCTTCAAAAACGTATCAGCCCTGCCCACAAACACGAGTGCTGCTACATTCTGCATGATTTTACATGTATCACTTTTCCTGTCAACAGTTTTAAGTGGAAACATCACAAATTTGTCACTGAGATAGAATGAAATCTGCTCTGTGGTGTTTCAGCAAGGCTAAGAGAAAAAGCTGATGTTCTCGGCATTTTTCTTTCATCAAGAATTCCTACAGAAGCACTTCTCATCATCCCTTCCAACCGACCAGCCTAATCATTACCAGAAATGCAGCAAAAAATCTAACTACAGGTATAGGTTACAGTAAAGAGCAACTTGAACGTGGTGCTTCCTTTTAACTTCATATAGAGGCTTGTTAGATGAAAACATTTACAATAAAGTTTCTAGATCCAGTTTCTAAATGATGGCAGATTTTTTTTTCCAAGTGTACCTTTTGAGTATCAGCCTAATGACACAGGCTTCAGTTAGGACACAATTTAAATAGAACACCAAGCAGCACAGCATTTAAGTCAAACACAATTACCTTTGAATTCAGATGGGCTTACTCGCCCATTAAATGAAACTACCAGAGGACATTAGCTGAAGCAAAAAGATTTGTTGTTTATGCAAGTCAACTCAAACTGTGGAGTGGAGCTTTCTGATAGCTTCCCTTCCCTCTTCCTTTCCATCTACCACTCAGTTTTTTGAAACTAGATGACAAACGTTTCCTTTGCAGAAAGCCCAAGGTCTAGTCTGTGTAGTCACACCTTGCAGTGAGTTTCCCCCAGCACAGCTGCCTGCCGCTCCTGTGTACTCGTGTTTCTACTCAGTTTACAGTTGCCTCAACAAGTAACAATTCCAAAGGCAAGTTTCTAGTTGTGGGAGGGAGGCAAGCAGGGCTTACAGTACTGCTGACTTTGTAATCACAATAAGATTTTAAAAATATGTTCTTAAAACCAGGTCCAGTGACACAAATCAGAATTTTAGGAAGTCTGAACAGCAACAATATTACTGTGGGAAATGAAGCCTTGTAGCAACGGTGTATTCCTAACTTGAAAACTTACGTTGCTACTACTGACATAAAAAGGTGCTACAGTTTCAGTATCTTACATCCAGGAGTGTTTGGTGGTTTTTATTCCCCCCCTCCCCCCCCCAGCAAACATCTGATCAAAGCAAAGTGAACATCTGCTGCAGAAAGCTCAGATTAAGTCACTTGCCAATCTACAGCTATCCTTCAAAAACGTGAGAAGCTCTAGCTAGAGCTTCGATTATTCAGGTTCCCATCCTCTCGGATGTGTGCTTGCACAATAAGTGAATCATTACATACCTGCAAAACTTGTTCTTCTGAGGATGACACAAACAGATCCATTCATTTTGGTTAACAGTATAAAGTTTTTGGCCTGGAACAGCCAGGAACATTGTCTGGCCAGTATCTTCTCTCAGTATTTTTATAACGAGGAATTCAGAAAGTACCTCAAGCGTATTAAAGTACCTGGCATCTTGTACTTACTGTTCCCCCCTCCCCCCTTCAAGTAAATGTAACAGTTAAGCTGCACAGTGAAGGTTAAAAAACCCCGCCTCTTACAAATAGTAAGGGTGAAAAGGGTGCAAACTTTTAGAAACACACTAAATTGGTATATTTTTACCACCCTGTTTCAAAAACAGAGCATCTTGAGTGTGACAAGCAGTGCTTTAAAACATCGTGAACTGAAGCAAAAGGTTAATTACCAGGATGAGCAAGGTACAACCTACAACCTGCCCTATTTGTTAGGAAAGCCAGGACATATACTCGGAAATCTGGTAATTCAGTTTAGAAGGTGGGAGTTTTCAAGCATTTCTGTTGGTCTGAATGACAGCAGAGCTCTGGCATCTAATACTCTTCCAGGTACACATGGAGAAACTATGTACCATGGTATCTGAGGCTGCAGTTGTTAAATCACAAGAGAAAAAAACTCGGATATTTACCGGTCAAGCACAGAGAGGTTATAAGCTTGTTGTAAGAAATGGGGCGAATAAGCATTATTCTTATCAAATGGGTACAGCACAGAGGCCCCAAACGCACTGACCACTTTGCTTTGTTCTGTTTGACATAAGGACTGCTGTTCTCCACTCGAGCCCACCAAGTTGCTTCTACAAAACTTCACCTTTAGAACTGGATATCCTGCTGCTTTTTTGGTACTGAAAAAGAAATGTTCATGGAAACAAGGGCAGTACATGTAAAAGACAGGTTGGCAACCTGTAAGTATGCCTAGCAAGCCTGCCTCCACTACAGATGAGAGATGCAATTTGTGTCTTGTTTTAAACATCCCATCACATTCTTCAACTTCTAAATCTGAAGGAGAGATGAGTATTGCAGTGACTGCTTAAGTTTCCCCAGTCATCTTCAGGCAGATAATCCAAGCTACTGAGTTTACTGAAGTTTGGGGGGAGGAAGGTGGGTTTGGTTTTTTTTATTTTTAAAAAAATAATAAAAACTCCAGTGATTATATTCACTAAAGGACTTGCACCCTACGACTCAACTTTAAGATCAATAGAGTATTTACACTACACAAAGCATCTCAATCAGTCATTCAAAGCCCAAGTATGAGAAAGGGCTTTGAACTGATCTCCACAAATCTCATCAGCACAGGGGCCTGTTTCTGAATCTTACTCCCTTTCATACAGGGTAGGATGGAAAGAATCAGAATGAACAGAGTCCATCCATTAGACATCCTCAGCCTACACTTCCCTCCTGATGGTTGAGCGCTACATACATTTCTCTGAAAAACAGTGAAAGCTACTTGAAATTGGCCCATGAGAGAAAGTAATTCCGGTCAAGGGTCTCCTCCTTTTTATAATATAAAGAGATCCACACTCATGCTCCACTCAGCCCAGGAATATCTGGATCAATTAAAACACCTCTTTCAGTGTAAGTCATACCCTGCCCTGAACTGGAAGAATGTTCAGCCCAGCTTCAGTTTCTGAAGCTGTAATCCCAAACAGAAATGAACATAACCATTCATAATCTCAAAAGTGACCACAGAACACGAGCTTTTTGGTGTCACTGCTTACGGGGAGTCTTCTGCTGCCTAGCATGCACCAGAACATCTTAAATATTCGAAACAGTCCTGATGAGTACGGGTGAACCTTACTGCCCACTCCTGGTATTTCCCAGCTACCAGTTCTGTAATCGCTGCACTGTTAGCAGCAGGTACAGCACAACTCAGTTCTAATTCAAGATTAACGTGAGTTACTGCGGCACTGTCACATTTAGGGAGTTGTAGATTGCGCCCTATAACAAAAAGCAGCGTAGGACTCAAGCTACAAATTATCTTCCTCAACTTCAACTAAAGCTCAGCAAAATACTTTAGCTGCTTAGCTCCAAGGTTAAGAAATCAATCCCCATTATTTTAGGTGGACTTGAAAAGGATGAAGCATGACTGAATGTGTTACCCTAAGTTCATCTGGCAGTAAATGAAAGAAAGGTACTAGGTAAGTATAAGGGGTCCAAAAAAAACCCCCACCCCCAAAAAAACCCACCAGAAAAACACAGCAAGGAAAGTGCTATACCCCCAATAGCACGAAGGCCAATGGTGGAGGGAAAAAGGAGACAATAGTATCAATCCAGTCATGCACCGAGAAACAAAACTTGCACACAAGAGGCCTGTTGTCATTGCCCTCCCTAAATTCTTTGCTTAAAATTTTTGTCTGCATTTGAAAAGCCTTTGACTCCAGAGCTACAAACTAGGATGACTAACTACTTGCTGTTTACCCATAAAATCCCACGACAAAAATTAAACCCTTTATAAAGAAAAGCTATATTGAGCTATAAAGCTCAGTCATGAAATAAAAGTACCTTGAACATCTAATATTCTCTCAACATCCTAAGAAACCACAATTATAACCAGATGTGCAAGTGTAAGGATATGAATATTGTTTATACAGCTGTAAAAAATAAAGAATGCAAGAAGGCAACATCATCAATAAAAGTGTCTTAATTAAATGCAAGCTGCTAAAACACAGCAGGCCTCCCACAGTAGCACTTCCTTCATAAAAATTTGGCTTTAGTGACAAGAATATTCCCCAATTTAAAGTGGCAAGTTGACACAAACACTACGTAAGAAACTGGGTCATCCAGTTTACGCTAAGTGTAGCGATGCTGTGTTTTTCTGCAATATCAAAATGAAGGTGAAAGCAGGCTGTCTTGTTTTTTCTCTAGAAAAAAGTCGTATGATTCCCTACCCACACTTGCTAATAAGTCATGTAAAATTTCGAACTACCAAAGCCTTTATTTGAAATTTAGTTAAGAGTCTATTTACTCTTTAATCAATGAGATTGTGGAAAAGGCAAAAGCAAAGCAATAAGAAAAAAGAAGAGTAAATCAAGTATTTTTAAGGCCATGTTAATTCTATGATGTCTACAGGACAGTCTTTATCACAGGGAGATGACCGCTCCTGGTTACTAACTTAAGTATACCCAATTCTGTTCCTGTGTAACACAAAAAGCTCTTTTTAATCAGCCTTCAGCGAGATCAACATACCGACCAACATTTCTGTTCTAAAACTAGGGCACGGGCAGGGAGGTAGGAGGGGGACACAACAAGAAAACAGAGAGGGAAGAGTCAGCCAGAGTAGTAGGAAACAGAACATTCTGTTAGTCCTCAAAGTTCTGAGAAAAAAGGATTCCTACAAAGATATTTACGCAGAAAGTTCAATTTTCTCTAGCAGACAGAATCACATCTACCTATAAATTCTATACAAGTTCCCATACACAGATACAGTACACTGAACCTTAAATATTTATACCGCTTTAAAACTCAGAGAAGTGAGGTGAAAATGCTTTTTAGGCCAATCCTAAATCTGGGGGAGGGCCTTAAAGGTGCATAAGAGCTATTATATAACACATCTCTGTTACCTACATAAAATGTAAGACAGATATACATTAAAAGTGAAAGTTCTTTATTGTGCTTGTGAAGGCCAAGTTCTACATCCAACACTTCTCACTTTTGGTGTTCACGTAAACCCAAGAACTAGAGTGTAAGTTAAAAAGCGAAAATCTGGAAAAAAAATCTTGTTTTCCTTTTGGTAATGGCAGCTTCAGTGCAAGTGACACCCAACTTCTGCATCTGGAATTTCAAATGATTTAACCGAAAGGACTTGTGAGTTTTAGGAACCACCATGTGAAAGGTTTAATCTTCAAGAAAAAGGAAGAACACTTGATAAATGCTTATCCATCTCAGGCATAAACTCAGTAACGTTTGTGAGAATACAGATGAAAATAGCAAAGGTCTGGCATGAGTAGTTACAGAATTCCTCCTCTTCAGTTTTCAAAAACAACAGACAATACAAGATTTTGATTCTTAAATTTATTTTTAGCAGGATGTGTGTACTAATGGATGGTGACATCATTAGAAGATAGGTCCATGTCCACCACCTGCAACAGAAGCTAGACAGATGTTAAAGAAAACAGTTTAGGCGTTAAAGATGACACTACTTACCCAGAGCGGACTTATGAAAGTCACCTACTAAGCAGTACAGTTAGCTTTCGATGCAGACATGATAGCTCATACTATTTATCTGTTATCAAAATTTCCTGTCAAGATTTAATGCATACATTACCTTGATTTTGATGAGAATCATGCACTTCTGTTTAGAAATAACTATTGGGAGAAACTCTTATTTTTAAAAAATTACTCACAGAAAGACTGGTTATTTGAATTTACTTACCTGTAAGGTTTCTTCAGAAGATAAGACATCTGCAAATTTAGGTCTACAGCTCCCATCTAAAGATTAATGTTAGCAAAAATTTGCTGGGAATTCAAATTCTAGTACTGTTAAACCAGGTCAACAGCAGGTAACATTTCTGATTCCACAAAGAATACAACCACTTGTTTCTTACAATACCTGGGTGTTTGACAAAGCAGTAAGGTAGGATCTCAGCAATATACTCACAGATGGGTGACACTAATTCAGAAAGAAATGAAGACTTGGTATGTTACAACCGAGAGACCATGTTATACTCAAAAAAAGTCAACAGTCAGAAGTCTAACGAAGGACACAAGCTTGTCTAGAACAAATTAATTTCACCAGAGATTAAACTTGAGCAGCAAAACCTAGGGACAGACAGTTCAGGAGATACATTCTCAAAAAATTAGCTGACAGGCCCTTTCCCAACGCTGTTTCAAATGAGAAGCCAAGAAGCAAGGCTCAATCTGAGGTATAGCATTTCGCAAGACTAGAAACAGAGTCCTTGCTTGAGAAAACAAACACATCTGGCTACAGGTATTTAGTATTTATATCCAAAGATAGCTATTTCTTAAACATAAAAATAATAATAATAATGAAAAACCCATCAAAACAGCAGAGGAACTAAGTCAGCTGGCTCTACAGACAGTAACATGAAGACATCCTGCTCTTACATTTCAAAAATTCATAATGTTTATCAGTCTGCACTTTCCAAACCAAAAGGCACTACTGGTAGTGAGCACAAAGTCACTTCATGCATCTTAGCGCAAATTTAGAAAATTATTTTAAGGTTCTTGGTGTTCACAATTCCATTTGTTCCATTTGATCACAATACCACTGCTCCATTTGTAATTTCTAATTGAGCTCTTTTGTTTTTACAGGAGCATAAATCTGACTGAAGGACGAAGTCACTGCCTTCTGAACAATTCACTGTCTCAGTGGTCTACTATACCTGAACAGGGTCTAATTGCTGGTAATGATCTACAAAAGGAAGCAAGTGTCTCAAGACAGACTACACTGATACAGTGGAAACTTGTCCTTTAAACACATCACACAAAGAGGGAAGGTAGGGCAGGCAATTAAGAACTTAAGGCTTCCTGGTATTTAATCTTCCAGGTTCCATTGTGCAGTTGGATCAGCTGCTACCGCAATCAGCACTACTGTGCACAGCATCTAAAAGTTGGTTGATAATCTTCCCACCGGATAAACACAGTGAAGCTGTGTTCATCAATTGCTTTTCTGTGAGGCACAGAGCAAAGGAAGGAAGTCAGGAAATAAGAGTAGTCTAGGAATGACACTTGGATCTAAAGGATCACTTCAGATACAGTGTGAATAGCATTTTCCTGAACAAAGACACCACAAAACGTGAACTCAAGCTATGAAGTTATAAAATGGTAAAGAAACAGAGTGAAGAAAATGTTCTTGACATGCCTGTAGGATATGAAATTTGAAGAGCAATTAATTCGTGCACGATGTGAGGACTACATGCATATGCTGCAATTACAGGGCACCACAACTGTTCAGCTATCTCCCCTTGCAAAAAGGATGCAGCTTCAGTTCTACCACTGTAATATCCAAGTTAGCACTGGAACTTAAGTCTCAAAGCGGACATAAGGGATTTGGGAAGCAATGGACATGAAATTAGGGACCTATTTAGGATACATGGGATGTTCAACAAGAAGCTCAACAGTATTATGTGGTAGGAAAAGAAAACAGATGACCGGTAATAGTGAAGAACGGAATAAGTCAGGGGGTCATTTGCTCATAATGAGCTGTTCACTCTGCATCCTTTTATTAATGAGTTGTCCTGTCATAATAGTCCTAGCGCTACAAATGCTGCTAACCAGCTGTGTTAGAGGCTGTAGAACCTAAAACTACGTTGTACTGTGTTAAATGGATGTTTGAGTCAGGTTAAAAACTTGTGCTGAAACCAGTAATTGAATTATTATTTAAGCATCTTCACAAACCTACAACTACCAGAAAACACATCTATTATCAAAAAGGATATTACTAGTTATGAACCGCATTGTTTAAGACTTACAACAATGAAAAGGTCAAGAAAAAATTTACTCTATGAAGAATTAAATTTGTACCATTCAGGATAAGATTATCTGCAGTACCGAAACTAAGTCTGTACATATAATGAAGACCGAATAGGCTAAAAGACAAAGACAAACACTGCAGTGATTATGGTTGTAACATTACCTAATGTTGAGCTGGTTTAATAGATTTAACACACTAGAACCAAAAAAGTATTGTTAAAAATGTGCTGGAAGCAAAGACCTAACAGTGTCAATTAAATATTGACCTTTGGAGAAAAAATTTGTTTAGGCAAACTAAAAACATTTGCGAGAACAAGCTTTAGTGAAGAATGGACTAAAACAAAACATTACGCACTTCCAGCTTATGCTCTTTCTCTGCAAGGAATTCTTTTTGACATCGGAGAAAGTCTGACAACATTCGAGTTAGCTGTTTTCTATCATCTATTTCAGCTGCCAACCTGCCATTGTAATCCGCCAGCAACATACATGCATCATCTACCATTTTGGACAGTTGCTCTCCAGATTCCTTATCTAAAAAGCAAGCAGAGAAAAACAAGTAAAGCACAACATCATATATCGTCAAGTTCTCAGAACAGCATTTCAGCTACTGGATCCTCAACCCTCACCTGTTATTCTGTCTAACAGGGACACATCTTGGACCTCTATAGGCAAAGAAGCTATTCTCTGATGAACTGCTGCATCCCCAGAGGCAGCGTTTTCTAGTTCTTGTAATGCTCTAATGAGATCTGTGGTCTGAAAAAAGCATGCAAGATTGAGAGCTAGTTTAAATAAACAGATCCTAGTACAAAACAGTATTGCACAATACGCTTACAGAATCAATTTGATGCTAACTGTAAAAGCATTTATGGTATCAGCATTATAGCAACATTCTATCCCCTCTCACACTGAAGCCAAAACAAAGCCATTAATTCTCAGAACAACATTGCAGTATTCCTAGTTTTAAAGGTCATCTTCTTAAAATAGATTTTTTCACTTAAATTTTTGGTATAGGACTACTTATACATCTTAATTTTGACAGCAGTGATTATTTTACAGTACCTTTCATTTTACTATATATTTTTGGAATTATTTTTCTTGTAGTTTTGCTTCACTATCGCATCAGACTAGATCAGTGCACTTGTTTTGGAAGTAGGGCTGATGTTCATAGAAGCCCAGAAGTCTGTTACAGAGAAACATACTAAATTGTGATTATTTGAGGACAGTAATTCCTTGCCGTAACAAAAAACCTTTTGAGATGGGGCAGTACAATAACAAAAAACCCACAAGAATTATAAAAGCCATAACAATGAAAGGTAGACGAGAACTTTTCCCAACTATGATAACTGCCACATTGAGAAATATTTTATTAATAGAATAAGACTGTTATCAGTTCAATACGTGTGCTACTGGTTAACACCCTGGAAACCAAATGAGAACCTACAACACTGTAGAAGCTAATGTTGAAATCCTGATGTGGACAAAGCTGGATGTATAATTCATACATTCTGGTTTAGCTTCAAACTCACTAAAGTTAACAGCATTCTCAACTTCTTAGATCCACTTGTAACCTAAAA
The DNA here is from genome assembly GCA_013399095.1 of Psophia crepitans. Taxonomy (NCBI): domain Eukaryota; kingdom Metazoa; phylum Chordata; class Aves; order Gruiformes; family Psophiidae; genus Psophia; species Psophia crepitans. Next base: position 213,312 of record VWZZ01001259.1, read on the forward strand.
GTACTGTGAATAAAAGTTTCAGGTGTACTCACCCTTGCTCAGAAACAGTACCTCATTAAAAAGAAAAACAGAGACCATTCAAAAAATCAAGAGTATCAAACCACACGCAAATACAGAATTTCATAAACGTGCTTTTACCTGTGGAGGGTCAGTGGGAGAACTTCGAGGTGAACAGTTATTTTCATCAACTTTTATCTGGTCATATGTGCGTTTCCTCACCTTTCTGTCTCCATCTAAATGAAAACAAACAGAGGAGTCAGAGAAATAATATTTCAAACAAGAGATTGAATCTCCATACATGCACAAAATACTTACACAAAGCTTGCCTAAGTTGTTCTAATACATCATTTTCATAAACAGACCTTTCTTCCCAGATAGAGAGCACTCGGCCAAGGTGTTTCTTACAACTCTCATCAGACTCACTGTTATAAGAAAAAAGCAAAAATCAGCACTAGGCAAAAGTACAGCACTGCTGTATTATTACCTTTCACAGAAGAACCTGGGCATACTATATCAACATCAAAGTTTCAGAAGTCCAATAATCTCAGAAAATAGTAAAATCACGTTTTTCAAAAAAAGAAGGCAAAGACCAGTTCAAGATGTCTTAGCACACACGTTAAAAAAAGCCAATGCCCAATTTCCTCTTTGTGTTTACTTGCTCAATCCATATAGCTGTAGGCCCATAACCCTAATACATGAACACTGCAAACAGGTTTGTGTTGCTTCAACAGCCACATAGCAGGTGAAAATAATTCTTTATCAAGACTCTAGCGTCCTCACGCAACAAGGTGAATGGCTGCTGGGAAAAAACAAATCATGCAATACTAGTAATGAAACATATCAGACTGCTGTAGTATGTAAACACAGACTGAAAGCAAGTCTTAACTTAAAGCATGATTAACAGCCTTCTACGGCAAGAGGGACTGAATGCAGATGAATTTACTATGTCAGTTCATCCAACAGCATTAAGACTATCCAAGATCAAAAGAAACAGCATACCAGGACTAGCTAGGACAGAAAAGATGAACCAAGTACTTGTTTAAAACCCCCTGAAATAGTGTATGATGGACACTGTACATAACAGTTTACTATACCTTGAAACATGCTTAAAAGCCTCCACTATTACTGGAGCAAAATCTTTTGTAAATTCTGGTCCTTTTCTTTTGCTGTTCTGTATGACATCATTGGCCAAGTACAGGAATGTCAGCTTCCTATTTGGTTTTGCTAAGGGAAAAGAGTGATAAACAAGAGGAATTAGAAATTTTAGTTCTTCCAATTAATACCAATGTATCCACATTTATACTAAACATAACCCAAATAAAATGCGTTTTTCCTATTCTTGTTACTGCTTACAACATTTCACTCTAATTTTGCACTTCAGGTGGAAAAACTGTGGTCCCTCATTGGCTTTTCTTTCTTTTCTGCTGTACCTCTTTGCTCAGATTCTTTCTGCTTCGTAATAAGACACAAGTTCCCCAGTAGCCCCATCTCCAAAAATAAAACATGATATTGCAAAGTGTTCTTCAGCCCTTAACTATTTTCAGGTGTTTTCCTGAGCCTAATGTCATTTGTCTGTTTGGTAGCCTTCATGCGTTTCTTTCACGAACTTAGCTTCCCTTTGAGCCTGCATACATTGCTTACACCCATGAAGCCCTCTGACCAGGAGCTTCACAATCACTCACGTGAAGAACCTTCTCCTTTGGATTTTAATGTCACTGTCTTCTATAACCACCCCTCATCCTTGTATCTGAGCAAACTGAACAATCCCTAGTCAATCTCTCCGTATCACTGTGATACTCCCCTCCCTCGTCTCCTAGTCATTAAAACTCATGTACCTGCAGATGTAGTATCAATAAAACATTTTCAAAAATCACTTTCAGGCTATTGTGGTGCAGCTCCTCTTCAAGCATTTTATGTTTTACCCCATTCTCATTAGCACACAATAGATTACAAGCTTCTAATTTACAAGTTGCTTTTGAAAATCTATTTCATGTTTTTTAAGTGTTACTACTCTGGTATTTTTGTTTACCATCACACTTCATCTAATCTTCATTAGTCTACAGCTTTCTCAAAGCTGCAACTCTTATTGCAACACTTCTAACCTTGCGTTAACACCAGAAAAACTTTTGATATCCATTATCACCACACAGTCTTAATATGTATGCTCTGACTTTAAAAAGAGGTTTCTCTTGAAAGACAAGACTTAAGTTTTACCTGCCCTCTCGAGGAGAGCAGCATTCTGGTAAAGCCAATTTAGGATTTCTTAAAACTTGTGCTTAGTTCCCAATATGATTTGATTTTATTAATTTCCATTCCAGCCTCTCAAACATGCAGAACCATTATCCTCATATACCAACAAAAAATTCACTGCCGATAAGCTTTCATTCTGAAGAAGTGTTTTTGGGAATAAATTTCTCCTTGGAGTACTGAATTTTTCCCATCCTCTTGGACAGACACATCCAACAAGTTAAGAGAGTTCTGGATTAAGTGGGGGGGACGCCTGCATTAAAAGTAAAAATGCACCTATCTCTTAGAATCAAGGCAAACTAAGAAGTGGCAAAAAAAAAATTGTTTGGAAGTGCTGGATACAAGATGGATCTATTAAATCTGCTCCAAACAGTGAAGTCACTACATGCAAACACTCAGGGACTTCATCTATTTGGGACAAAGCCTAGCTAAACTAAAATTTAGAGTTTTATAAACTTATGCTACCTAGTTTATCAAAAACTGACTGACAATATAGCAACACATCTCCTACCTATGTTTCAGATAAATCACAGTTCTGACACAGAAAGCTTTGAATTATTCAAAGATAAAGTCTTAGAAAACATGTCTTGTCTCATGGGTGCACCAAAATTAACTAGTGTTTACCAAAGCTGACCCTGCCTTCTCCCCCAAAATTCTTAAGTGAGCCCAGAATTAGGACTCACAGTCTAATTAAGCAGAATGTTCCCCATACTACATCCTCTGAACTGCATACAGGATAGGTTCTTGTCCATCTATTTCACAGAAAGTGAGTTATGTTTTAATCCTCAGTGATGTAACTCATTTGTGACAGACCTCAACTCCAACAAGTAACCAAATCAACTGAGCTGGTAAAGACAGGAGATCCATGCAGTGCCCTGTAAGACAGGTGACATTGACGGTCAAAAGCCTAGACTTTATCTATTCACTACAGTAAACAGATCAATATACTGTGTTTGGAAAAAGCATGCTAAAATCCAGAAAGTCACTTTCAAGCTTATTTCCTCTAGTATTACCTTTTCAGCTTCCTACTACAATTCAACAGAAACAAAGCTGCATTGAATGCAAAAAAACCCCTCACAACACTATTAAGCCATCCATGGTTTTGGTTAGAAATTCAACTAATATTCTACCCTTATTTTCACAAAGAATATTATGAAGTAAAATTTAGTTGTTCTTGCTGTAAGAATGTTCTGTGCAAAATTCCAAGGCTAAAAATTATGTCTATTCTCAAGTGTTCCCTTTCATTTTACAAATATTCAGGAGTTTACATACCAGCTTACTACCACTCTGCCTTACATGATACTGAAGTGCAACACAACCTTTATCAAGTGAGGTTGCCAACACTGAGTTGAAAACCCCCAGTGTTCTATCGCTATATGACTGTAAATTAACTAGAAGTCTGAAATACAAAATTAAATTCCAAACCAGGTAGATATGTTCTGAAGAAAACTACCTGGTTAAAGCATCTCTCTTCAGTAGCAGTGACACTAACTTTTCAGCCTCTGACTTTGTACACCAAAATGGATCAAAGAACAGTTAGCCTATTTTTAAAAAGTGTCCTCAACACGTGGCAAGGCTATTAGCAAAAGCAGCCTTACTGTCAGAAGAAAATGAAAGGAAAAAAGGTATGATCTTAGGTTAAAGACGACTCTGAAAGGCACATACTGCTAGAGTGTATAGCGTTAGAAGTAGTTAGCCAGCAGTACCTCTGTTACACTAACAGTACACAGTCTGCAAACACAAAACTGCTAAGAAAGCATCCATGTTGGACTGAGTCATCATCTTTTCAGAAGCCCTTTGCAGTGTTCACATAACTTGCTTGTTTCAGTTAGATTTACCCACCAAAGCAGCTCCTTGAGGTGCTGGATTCTGAAATATTTTAACAGGTCAACAGTGCTGGCTGATGTAAGGGCTACATTAAGCAGATTACCCTTAAAGCATCCACAATGAGACTAACTGGCACTGGTACTTCACAACTGCAGTTTAGTCTGTTCCAAAAATATACCCAATGTATTAAAATGCCAGTGAATATTCTGTAGGTATGAATGGTATTTCACCTGCAACTAGCACAATCAGGCATCTGCGGTGAAAAGACTTAATGTGTTCATTATCAAGTCTTAGTTTTCAGCAATCCTACTTCTTAGGAATACATACTTGTTGGCCTGGCCTGGGTATTTCTGATTATCTACCACTCCAACACAGATGCCCTGAGATTGTATGGTTGAGTCCATAATACCTTAAGAACTTTAACACCGAAGAGCAGTGCTCCAGCACTTCAGGGAGCTGCTCTAGTATTTTACTTTAGTGCATGAAACCCTAGTATTCCACCTTGGAAGGCACTAAGCACATTGTTTTCACCGAGGTTAACTCTGGCAATCAAAGCCAGCATTATTATCCATATTTGTCTTCTCCAGGTTTACCTCCTGGCATTGGAAATCGAGCTCCCATGAAGATTGCTAGAAACACATACACTAGTTTCATGCACCTCTTGCCGTTTCAGACATACAGGAAGAAACTACAGAGAAAGAGAGAGATATAAGGGATTTCACTTACATCCCACTAGAAGTGTATAGACTATTGACCATCTGAAAATGTTACATCAAAATTTAACTTTCCACAGGTCAGCTCTGCTATGCCAACTGACCTTGAATGAAAATATCATTTAACAAGAGGTTTTGAGAAAATGAGAGTCAGTAGGTTAAAATCCCACAACAGTTATCAGTGGTAAACAGTTCCTTTTTTCTGAAGTTTTCTAGTAAGGATTCAAATAAAGATTTGACTCAATTATTGCTTTTGAAATACATTAGTCTACATACATGCAGCAGAGTATATGAGTATCAGCACTTCTCCCAAAATCCCTGGGACGCTTCCTGTGTCATAGCACGCTTCATACTTTTGCAAGAAAAGCTGCAGGACATCTTTGTAAATGCCTGATGAGCTTTCAAGCTTTTTATTACCAGACTCAACTCAGCTTTTTGAAGTCAAACAGCAATCAAACTTGAGTGCAAGATCACTAACCCTTCACAGTGAGAGCTAACCTGAGTTTTTATGCATGCTGATTAAGTACAGCATCTCTGATAACATGACTGAAAGTATATCTGTAAAAAGTCACTTGAGAGGCTACCACCAGAAAGGACAATTCAAAGATAATATACTTCATAAAAGGCATGATGTACAACAAGCACTTCATCTTAAAATTCATTAATCTTCTGTTACAAAAAAGTTAAACTAAGTATTCAACATCACACAGTCACCTGATTCTCCTGGCGAATTTTACCAAGGTTTGAGAACTGCTGTTTCCTTTTCAAAGAGGGGAATAGGAGTGCCCACAGAATGTGTTCAAGGTTTGAGGGTCCAAGTATCTTGACTTTGAGTTTGGAGGCTAGTAGACAAAGGGAACACAGCATACAGCCAGGGCTGGTAAAGAGGCCATCAGTACCAAATTACCACAGGGATGTGAGAAAGTTGGTCACAAACCAAGGAAATCATTCCAACATAATTAGTCTGCAGAAACTTCTCAGTGCACTTAGTGTATCTTGAATTACTTGAACACATGAAACAAACCAATTCCTTTCATTGCCTGGCCTGGCTGGTACAATGCCAAGATGACTCGACAGCAGTAACGGTTTTAGGATAGGAAAAGACACTTAAGTATTCAGAACCTGAATGATGAGAGATGGGCAGGCAGAGGTTAGACACCAGGACATGGGTAGTACAGCAATAAATTAATATAGATTTGCATGCACTGCATTCTCTCAAGACTTCAGTATTAAGAGTCAACTGGATTACACAATCCAAATGTGACTACTTTAAGTGAAAGATTCTTATATCGATAATCCATTGCTCTTGACTGTAGGTCATTTTGTAAATCATACATGTAGCAAAAACTTTTCTCTAACTTGACTCAACAACTCACATTCACCGCAAGTTTTGTTAGCTGTTGGCTGATCTTCAACCCTTTTGCATAGATGAGAAGATTCATGTGGATAAGCAGGAAGGTACCCACAACCACCTCTGTCTTGAGTATCTTACAGGCCTCCTCAAGAAAACCTAATAACCAGTGAAATTAGTAAGCCATTGTTTTGTTTCTTTAAAATAAAACAAAATCTATTCATTCTCTCAAATGTATCACATTGGCCAATGACACTATACCACTGCTAAGTAAAATAATTTTAGAAGACCAGTAGAGAAAGATTTCCTCTCCTGGCAGAAAAACTACACTACAAAATACAGAAAATGATTGCTTTATATCAGAAACTTGTTTTCACATCTGCAGGGCAACATATTTCCACCACTTTTGGCTGTGGTTCTGCTCTAAAGCAGCTGACAGTATCAAAGTAATTCAGACTTAGTACAACTTTCGAATCTGGTTTCAACATTGCTAGGCCTTCTCAATTTTTCTACTAAGATGCTCTATCTTCCAATTTTCAGCAGCATTGAGCAACTGCCACAAGAGCCACTCGCTTAAGAAAAAGGTACTGCATCAATGCCAACATCTGTAATGAGTGAGGACGCAAACACTAGCACATGGCCCAGCAGCACAAGTTGTAGACAAACAACCATAAATAAGCAAAAATAGTTGCTTCTTATGCCACTGAATGACTTCAACACCCCAAAGTTCAAGCATAATAAACTGGAACAGCAGGTAAACTGGTAGAGTCATATGCTAAAAAATATGTCCCTCTGTAGCAGGCCAGATGCACTTACACAGCTACACAATTGTAGCTGTCTTAAAGATGAGATACAATGGCCTTGTTAACCTGGATAAGTTTTGCAGTGAATTGCACCAATGATTGGTGTGACCCTGGTGGGGTGACAGATGACAGCCAGAACAAGAGGTCAAGTGATTTGGGGAGGATGTTCAGCATCAGTTTCTGAGACTGACTAATCTAGGAGATGCCATGTCAGCCTCTAAGGAAACAGATATCTGAATCTGAAGTTAGGTTTAAAGATACAACACAACTACTACTAAAATATCACTAGGATGTAAATAGCTAACAAGTGACAGAGCTGGACTTGGAAAAGCTAACAGAAAATCAATTGACAGGAAAAGATGATATTACAGACAACTAACTGGAGCTTGAAATAAAAAGCCCCATATTACCAAACTCAAACATTTAGCAATTTTATTTTTTCCCTTTTAAACAACAAACAACAAACTCCTACAGTTGCAGAGAATCCTGAAACCAGGGAGCAAGAGATGTATGCAAAAAACCATACCTGATTTGCAAGTAACAAAAAAATAAGTCCTCTACAGCCTCTATCTCAGAAAAGCCTCTTCAAGGGGGTTTTAAGGGTTTTCTCAGTAGCCACTCAGTGACTGCAGGCTTATGCAACAATATTGTGTGTAATGCCACTATTTAGTTTAAAAGTTTAAAAAAAAACACCTGTAAATCAATGGCTTTATGGATATACGAAATTGAATAATTTTATCGGGCCCACCGCTTGCACTTAAGGAATGACTGAAGTGTTCACATTACAGTTAATTAACTAGTACTACTTAAAACATTGAGTAAGCTTATGACTACACTAAGTAATTAACTATTTAACTTTGAGTGTTACATTTCATACATCTAAAATCTAGCTGAAGCGGGATCATTTTCCTCAGTGCATGCTTTTCAAGTCTTTGCAAAATTCTACCTTACCCCCCAACCCAATAAGGTCCCTGCAACACCATTAGGTTATGTGGCAACACCATCACAAAAGTAAATCCACAGAAGTTATTTTGAAGCAATCGTGAAGCTGCCATATCACAAGTATCAAAGAAAAAAAGTGACACTTTTCTAGAATCAAAATCTAAATTGCATGAGATTCTCACATCAGTAAGGCATTTACTACAAATGAAGTACTGAGAGAGTAGCCTCCACATCAAATTATTTAATCCATAAATCAACTACGAAATTCAAAAGAGTGCAGACTCATGATCAGCATAAGCCAGTGCTAACACAGGCTGAGGCCTAAAGGGGTGAGTATTATCCTCACAGTCTCCTTTGTGTCAGCACCAGCTTTCCATCCGGGAACTAATCTATTTCAAAACCAATTATTGGTTTTCATCAGCTGCTCAGCACAAGATAGTGTCAGCAAAAAGAAGCATCAGAAATATTTAAAGACATATTTAATCAACAGCAGAGTGGAAAAGGAGCTATTCTGTTGTCATTGTAGACCTCTGCTTATCTGTCAAAACAGGAGAAATCTTCGTTATTTCATTACAGTTATCATTTAAGTTAGAGGCATTCTATTAATCTTTTCTCATCTTTTTACTCACCAGCGAACAAAAGATCAATGAACTACAGAATTGATTCTTCACTATTCATAGTAGTAGAGAGTGAAAACACTCACTGTTACATACACTAGAGTGTGGAGTACCTGGAGTGACAGCTGAGTGGTTTTGCACATATGCAGAATCAGAAATATTTAATAGCTCAGACAGAGCATCAGCTCTGCCACAGCCCCACCCTAGTGGCACAGTTCATCCATGCATTTTTCATTAGCATAGATTTCAGGTCAGGCACTAAACAGAAAGTTTCTACACTCAGTCTCTTGAAGCATATAATACACAACTCCTTATCATAATTTCACCAAACTACTGGTTGATTAAGACAACATCCTTTCCTTAAATATTTGTGACAATTACTAGGAGTGTCTGGACAATTCAGAGTTATCAGTACTTTCACAATACAGTCAATTCGACTACATTACACTAGCTTTCCTCCAGTTTTTTTATTATTTCTAAGAATGACCCTATGAATTCTACATGCCAGTATTTTAAGAACTACATATAAAAGTTATAGTAGTATTAGGGATAAAGCATATACACATAGTCCTTCACTAATCAGTTACGTCAACCATCTTGATGCAACTTCAGCAACACTGGAGTTCACAAGACAAATCCAATGTTATGTAACTGCTCCAAGTTCCAACAAAGACACGCAAGTTTTGCCTGTTCTCCAAGTTTACTTCTAAATCCAAGAATTCACCAAGAGAATCAATGAAAGTTCAACTGCAGAAAACCTGCAGATGAAAGCACACAGAACCAATGATCTGTAGAGATGTCCCACTATGGGATCTGAACACTATCAATTAATTCAAGAAAGGGACAAAGATTTTATGTTGTCTAAGTTATATGCACATTTGAAAAGCTGCTTCTTTACCTCCACTCTAACACGATATAAAGCAAATTACTATTTTAAAAATAAAAGAATCAGAACCAAACATTTAGGAACAAAAGTGTTGTGATCCTAGCGCTTGTTTTCATGAATAACTAAAGACATCTTCAGAAAGGTTCACGCAAGCTGATCTGACACAAGGGATCTCTTACCAAAACTGAAAGCATCCAGAAAAAAAATAGAGTATCACACTGTATTATGTTCAACTCAGTTAAACAATGTCCCATGAGCCTGAAACAGAGTAGGCTAGAAAGAAGGTCTGGAGATGAGGGTGACAATAAAAAAGGGATACAATGAAAGGAAATACAATTTAGAAAGGCAAGGTTCAATGTTCAGTTCCAGGACACTACTGGCTAGTCATAGCAGCAGAAAACGCCATTATATTTTGTGTCCATGTTCTCCAAATAGAGAGCATTTTCTTCTCAGGTACAAGAGAAACCATGTTTCCACAGCTTGCACGGTGGGCAAGTCAGGAGCCTGAAACTCTGTTTATGGCCTCGTTGTCAGCATTCTGCTTTGTGATGTTTTATGCAAGTCACTTCACCATTGCGCACTGGTTTCCCTTTTCATCTTCAACATGCTGCCTGCCTAGATCATTAAATCCACCCTTTGGGATTAGGGGTTGTCTTACAATTCTGTGCTGCAATTAGCAAGAAGTTAATACCAGGCAAATGTAAGCTAACATTCATGAAGCTCGGGTACTATTATCAGAGAAGGAAAATTAAAATACATCCCACATATCTTAACTATGCCAGCTTCAAATGAAGTGGTAGAGAAATATACAAAAGAAGCAACACTTCACATAAGGCCTAAAAGCCCAGAAGAAAAGGTGCAGGAACTTGAAAGCAGTTAACTTGCTTCTATCGGAGGTAGGCTATCCCATGCTTTTCACAGGTCATCAGAAAAAATTTAACTGTGAAGCAGCAAAAGCTGGATAATAACTTCAACAAACCAAAGATAAAAGCAATTATAGCAGCTATGGTCATCAGAAGCTCCTGAGCTACATCCTCAAAACAGGCTTGAAAGTGAAAGCTAGACATTGAAAGCTGAGAAAAACCAAAGTATTCCCATGAGTTCTTAAGATCATAATTATCCTTCCCTCTCAATGCCACCTTCAAAAACATAGCCCATGTTTCAAACATTTAATTTCTCCAACCAGTCAAACTGCAAAACAGGAAAATTATGCTACTAAAAGTTAAGGACTGACTATTTATATTACAGATTATTATGAACTGGTATTATGCATGTAAATAATGTTAATTAACCAAAACTCTGGCTGGTGTGTCAGTTTACGATATCTTTCTGATATCATTCAGAACACCAAACATTGAAGTTTTTGTTTAGAAGGCCCAGAAATGTGAAATGTTTCAGATGCAGACCAGAGATCCATTCAAGTGTTCTCGAACAAGAAAGCAAGCTTCCAACAAACATATAGTGAAAATATGTTTATTTCAGAAGATGAAATATGCCACCGAGTAAGTCTTCCTTTAGACAAGAAGAAAAAGAACTCACACTTGAAAGTTCAAAAGATGACATTTCAGACAAAAAGCACATATTAAAGAAAACCACAGTAGTCATGTGAAAGCCTACAGAGTTTATAAGAACATATATTTTACGGTTTAGTATTACTTCATACTCAAGATTTTTATTTTAAGAGTGGCTCTATCCATTTGCTATGAAGATATGCCCCCTAATCAAGGGGCAGTTGTGATCCAGTCATGCACTCCTTGTATTCCATTACACATAATTTCTGCAAGTCGACTACTCCTCTTCATTGTGCAAAACTAAGAGAGTAGTTTCTCTTTCCTAAGTCCTGTAATGACTTAGTGTTATTTTTTCTCTCCACTTGAAAAATCTAGCCTTCTACTTTTGCCCATTAAAGATCCACATATTAATGGGGCTCCAAAGGAAGCTAATGGAAGACAGTAACATTTCCTAGAGCAAGACAGAGCTCTAGTAACCGATTTTTCTTTTTCTTAAATGAGTCAATTTAAGATCAAGTTACTTTCCAGCCAGGTCAAATAAATTTTCACATGCTATTTCTGCCTTTTAGTCCCTGAACGACTGCCTATAGCTGTAAATTCTTTCCTGTTAAAGTGAAAGCCACATAAGAATTCAAGTCTGCACAGTCAACAGCAAATACTCAATACAGGTAAAGAAACACACATCTTTATTATGCTATCACCGGTACTGTGCATCTGGCAAAACCAGTAAGTAAAAAAACACTTTGGACACATTATAATGTTCTTCTCCCAGAGCGTTCCCACCCTCAACTGCCCTAGAATAGCTGCTGGCATAAGTGGACAAAGCCACCGCACAGTTAACCGTCGTTACAGATGACGAAAGACAGGGCCTAAAAAGGGTCGTTTTGGAAGAGCCGCAACTACCAGCATTAAAACGAGAAGCCCTGAACCTCGTGCTTGCCGCCTCCCTTCCTTTTGCCCACTTTCCTCCCACAAAGAAGGGGACTAAAACATGAAAAGTAGCCTCCTCAAAGGCTGAGGGAGGAAAAGGGAATGGAGGAGAGAGGAGAAAAGAGGAGCGAAGGGAGTGAAGAAAAAAAGAGGAAGAGAAGCACCTCCCAGTCATCAAGAAATTGAGATCCGGGGTTTAACACGTGCCCCAGCAGCTCCGTTTTCCCCAGGCGCCGGGGCGGGCCGGGCGGCCCGCCCTCCCCCTCTCTCTCCCCTCCTCCTTCCCCGGCTCGACAGGCCGAGGAGGCCTGCCACCCTCCCCTCAGCAGCCGCACACCCGAGAGCGGCCTCCTCCCACCGCGGCTGCCGCCTCCTCCAGACCCGCCACCCCAAGAAAGGCCCCACCCGGCGTCCGAGGGCGGGAAAAGGCCCGGCGGTGGCGGCCTTACCAGCCTCACCTTTTCGCAGCTCCCGCTCCCACACGCTGACGATGAGCGCCGAGTGCTTGCGGTGGTGGATGAGCCACAGGCTCAGGGTCTGCACGCTCTGCTGCGAGTTGCTCAGCTCCGACAGCTTCCGCTCCAGCGCCGCCT
>VWZZ01001259.1:226091-240079 GCA_013399095.1 Psophia crepitans
CCTCAGCTCGCCGGCCGAGAGCTCCGAGGGCTGTGGCCTTCAGCTCGCCTCGCTCCAGGTGACCGTCAGTCTGCGTGCGCCAACAGTGCCTTACCAAGTGACTCTGGAGGGGTTTCCTAGCGAGCTCTGGGACGCCGGGGCGTGTGGCGAGCAGGAACAGAGTTGGGGGTCGTTGTTACAAGAGACCCGGGGTGTGAACGTTTTGTCCTGGGAAAGAACAAAAAGGCATAAATAAGGCCCCAAGGCAACCCAAGCCTACCGATTTCCTTCACTTTGCAGGTTAATAAACTTACCATGACGTGGCGTGCGTGATACTGCATGTTCGCGCGTGGGCTCATGCTCCACAAATGTATCTGGCCTCACTTTCAAAACCTATCTTTATTATTTTTTATTTTCTGGCATTGACATTATCATGTGGCAGAATTCCACTGTTCAGTTGCAGCATTATGTGCAGAAGTGTTTCTTCTTGGTTGTCTCAAACCCATTCCCTGAAAGCTCCATTGCATCCTTCCTACTTGTGCTGTTTTGGAAATAGTGAATAAAAATGGTTCTCTGCTCACCTTTGCATTCTTTCCTAGATTTTATATTCTGTCATCTTCAGTCATTTTTCAGGCTGAAGGATCCAAGTCGGTTCTTAACATGGAAGGTGCTGTACGCTACTGAACATGAGTAGCATTTCTAGCCTTGCTACTGCTCTTCCATAAAAGACCTGACATCACTTCTTACTTTAAACATTACCAACAAACTGATGTTTTCAGAGAACTATCCACCATAACTCCAGCAGGTCTATCCTGAATCCTGCGTCTGTAGCCAGTAATTATGACTGCAGTTAATGTCTTTCTCAGTATTTTTAGTATTTCCATAAAATTACGTGTGTTTTAATTAGAAAAATATGGGTATATCTTACTCTTGGGACATCCTGGTGATGGTGAAGTATCCACCCTTAAAACAGAGTATTCCTATAACCTTTCACACATCCAGTTTGTTCTCGCCAAACAACAGAAACTTAGTTATGAAAAAAAAAATCTGTATTTTTAGAACTTTACAAAGTTTTCTCCCGATTTCATGTCTGACATTCAGAGAAGATATCCCAGCAGATGGCTTTCAGGCAATTTTCCAAATATTGGTTCCTCGTGAAATCTTCCCTTTAACCACAAAACATTGGTGAGGGTGAGGTGAGAGTGTTAGTAGATTTTAATATGAGTTCTACTTACAAAATCATCTGTGGCACAGATGATTTTGGGGGAACTAGGAAGGATTTTGCAAAAATGCTTTGACAAGTTTAAGTGAGAAGCTGCACAGATCCTGACACGGTCTTTTTTCCTATCAATTCAGTGCATTTTGATCATGAATGGAAGAACCTGTAATGCATTGCTATTTTTGCTATGTACAGCAGAGGACACTCTGGCATTAAGTAGAACTGGTCAGTGAAGTAAAATTAAAATTAAAACATGGATGCAAGCATTAGAAGAATGAAATATGAACGGTAATCTAGTAACTGACATTCAAATACCATTTTCTGGAGGCATATCTTCTGACACTAGCAGGAGAAACTTGTGGGGAGCTATGGAAAAAGAAACATTTCTCTCACATACAAGACTAGATTAAAAAGTGTCTAGCAATAAGCAGTGAAATTTAGATGTTAAAGCAAAAAAGATAAGGAAAAAGAGCAGGAAATTGGTAGAGAATTTTAGTAATGATTGTAGAAATGTTTATTACTACTTCCTCTTCATCTTTAATTCCACATTATCAGAACATTTTACAAACAAGAATAAATCCTCTGAGATACGTATTTGTTCTGTAAATAAATACATTTAAATACTGAGAGTGATTTATCATCTGTGTATAATATAGTGTATAATATACAGCAAAACTGAGAATTTACTTTCCTCATAAATCTTTATAGCACATTTTAACTTTGTAACTATAACTGTTTATATCAGTCATCTAATTTTAAAAGCTATGCTTATCTGGTCAGTGAATGGAAATTTACCACGAGACTTGCTCAACGTGAAGTGACTCTCATACAGGAAGTATTGACAATGGAGAGTTCCTTTGCTGCGAAGCTTTGAAAACCTCAGCTTTCATTCAAAAACAATTGATACATTATTCACCTGCCTTTAAAAAATTCACCCACAGGGGCGGAATTGCCAACAGATGCCAAGTTTTTTTCCACCCACTCCTGTCTTCAAACCATTGGTAATATCGTCACTCCAATTTCCTAGAACAAAGTACTGTGCTGCTCCCTTCAGCCTGACCACCGTGGGTGGGTGGCTCTCCCGCTCCCGGAGAAGGAGCCCTGTGCAAGCATAAGACAATGACTCTGAGTAAATTACTCGGTTGATGTTGTAGAACACAGGACTGGGAGGCTCTAGTTCAAAGATGTAGCTACATTTCCGACTGCGGTCACCAAGAGGCTGTGCAGCATCCTTACGCTTCATGTGCTGGTCACAGATTTTTTTGTTTCTCTTTTCCCTTCTCCCAAGGACACCCACATAAAACCTTTCTTAAGAGGGGAATTTTACCTCTGTAGCAGTTGGAAGTTTTAAATTCTGTTACCTTGAGGGAATGCTGGGAAGTGTTTAAAAACAGGAAGAGCTGATGTCTCTAAACTAGCAATTTTATTCCTGATACTGCATTGTGGAAAAGATGAAAGAAAAAAAAACAACCCTTCAGTCCATACCATTGCTTTTTTTTTAATAATTTTTTATTTCCCCAAATATCTGAGCATTTCTATAATCCGGTCTTAATTCAAAGAGAAGACTTAGTTCTACTGGGGTGCTGGGGCATGCAGCGTCTTGACTCTACTATAGGACTCTCTCGAAAGCGACTATTCCAAGCCACAGGCCTTTGTGCGTTCTCTTTCTCCTCCTGAATCACTCCAGCTGACCATTGGACTACTGAACCCCGTTTTTTGGACTACCCTTCAGCACATCTAGCTGGGCTTAGTGCCTGATGCTCTTGGAGGCGTGATCAAAATGCAACTGCCACGAGACAGGAGCATGATTTTTTTGTCACTAAGTGTTTTAAAGGTAGGATAACAAAAGAGAATACAGGTTTAGATATTTTCTCTGAAACTGGCAAGAAAAAAGCAAAATTTAAAATGAGACCAGCATTGAGATAGATAAGGCAGATTGTCTGTATGGAGTCTATCTCTTGTCTTTCAGACAGGGCCAAAGAAATGGCAAAGGTGGCAGTTCGTGTGGGTTAATATAGTGCCCAGAGAGGCAAAATGGGCAAAGCCTCAGTGAAACTGGCCATTGTCTGTACTCCAGTAATCATTCTGTTCAGTGTGAATTGCCTGCTGTTGCTCCACAGAACAGCGGTCTACCTGCCAAATCCAAGAGGTAGAGACTATGTTAAAAATATAGAACACTTGACCACTTTGCTGTTCACCGAGCCTACGTATCTCATTGCATGGTTTGTTGATACGAATGTGTCTTAGTCTCAGCATCAGTTTTGACTCTGGGTTGGTACTTCCCCCAAACAGCTGCTGTTGCCTTTAGAAGTCATTTTCTCTCGAGGCCCAGAGATGTAACTGGATGCTTTGTTTATCCTTAGTAATATTCTATCCTTCACTAGAATCATTTAGGAACCCTTATTTTGCACCATTACATAGACCAGTAAAACAATCTACGTATATACTAGTTTGCTAAGCATTGCTCATCAGCCATGTAGGATCTGAGCTGAAACCGGCTCTTGCACTAGAACAGACCAGATCTTGCTCTGTACGAGGCTGGCATTTTGTCATTTTTTATCTGTTTTGTATCTCTTTCTGAAGTAGTCCCACCCAGGAGATGTAATAGTATTAAAGGAGGAATGAGGTTTCTCTAGTCTGGTTTCCTGTCTGAGAATTTGTGTTAGTCAGCAGACCAGTTGCTGCCTGGATCTCAAAAATACAACACTGGCATATCAGTTCTTTTTTATTGTTCCAAGTGTCCAGTCCATCCAGTATAACAGTTTCTGAAGTTTCATACTTAAAAGTATTTTTCCATCTGTGACAATATGCTGGTGCGTCTCACGACCTAATTCTGTGTAAATGATCCTACTTCCATACCCCAACAACGGCGTGAAAAATGCAGAGATGCAAAAAGAAGTCCCTGAAGTTTAGTTGTAAAATGATTCCTGATTGAGAGAGAGTAGTTCATCTAGGTAGTTTCTTCAGAAACATTAAACCCTCTTTGTCACCTGTATAACAGGAGGGCATATCCCCAACAGAAATAAATAAATGTATTAAAATTTGTAAAGACATTGAATCAGTGTGAAGTCCTGCAGGCAGAGAACTAAAGAAAGCTTAAATGGAAGGAAGAAGCAAGCCCATTGAAGCCACTTACAGGAGCTGCCTCCTGGAGCCAAAAAAACTCAGGCTGAGTAATGGTTCTTTTACATGAGTTCCTGCCACTAAGCACTTCACCTTTTAATGTAATTCATGAAAGGCAGAAATTATTTGCTACTTAGGAGATTAACAAAACCCACTTACTGAGATATGTATATATGATCTAGCAAGGCATTCCCATTCTTTATGGAGAAAGATAGATTATACAATCTAAAAAAAATATCTCTAGCATTTCTGTGATTTCTTTGGCCCTCTGTGGAGATGTTAAAATGTTTGTAGAAATCCTTCCCTTTTTCCTAAGTCAGGCATTTAGCCAGACAGCTGTGTACATCCGGCTTCTTCATCATTACGCTATTAAGTGAAGTTATACTATAAACATACACTTTGATTAATATATGGATGCAATCAAGTCCCAGTTTTCCTTAGTAGAGAGAGTGTTGTAACTAGGCAAGAAAGCACTCCAGGGTATGCATTAACTCAGGTGTGCAGAAAGGCATGAAACATTAGGCTGAGTAATTTTAAACATCTGAGCAATATATTAATGGATCATTAATATGTGCCCTAGAGTGTACATAGCTCTTAGTCACAGAATAAAAATAATAAAGGACATTCCTAACAATAAATAATGTTATCTTTGCAAGGAAAAGGAAAACTCTGCAATGTATTGATATACTGTGTAAAGAACCTTCTTGAATTTTCTGAAAAAGCAAATTTAAATTTGACTTTAAATCAAAGGAAATGGACTGATTCACCTTTGTGATCCAGTAGAGCACACGATGTCCCAGAAACCATTCAGCTGTAGGAAGCAGATACTGTATTTTTGTTACGGTATAGTCAGCTCATGGTTTTGGGGATGGTGGCTGCCAGCATACTGTGCTGTGCTACCACAAGCACAGCCAGAGGCTTGAGGGAAGCACTTATTCACCTTTACTCATCACTCATTAAACCACATCTGAAATAATAAATTCTGCCCTAGTATAGGAACAATATTTATAAGCTCAAGTCCAGCAGAAGGCCACCAAGATGATCAGATAGTTGGAGCACAGAAGCCAGAAGAAGAGACGGAGGAAATTGCACTTGTTTAATCTGCAGAAATGAATGCTTTGGGCCAACCTAATGGCAGCTTTCCAATACCTACAAGGAGGTTACTGAGAAAGTGGAACTATTCATGCATGGTGAGAGGCTGACAAACAATGGTGGTATACTAAAGTAGAAGACTCCAACTAGATATAAAGAAAAGTTTTTTTCACCACAAGGACAGCCAAATAATGGTAACAGGTTGCCCAGAAAGGTTTTGCAGTCTCCACTCTGGAAGATTTTTAAGACTTGGCTGGATGAAGTCCTTACCACCCTGGTCTGACCTCCTGTGTGACTCTGCCTTGAATGGGAAGATCATAGAATCATGGAACGGTTTGGGTTTGAAGGGACCTCAAAGATCATCTAGTTCCAACCCCCCTGCCATGCGCAGGGACACCCTCCACTAGACCAGGTTGCCCAAAGCCCCATCCAACCTGGCCTTGGACACTTCAGGGATGGGGCCTCCACAACCTCCCTGGAATGGTGGATTAGTGCTCTAAACTATGTCTATATACTATACTATCCACATTTGCTGAGCGATGTACAACTTGGTTTGTACAAGTTCAAGTACAAATCCACACTGTGGGGCTTAGCTTGCTTGGCTTGTGTCAGTTGGATCCACATAGCATGATAGGTTATCCAGCTACACAACATTACTCTTCTATCATGTAGAGCACCTCAGATTAACTTGTGTGTCAGTGTGATCCTTCAGTACAGAGGGTACTTCTTGTCTTCTGGAGTGTACTTACCCCCAGCTCCTACTGATCAATGACCAGGCAGAGTGAGATGGACAAGTCTGATATTAGAATTGTTACTACACAGCCATCAGCCATAGCTACTTCTT
The DNA here is from genome assembly GCA_013399095.1 of Psophia crepitans. Taxonomy (NCBI): domain Eukaryota; kingdom Metazoa; phylum Chordata; class Aves; order Gruiformes; family Psophiidae; genus Psophia; species Psophia crepitans. The sequence continues at coordinate 232,349 of VWZZ01001259.1, forward strand.
GCTAGCCACCAGTTATGTTGTCAACAACATCAATGACTTCAGTAGCTACAGTTTCCCCAAATGTATAGTGAGGTCCACAAATAAAATCCAGGTACTTTTTGATGCATACTAGCTGTTTTCTCTTCCTTAGACTGAAAGCACACCTGAGAACTGCCAGAGTGCTAGGTGGCGCTTCCCCAGGGATGTTCATTTGTTCACCCCAAAACTGTATTTTTTAAGCCGCTTTTTGAGGAACAAACAATAAGTGAGGAAAGAGTATGCAGAAAGGAAGATTGTGCAGGCTGTAGGGGTTCTTAGTTTGCTCTTGCAACATCTTCAGGAACATGATTCAAGCACAGTAATTTTGCCAGCAGTTGTTAGTGACACGGTCCTCTGTTCTACTTGTTTTCTGTGGTATTGTTTTGGCGTATCTGACTCAAAATGTTGTCAGAGTTGGTGACGGATAAGCAGTTGTGTAGAGTAGTCAGCTGTGAATGCAATGGAAAATCTGTGTTTTTTCAGACATCTGCTAACTATAAAGTGGGGACCAGACATGCTGTCATGGTTTGGTAGTGGCCCAGGCCACCATATGCTTTACTGGTGGGTGACTCTCCTATCCTGTCACATCTGACCACAGCTGCTGCCCACTCAGAGTAAAAGCCCTCATTTCTATGGAAGTGGGATTCTTATTTTGGGAAATGGGGAGCAGAGGTCAGGAAAGTTCACAAGCAAAGTAAGGATGCTGTAGCTGAGAGTGCTCTATCGATTCCGGGAGACATTGGCTGCCCAAAGGCATCATTGTCTGACATTTCCCCTCTTCTGGCTGTCAGAACCTGTAGACTATGTCACATACCTGTGACTTTCTGTCCCAAACGAACAGAATTTCCAAACCAGCATGCCTGCCAGAGATTTGCTCTTCTCCCAAAAAAGGAGAACCCGACTGCTCCTGGACAATTCTCCAGGGCCAAGAATGGCCATTCACTTTGCTTTTGTTTTAACTTGAGCTGGGTCCAGTGTGAAGGAAAAGAGGCTCATGGCCTTCCCTGTACTCTAGTGTCTTTGGAGTACCTTAAGCAGAGCAGCTCAAGCCAGACCTGGCTCAATTGCATCTCTGTTGCATCTGAGTAAGCTGCTTTCACTTCAGGTCCAAGATTTCCCACCTGAGGAGCCAGATGGTAGCACCCCAAAGGTTGTCTCACTGCACATCAGTATGTACAGCGTGTGGACGATCAGGGAGTCAGTCCTTAATGAGAAATGAATGATTTAGCCTGACAGCAGACACAGGTATGGAAATGTCTCTGATACATCATGGCAGAGAGGCCACACCTGCAAGCTCTGTGTCCTTTACTGGAGCAGAGATTTAATGAACGTATTTTTATTATCAGGATCTATTAATTTGGGGTTATGCTATCCAGCACCTTGAAATTACCAAATCTGTAGCATTATAAACACAATCTCATGCAGTGCTAATGTAGCTGTGGTATTTTTCTTGGAAACTAGATGTCACTAGTGGTTTAGAAATAGCAGATACAGTTTCATTCCTGTCTCCTTTTTCCTGCAGCTCGTTTATAGCCTCTCAGCCTCTTCCTGTGCACCTCCAAAAAAGCATGGAGCTGCCTTCTCTGTAATGGAAGACTGAAATGAGATCCTTCTGTAGCCTTTTCATCAAGCCGAATAAACACAGGTCCCTCGTTTTTTGTACGTCACCTTAACCTTCTTGGTGTCCATTTGTGAGACTTACTAAGTCTTTTGGTTTTCTCTCTGTACTGAGGAACCCAAAGCCAGATACAGTTGTCCAGGCATAGTCTCACAAGTCCCAAGCAGAGGAGGGTCAAGTTCCTTGACCCAGCCATGGTGCAATAATACTGCCCAGTAAAGGATGATTCTCCATCATTGCATGGGCTCACTACTTGTGTCTGTTCCACTTGCTGCCACCAGGACCTGAAAGCTCTTTCCTGCAGAGAGCTCCTCCTCAGCCGGCCAAGCCCCAGCCCCAGCACTCTTCACTTTTCTCTCCTGAGTTTCATGACGCCTCTGGCAACCTATTGAGGCCCATCCGAATGGCTGCCCTGCCCTGCAGTGCATTGACTGCCTTCCCCCGCTTCCCCATCTGCCCACCATTGTGCTACTAGCTGCAGACTTGCTGAGGATATGTCCTTGCCTAGGTCTTTAGTAGGCATCAACCAGTACTGATCCTGGTATTGGCTTCAGGTGCTCCCATGGGACACACCTAGTGACTGCCCGTCAGTTGGACTTTGTAATATTCATCACAAACCTTGGAGCCAGCTAGTTCAGCCACTGTTCCACCACCTAGCAGTCCCTTTCTCTAGTCTATGCCTCACTGAGTTCCTAGAAAGATACTGTGGGATTCTGCGTGGTAGGCCTTCATGTGCCTGGATGACATTTCCAGGAGAATTTGCTCCATAAACTTTCTGGAGACTGAGGTTAGGGTGAGTGGCAGAGAGCTTCCCAGTTTCCCTGAGTATCACATCATCAACAGATACAACTGAGTATCACATCATCAGCCAGTATTTCCTTCTCCATGAGTAAGAAATCCAACAGAGGCACCTCCAGTGCTTAACCCATCCAGCATGTCTATTAAAGAATTGTATCTAAACTCCAGAAATTTCCTGGATTCTTGCATCCTACTGTGTTGCCCTTTCAGCGGATATCCAACAATAACAGTACTATACAGTTCTGAAAATCAAAATTGTCATATAATATATTCTTATTTTCAAGGTAGGTTATCAAAGATCACTTAAAAGTCAGAATGTGGAAGAAATCCAAGTCCTGAATAGTCCTTTCCAGTAAGGAACTTGTCATGTAATCATTGTGTACTAGAATTCCTTCATTTCATATGAAACTTCAAAGTTTCATAGTGTAGGTAGAAATCTGTTTCTTTAACACTCCTCAGAGAAAATTTACAGATTCAATAACCTGTACATAATAGTCATGTGGACTGGAGTAGTCTTCTCTATGATCAAGGGATGGGTGCACACTAATGTTTCACACTGTTAAGATTCATATAATGTGTTTTTTCTTTGCAGAAAGGAACTCCTCTGCTATGAAGTGTCTGAAGTAAACTTCTGCACCTCACAACAACTTCTGCTGTAGCCTGGCTGTAGTAATGCCCCTCTCACTATGGTCCAGGCAGAAAAGGCAGAAAGAATGTCTCCCCAGGGTAACTTTAGATCAGTGATGTAAATTTAAGCAGTTCCTCACATTTTCAACTTGCACAGAGTGACGCTACTGGTCATCAACACTTTGGAACTGAGTTCTGCACAGTCCTCCCTTCTCTGTTCAGGACTGAGATAAAAAGGAATAAATAGATTTTAAAGAATATTTAAATAATGTAAAAGTATTTCCTCATTGTATAGTTCTTGGTTGTTGCCTGATATTTTGAATCATATCTATTTAGCTGTGATCAAAGTTATTCTTGTTTCATGAACAAATGAATGAAATAATCCAGCTGTCTGACCTAGGAATCACTCAAAGTATTTTAAGAAAGGAGGATGATCATCAGTGTTTTTGAACACAGTCCTTATGGCACAGGTAGATAAAATTTTCTGCAGATAAATACATATTCTAATAAGATGAAACAAAACTGGCGTAGAAAATTTCTCCATGTTAAGACAGATCTCAGATTGCTTGTACTCAACAGACCATCTTTCCAGCATCGCTTACCCATCCTAAATATTCCAAAAAGCTCAAGAAAGTCATCTGGGCATTATGAATATGAAATGGCATCAGAAGAACTTGGCAGGACAGGGAGGTATTGATTGCCAGAACTGCCTGTATTGCTTCTTTTATAAGGAAGGAGCTCCAGCAGCCTTGAGCTGCATCAGTTCCATTGGTCTCGTAAGGTACTGGGACTATGCCAACAGACTTAATATGATATCATCAAGAAATTTGGCCCACCCCAAGCAATCAATGCTTGCTTCCAGTTAACTATATGATTTGTACAGAAAATGAACTGAAAACCCACCCCCACAATGACTGATCTGAAGCTTGTTATGTGTACTGAGGGTAACTGCACACCACAGACAACTGTCCTGAGTTGACATCTCATGTGTCTATATGGTCAGCACCTCATTTTACTGCATAATACCTCTCAGGATTCCATGCATGGATGCCAAACGTCCTCATTCTGATATGTCTGTATTTGCTGTCTGCCATCACAGCAGTTATTCCTTACCATACTCTGTCTGTCAGCTGTACACTGTCATAGCTTCAAAACTTAAAAGGACCTGCTAAAATTTCTGAAGGGTCATCACCCATTCAGCATGAAAAATACCAGAAAGTCAATGCTGCCCGCTCTCCCCTCAAACTTTGACCTTCTAGAGAGAAAATTTACCAGCCTAAGATCAATGCACTCCTTGGAGTGAGAACTACTCCGGCACTGAAACAGGACTTGCAGGTCTGTTTTCACCCTAGCACATAGGAATTAGATCAACAGTCAAAAAAGGCTGGAAATTTTAAAGATGGCTGTGATGTTCAGATGCATAGCCAAATGCTTTCAGTCTTAGTATACTTTGAGAGTTGGTAAACCACTCAAAACAGTATTTGGCATCAAGAGGCCATCAGGCTTGTGTCAGAATAAGGAAGATCTGCATTGTAAGTGAAATTTTAATCCATTCTCAGCATAGCAAGGCCAGACTGAGGTCTCCAGTCCTTTTTCCTCTTTCTTTTTAAGCTTGTAAACTCATGATCTGAGTTTCTTGTTTATAGCAAAGGTGATTCTCATCTTTTTTATACTAGTCTCAATGAGGGTACATACCATCAGTGACCTCAGTGTATGGTAGTCCTACAACAGAGTTTGAAGTTGACCTGCAGTTTGTACAACCCATGCCTCTCTCACTGATATCAGTGTACAGTCAGTCACTGTCAAGCGTACGTCTTAAATGCATGTCCTTGCCCATATGATTTAAGATAAAATGGAATTCAGCCAATGTTGCTGGAGCTTTCCTTACACTTGAGATTATTATTCTGACCTGGACGTGGCAAGTCAGGTGATGCTGTGAAGACTGCGGTGCAATGAACCTCACCTTGAGGCACACTGGGTCCTGCTTTTGCTTTTGCAGATGGCAGTACTTGCCAAGGGAACAGAAACAAGCTTTTCAAATGAGTCTGTATTGATTGTCTTTTCTATTTTGTAATTGCATTGTGCATAATCTAAGAAATACTTTCCAGAAGTTCAAATTACATACAACTAACATACACTGATTTTTTTTACATTTACCTTTGGTCTTGATTACAAACTACTCTCAGTTTAAAATATAGCTTTAATATTACAGTACATATGTTGTTGCAGTAACATTGCTAACAATATATTTCTTCCAGTCCCCTGTAAAAAGATCCACTTAACTCCATATTCTCTGTTTGGACTGTAAAATTTATCTGATAGAGTACTAAAAACCAGAAGGAATAGCAGTCAACATGCCACTAATTGTATTAGTGCCACAGAACAGATTTTAGAATCATAGAATTACGGAACGGTTTGGGTTGGAAGGGACCTCAAAGATCACCTAGTTCCAACCCCTCTGCCATGGGCAGGGACACCCTACACTAGACCAGGCTGCCCAAAGCCCCATCCAGCCTGGCCTTGAACACTGTCAGGGAGGAGGCAGCCACAGCTTCTCTGGGCAACCTGTTCCACTGCCTCACCACCCTCACAGTAATTTCTTTCTAATGTCCAAAATGTCCATTTTAAGCATCAACTTTGAAATGAAATGTGACATAAAGGTAGCTGGCAGTGAAAGAATTTCTTAAAAAAAAATGGACTGTGAAACAAATCAAAGAGTTGCACAGAAGTCAGAGCTGGTTTCATCTTAAAAATGAAAAGAAAGAGAGAAAAATGCAAGCCAGGCAAAACAAGATTATATTTTGCAATTGTTTTCCCAGCTGATAAGAATAAAATCTGCTTTCCTGTTACGCTTTCAACAGTCTCCAGAATAAATTTTCCCATTTCTACTCTTTTTTGTTTAACAAATGCTTTGTACTCTGTGTGTTTGTGTGGTAAATGAGAGCTTCTGGTGCCACATCTCAGATAAATGCTTGGCATGCCACCAGGTGCTACCCAGGTAGAACCTCTGATTGCAGCTCTAAGTTATCATTTGATAAGTTAGATGTGGCCACTGGTTTTTATTTTCATTAAGGAGTGCTGGATGGAAAGTTGATGTCTATAGCAAGACTGGTTGGTATTTCACTTTGTTCTGCAAATGCTGGTTTATAGATTGTAAATTTTGCCTTTCTATCAATTATTTACCTTTTTCCATTAATAAGAAGATGGATCTTTTCTGGGTGGTAAAGTGCTTTTCTATACTTCTAGAGAAAACCAGCATAGAAGAAAAAGCCATCTGCTTTACTCTCTCATGAATGAGTGTAAGAAACCAATGAACGTGAAATTAAATCAATCCCAAACTGTAATTACCTTCACCAGCAAATTCCAGACCCTATCACAGCCCTCCCAAAATTTAGGAAGATCGTGCAGTGTGCCTGGAAAGTCAATCCTGAATGTCTGTTCAGTCCAAGAGGAAAGGAGGTGCCAGAACAAAGCATCCACCTCAAGGAGGCAGAGAGTGAGCGGCTCCCGTCTGACTGTAGTGAGAGAGACCACCTCTGCTGCCTGCAGCTACCTGCGGCTGCAGCTTCGCTAGGGTTACAGCCTCCCCATAACATCCTCTGAGGTGAGCATTTGGTCATACCTTCTGGTAAAGCTGTACTTTGTTTCCTCCCTCCCATTCCAGTTGGAGCCAACCCTACTGGCAGAGGGACTGGGTGTCACTTCTGTCATCAGACCTCAGAGACTCTTAACCTTTGTGTCTTGGGCAGAGCAATGCAAAATTGTGCTTTATGAAAGGGAAAAGCTATTCTAGGGAAAAGCTTTCACGGTGAAACAATAGGATAGAGACCCTCAAAGCAATCTTTGGACAAAATATCCCAGAAGAAAACCAAGAGCTTCCAAGCAAATATCTTTTGAAGACAGCAGACTGAAAAGCAACTTTTTTTCTTTATTCTTTAACCAAGGCTGTAATAGCTGGCGATATGTAATGAACAACCATTCGGTTGAAAGCTTAAGTTATTCACTAACTATTCTGCATTTAGATTGTTTTCAGAATATTTTAGAACTTTCTGTGTTAAACTTCGCTGGAATTGCACCTTGTGGTGGTGGGACCTCCAAGAGCTAGGGTAGCAAAAAGTAAAAACAGCTCCCAATTTGAAAGCTGTGTGGTAGGGCTATCGATTTAGTCTTCCTAAAGAATCCACCCAGATACCTTAAAATTACAGCAAGATAGTCATGCTGGCAAAGATCATGACAGGAAAACAATAACGTTTCTTTATATGCCATGAAGACCGGCAATGGACTTGGTGGCATGTGGCTGCTGAAAGGACAGCAAATAATAAAAAAATATGTGAGTTTTGGATGTTTCTGGTTTTGGAGAAGGGTGAATGTAAATGTAAAACTAAACCTTTTTATTCTTTCTCCCAGCCCTGGGGCAGCAAAGCAGACCTTGCTACTTAGCAGTGCAGCAGAGTGGTTGTGGTTTGGTATTGGAGGAGTAAGTCACAGAATCACAGAATCTTAGAGGCTGGAAGGGACCTCAAAAGATCATCTAGCCCAACCCCCCTGCCAAGGCAGGGCCACCTAGAGCACATCACTCAGGAACACGTCCAGTCGGGTTTTGAATGTCTCCAGAGAAGGAGACTCCACAACCTCTCTGCGCAGCCTGTGCCAGTGCTCTGTCACCCTCA
>VWZZ01001259.1:240362-264492 GCA_013399095.1 Psophia crepitans
CATTGGCCTTCCTGGCCACCAGGGCACATTGCTGGCTCATGGTCATCCCTTCGTCCACCAAGACCCCCAGATCGCTTTCCCCTATGCTACTCGAGTCCATCCCCCTATGCTGCAGTCCACTGGCTGGGGATCAGGAGGGCACCTTAGGTGCCACTTCCAGCCTTACCCTTCACACTTGCCCTAGGAGAAAACTTCACCCTTGCCAGAGGCAAACTTTCTTTGGCAAGAAGTTGGCCTCCTTAGGCAAGGCATGTTCTTTCACCTCTCTACTCCTCAAGTGATTCAAGTGGTGCAGCTGGCTACAGCATGAGATTTAGTCTCTGTTCCAGATGGACCCTTCTCCTCCACCACTTGTCCAGCTGTTTTGCTCAAAGTTTGTTCGTTTATTCCTTCTTTCTTTCTTTCTCTTTCTTTCTTTCTTTCTTTCTTTCTTTCTTTCTTTCTTTCTTTCTTTCTTTCTTTCTTTCTTTCTTTCTTTCTTTCTTTCTTTCTTTCTTTCTTTCTTTCTTTCTTTCTTTCTTTCTTTCTTTCTTTCTTTCTTTCTTTTTTTCTTTCTTTCTTTCTTTCTTTCTTTCTTTCTTTCTTTCTTTCTTTCTTTTTCTTTCCTCAGGACACGCTTCACTGCTTCGTTCACTGTAGTCTGGATAAAAGATTTACCAGGAATTTTAATATAAAATGATTTTTAGAAGAAGAGCCATGTGCCGTATGCCAAGAGAACAATTAAGGAATAATTGTCAGACTGCAGCTGAGTTTGATGCCGCAAACATGGAGTGCGTTTGCCTTTGCGTGTCTGCAGAACATCATTAATCATGGTGTTTCTGGCTCCCGCAGCCCTGTTCTTGTCATGTTCCTCCTCTGCCTCTTCTGAGCAATCTGTTTACTACTGACTAGCTGCAGTGCGAGAGGTTCAAAGGCGGAGAGGCTGAGAGCAGGACCCTGTCAGGCCACAGACTTATATCATCTTCTCTGGGGATTCTTTTCTGACTGTGTCTGTCTCTCCTCTCCTTCTCTGTCAACACCTGATTGAGCTATGATTTAGACATCTCTCTTCTGACTACAGTTAGGAATAGTCCACTAGCACTTTCCCCCGACATCAGTACCTTTTGTGTTTCTTTTCCACTATAATTTTCTTCAGTTTTATAAAATGAAAAACAAAACCCAAAACACCTCTGTTTCCTTGCTCTGTGGCAGTTTTTACCCAGTTACAAATCTTTGGAAAAACATCATATTGCAAAAAAAAAAAACAACGAAACCCACCAACCCAAACCCCCAAACCAACCCAAAACTATAAAAACAGGGAATAAAATGGTAAAATTCAGAGGGAAAAGAGAATAAGAAATGTTCTTCTCTTTATATTCAGTAGCAAAAAAGAAGAAAGAAACTCACCCCCCCAATCTTTCCCCAGAAGGCAATTTTAAGAAATATATTCCATTAGATCTTAAAAATGGTGATCTATAAAAATGTATTCTACAAAAATATCAATATCTAGTGCGAAGCAATTTTAGGAACAGCTATAATCTAGTCACAAATAAAAAATGTATTTTCTTTATTAAAATAGTGTGTGCAAATACCATTTCAGTAACAAAATATTTCCTGTCTGAAGTTATATCCTTGTGTTTGATGGATTTTCTCCCTTGAATTTTTCTAATTCCTTTCTAAATCCAATTTTACTTTGATGTCCACAATTATCCTATAACAATGGATTCCAGAGTTTAACTTTACGCTCTGTTAAAGCATACTTCCTTTTGTGTGTGTTTTAAGTTGCTGATAACTTCAGTTAATTCCCCCTATTTTTTGTATTGCAGGGAACCATAAATAATCACTTCCTACTCACTTCTCTCTTTCCACTGCTGCTCACAGATTTCTGTTATCACCACTCTGTCATCACTTTTCCAGGCTGGCAAATCCTGGCCTATATGAATCTGGTACAGCAGGTTTTGTCATAAAAACTCAAATGATACTAAACCTCTGTAACCTAAATAACTCACATTGCACAAACCACCTGGAAGACTAATTCCAACTCATTTACACTTGAGACCCTAAGTTATTTAAAATAAGTCGCTCCCTCTAACAACTGCAGTTATTTAACCCCTCAGCATATGACCTCTTCTGTTTAAAAAATTGCCAATGCAAACATTATCAAAGGCCTGCAGTTCATTCCTGAACAATAACATCATTTTAGATGCTCCTGTTTTGATACTGCTAGTATTCAAGGTTGGTGTGATATACTTTACAAGACAGATCTGTCAGCTTCAAACCTATCTATGAAGTCATAGAGTGTACATTACTGTTATTGCAGACCAGTCAATTTGAGGCATATATTCTGTCCTCGGTCCTAAGACTGAGTGGATAAAGGTGTGACACAAAGAGCTTTGGCAGGATTACCCTCTCTAGGGAAACTATTTTATTCTTGGTAAACAAATTCTGCATTATCTCTTAGCTGAAAATATGTAATTTAGTAAAAATGTGTTGAGTAATTATTGTTGTAAATATCCTTAGCTAGATTTTCCTCTAGAAAAGCCGCATGGAAAAATGTCACAGTTTTAAATGAGCAGAGGAAAAAAAAAACCCAAATTTTAACATGCTTTAAAAACTGTGACTGCTTTAAATTAAATATTATGTTTTGACTGGGAGAGTTAATCCTCTTCCCCCCTCATTCACAAGACATTCCTCCCTGTGATGCTGTAGTCAAAACATTCTATCATTCGCTTATGTGCAATTTCCATTGATTTCAGTGAGACTACATGGAAGTGAAAAAGAACTACCTTTTATGGAGGAAAATTTCTATTATGTGCTCTACTGTCAGTGAGCACATCCCATCTTTGTCAAAGGCAGATATATGCACAGGGTAGTTGCAGAATGTATTCTGCTGAACCACACTACTCATATATGAACTTAGTTTTACCAGTATAGAAGATTGAGTGCAAGATCTTGCTAACGTTACCTTTGTGAATTGTACTGTTGATTTTGTGCTTAGGTGTACAAGGAAAGCTGGATTTAGCCCACTGGACTAGTTTTGTTTCAGTGTAAGAAAACACAACCAAAAAAAGTATTAATTTCCATGAGTGTGAAAGAGCAGATAGTTTTTAGCTATGTTTTGCAGCCAGTGTTTCTTTGATATTTGAAAAGTAATGCGAAGAAGGAGAAGGAGGAGAAGAAGAAGGAGAAGAAGAAGGAGAAGAAGAAGGAGAAGAAGAAGGAGAAGAAGAAGGAGAAGAAGAAGGAGAAGAAGAAGGAGAAGAAGAAGGAGAAGAAGAAGGAGAAGAAGAAGGAGAAGAAGAAGGAGAAGAAGAAGGAGAAGAAGAAGGAGAAGAAGAAGGAGAAGAAGAAGGAGAAGAAGAAGGAGGAGGAATAGAGGAGGAGGAATGGAGGAGGAGGAGGAGAACGAGGAAGAGGAGGAAGAAAAGAAGGAAAAGAAGAGAGAAGAGGAGGAGGAAGAGTACTATCTATGCTTCCTTGGTTTTGCAGTGCAAACCAGAATTGTCTAACCAGCTGGAGCTGGGCAGATACTGTCCAGGCCTCCTATTATCTGAACAGTGCTTTTGGGTAGAGTGACACAGCTCCACAGTAACATTCTGGGCGAACCAGGGTCCCGTCACATGCTGCTTACAACAGCTGCGGTTCTGCACGGTGTTAATACTGGTTGTTAACTCTTACATTGAGCTAGGTAAATAGGACGAATCATCGTGTTCCTGAAGAATGCTCTGGCACAACATGTGTTGTTGTCACAAAGTGTTGTTAAATGCACGCTCAGTTTGAAGCTGTCTGTCATGTTTACCGGCTCTGACTGATTTCAAAACATCACATCCTTCAACATTTACAAAGTAATTTGCAGAAGGCATTACTCAAAATAAACAGGAATGTGTCAAAATTACTGAGACGTGTAATGCATTTTATACGGTATACCATTTAAAAATAAACATGCTTTCAGCTTATCTGCTTTCCAATAACTCCAAAGTATTATAATTCTTCTTGGATGATTTAGTGCGGGAATTTGGCCCGTAAACCAGGATAGGACATTTCAAACAACTTTTCTTTTTGAAAGAATCACATTATTTTCACACTTTGGCATGATTTCTTACACAGTGACTAAGCCAGGTATTTCCAGTGTGAAGGTCCAACTGATGAGCTGACAGAGTATTATCATGTCTTATTGGAGTCACACACGGCTTGCTGTTAGAGCTCTCTATCAACAGGAATCCAAATCCTACAACTGTTAGAAATACCTTTATTATTTACAAGTCAAAAAGAAGATTACAAAGTTATTTGCACCAGAAGCCAGACTCAGTTTGTTTTGATTTCTAGACTGTTCTTTTCACATTTTTCCATAATTTTTTTTTGTGTGTGTGTGTGTTATACATTGTAATCAAAACTGTTTTGCTGTGAATTCCTAACAGGAATAATGATAAGTAACTGTTAACAGTTATTATTACAATTCAGTTATATGAGTTTTCAGTTTGTCCTTGTGGGATACTACTGCCTGATGACCCTTCTGAAATGGCAGAACTCCAAAATCCTTTTGGCAATGAAAGTGCATGATTAGAGGCATTCCTGCCATCACATATACATGTAGCTTTCCGAAATTTAGCTTGATTTAATCCTGGTGTTCATTTATCTAGAAAAGTCTGGGTGTAATAGATGTAGTCCACACACATTTTCTTTGGACTTTAATGGCAAAGTTAATAGGACGTTTCATTTGTCATCCATTTCTCTGATTATGGCCCGACTCACAGTCACGCATAGTTATATTGTTGCATAACTTTAATACAACGAGGCTCCCTGATTCCAAGAGCATCTTTGAGTGAGATTTTTTCTCCATTGGAGCACGTAATAAAGCTTTGACTGGTTTCCATGAGGTTCGTGGACTTCACCTGTGTTTATTTTATTAGGCTTGAACTGTATAATTCAGATTGCGTTCTGGATTTCAAACTCTGCAAAATTTGAGGAAATCTGAATCCCAACTTTGACAATTGCCCATCTTGCATGATGTTCTCATTAAAAAAGAACATTTTGGGACCGAGCGCGCCCCCTCCCCCTCCACACTATTTTTTGTTAATGTCTGGTTGAGCGGGTTTTTTCTTGGATAGGGACTCTTTGGCTTACTGCTCTATCTCTGTGATTTAAAGTAAGAGTATTTTAACACATCATTTGAACTCTTAAGTCCTGCTGGCAAGCTACACAAAAGATACTGTACCAGTTCCCTGACAATTGCCCCAGTATCCTTTTAACTGCTCCACACATAATAAGGTATAAATCATAGTATGATTCACGCAAGTTCTCTAACCATTAAACATTACTACAGTGGTTGACGTGATTTTTGTCCAGAATTGAACATTTAGTCCTGACCTGGTTTAAATCATGGAAAATAATTTTGCAAAATATATCGCCATTCTGAATTTTCTTTGATTCTGAAAGTTTAAGAGTGGAGACTTTAGATTTTCCACTTACATGTTTCTGACCTTTCAGAAAAGAATATTCAAATAGTTATTTTTTCCTGTTTCTACTTTTTTCCATTGAGTGTAAAAAATGAACAAAGTTCAAAGTTTATTTGGGGTTGTTTTTAGTTAGTTTTGGGGTTTTTGTTTTTCTTTTTCCAAACTACTTTACTTCTTTGCTATTCTACAACTATTCAAACTTGCTCCAATTCTGAAACAGTTATCAGATCTGCACTCACATATTTTTCCAAAGTAATGGAAGTGCTGAAAAATTCCCAGCACAGCAAAGAAGTGTGTATAAAAATAAAGGACCAGAGGGAAGATGGTAGGAAAGAATTTCTTATGAGGAGGCAAAAAAGAGGAGGAAAAAAGAAAAAGAAACCTGTTTGACATTCACATTAAGTTTATTTCTGTGAAAATTTAAAAAATGAGAAAAAATAGAAAATAGTTTTTCATTAAAAAATGACTTTGTAATGAAAAGCTTGATAGCTTTGCTCTTGAGGCTGATGGTGATGACTCAGTCTCACTAGAGAGAGCTACCAGAACACAAACCAAGCTTTGCATCAGCCAACTATCTTAGCTAAATTGCATAAAACAAAATAAATAGTAATAATTTAATTTTGGGATAAAGTCTTTTCTACTAAAACAAGGCAAAAATTGGCACCTACTGAAAGATAAAACATCCAGAATGATTGCCCTGTTCGGAAACAGAAGACATCTGACCACGTCATCTCTCCAGGATTCCGTGTCCTTTGGGAGAGAGGTGGAGGTAGGAGGGTGGTTCTCGCTTGCCTCCTTGAGGTGCCTGTTATTCTACTTTTATTGCCACAATAGGGACTTGAGAACACAGAGGATCTATTTCAATATTTAGTGGTTGTACTGGGAATCAGGAAAATGAACGTCACTTTTGGGTCAAGTTGACCTCTCTGTGTGTTGGATTCACTCATCGTAAGACAAGTTTGATAGCACTTACCTGTGGTTACACCTGTTACTGTGCTGAAAGAAATATGGAAAGTTCAAAATTACAAATGTAATTATTCTGTCAACATAAGAATATGTCATTAATAATAACAATTTTCAAAGCATTATTGCTCAAATAGTTTATGTATTCTTGTAGGGTCGCAATAGAAGGGTTAGGCAATGCAGTATTTACATTAGTCATTCCTCACACCCCTATGTATAACCCCTTTCCAAGTGTACCTTGCTGTAACTTTTTCCAGATCCACCTGGGTACAGTGAGGAACTTCAGCTTCTCACTCCTGCTTCAGAACATCATCTTGGAGATGAGTCATTTATCATTTAGACAATGGTAGGGATGAATGATTTATGATATTCACTCAGCAGCAGTGAAGTTAGTACAGAGTAATGTGTGGGTTGTTGTACCAGCTGAGTAAACCTATTAACTGCCTAGGATAACTGAGTAATACTCCAATCACTGAATTGTTTAGTGATACATTTATAACAAAAGCTGCCCAAAATTGTCTCTTAAAAATCATGCTCAAATATCAGATTGAAGAGGGTTTGTGTTTTTATGCTAGGATAAGAGAAAGCAGCGGGTGAATGTAGTGGCTTAAAGTCTTAATTTAGCAAGATACTCAAGCCTGTGCCCAGCATAACTACAAATGACTCCGTCAAAATCGATGGGATTTAAGAATCATTGCAGAATTGCTCTTATTCTGGAGCAGCATGGATGCATCATGCAACCATGTCATCAGGATTCACAAAGGATGAGGGATAGAATAAAGAATATCAAGGTATAAGCCTGCTGTTGCTTGGGATGAAGAATATCAACGAACGATAAGTAAGCCATATTGCTTAGTAAACAACAAGTAAGCTGTTTGCAAGCAGATACAAATCCAAATAAGATGATTCATTGTCTCAGATGCCCTCCAGAATATAATGTGAGTATTAATTTGTTTCTGTTGCACACTGATGATAGTTTTGCACCATAGACATGAATGCTAGGTACAGAATATTGATGGGTCTTGCTTAGGCTGTTTCAGAGCCCATAAAGGAAAGAACAGAACTGGAGATTGCTGAGATCGTTGGTTAAATTTCTCTTATGTCCATCCTTCATAATTAGGCTCCTCTGAAGTTTCTTTAAATCTGAAAGTAAACTCTTTCCCCAAATTTTGAAACTAGACTATACAGGGATCATCCTGCTTCCCAAAAATTAGCAGTAAAATTCTCCTTAATTATAGTCTGAAAAGGAGCAGATCCTAAAATGGCTGCTCCTGAAGTGTTTAAGCCGAGAGCTCAGTTATACATCTATTTTTTCAGAGATAGGCTTGAGTCACACCATTCAGATTCTTTCCAGCTGACCCCAGAAGCTGGCACTGTACATGAAACTGCTGTTGCAAAGCCATGATACCAGCCAAAAAGGGCATTAGAAGGGCTTTCAAACAAACAAGGAAAGGAGCAGAAGGTAAAATCAGATATCAGTCCTGGAGAAATAAAACTCACAATAATATCTGGATTCTGCATCTGCCCAGCATATGTAATTTCTGGCAATGAGTAACTACTGTTGGAGAAGTAAATAAAGAAGGATGACAAAAGAATCAAGCTCAACACCACGGCTGTAGAATTCACGCAGGGCCAAGTTAATAATGAAACAGCATTAATGGGCAAAGACTGTTGGTTTTTTTTTTTACTCTTCCTGTTGTCTAGAAAAAAGATTCAGTCCTGCACTTGCTGCAGATAGGGAAATGCTGATATGCCACAGCTCCAAGGCAAAATCCTATTTTGGTCTACCAGAGCTAATATAGCATAGATATGGATGTGCCAAAATAACACAGGTAATCAGCTCTCTCACTCTGCTTAGCAAGCTGACATTTTAGGTTGTTCTTTTCATTCCACAAAAGGAGAAACGCTCTCTAGGCCAAAAGGCGTATGGAAACCAGACAGTGCCAGAGAAGTGTTTGTATTTAACATGGAGATGCAGTTCTTTGTCATGGGTGGATCATAAACATTCAGTTCAAAAAGACATGGAGTAGAGAAATGCTGTCCTTGTGATTTAACTTTCTATAAAATTCCTCTAAGGTTCATCTTAAAGATATTTTTCAGAGTATGTCTTCTATTCTTTCAAGGCCTAGAAAGAGCGTTATGGGATACTGCAGAACAGTTACATCGTATTCTGCTAATGACAGAGGATCATTTTTGCCATCTAATACAAAGCCCTGTGTTGGGAGAAGGAAGAATTGTTTCATCCCAGTGGAACAGTATCTGCTATCAGGCTCAGTCCTAACTCTGTGACTGCATGAAGAGTGCTCCAGTCTTTCTCAGGACACTTCCCAAATGTCCCAAGTGAAGTCCTTTCTGAGAGAAAATAAAACTAAAAGGGTCAAGATCTTAATAGTCCAGATTATAATGACCTCTTTTTCTTCTTTATGAGAATAAACTGCAGGAGGTGGCTTCAGCATTTACTTTCTCATGTACATCACAAGCCAAATGGCTTCAGAATTCCAGGGGAACACAACTACCTTGGAAATTAATAGTCATACGAAGAGAGATGGTACCTGAGGCATCTACGTCTCAACTCATAGAAAGCTTTAAGTGTTTAGGACAGACATCTTCAATGTGAGTCTGTTAGACTGAGGGCTTCATATGGAAGAAAGCAGTAATACGGCATTTTCCAAGCAACCTGTTCTGCTAGCAAGTTGGCTGCCATTTCTCATATAGTATATGGGTCTTCCTGAGTTTCTCGGGCTTCACAATAACCGTGAATCATTATGACTAGTTCTGACCCCAATAGGAAA
Organism: Psophia crepitans; assembly: GCA_013399095.1. Classification (NCBI taxonomy): domain Eukaryota; kingdom Metazoa; phylum Chordata; class Aves; order Gruiformes; family Psophiidae; genus Psophia; species Psophia crepitans. The sequence continues at coordinate 249,553 of VWZZ01001259.1, forward strand.
TGATGCAATGTCTGGCACTTCTGTAAATTGTCACCATTATTTTTGCCTCTCCATAAGACATGTTCCCATATCGTAGTTAAAGGAGCCCAGCAGGTCAAACGCCTGTATAATGACATGATCTAAGGACCAGTGCTGGATATAGATGAGATTTTCTATGACACAAGTCCCTCTTTTGACCCTCATCATCCATTAGATGTATTTCACTAGCTGTAGAGGAAACCAGAAGGTAATACTGCTCATGTTTGAAGTAAAAAAGATGAGTAGTAGATCTTGCTGACACCGGACCTGCTCTGCTCCTCCTGCTTGACTGCTGTGGATCTGTGCCTGTGTGGATACATTCACTGCCTCTGCGTGCCTTGCTGTGACTCTCAGCTCTCAGCTCATCTCTTCTTATCTCACAGAGCAGGCCTGCAATGGCAACCAGCTTCAGTTAACAGTCCAGATCACCAGGCAAGTCCATAAGGATGGGACAAGTTCAAGGTTGAGCCAGAAAAGTCAAGCCAGTGAGTAAGGATCAGGGCCAGAATCAGAGAGGTACAAGAGTGGGCACAGGTGAACCAGCGGCATAGCTCAGGCAGAAAGCAAGAGTTCGAGTCCTTCAGCAAGTACCACCTGAAAGAGGGGCAGGCCCCCACTGCTGCTTCTCACAGTACTAGTTTAAGGCTGGACATCTCTGTTATCAAAATTGGCCCTGAGCCCAGGGCGCCGCACCCTCAGGAGGGAGGAGATGTGCTCAGGTCCCTGACAGTACAACTGCTGAAAGTTTGAAAGCATCAATTGTTGGAAAGAAAGATGTAGAAAAGATGCTAACATTCTAAAAAAGAACCAATTTTTACTTAATTTCAGATCATTATAGGCTGCCTTTCTAAACACTGGGAATGTCACGTAGACATCTGTTGTAAGTTTGGTGAGCGTGTGTTTTATCCTTCCCATTCAGATTTACCTTAAGTGTAGACGCAATAAAGGATTCTCATAATAAAGGTTTTCTAAGACTACACCAGTGCTCTGGGTGTCTGAGCTTTCACTGACAAGCATCTGGTTGGTTTTCAACTCTATGCAGAAGTTGATACCAACTTGCCTTGATACTTATCAAAGTGGCTAAGTTCTAGAATACACCAAGTAATGAAATGATTAATAGAAGTCACTAAGATCTAGCGATGAAGTCCACTTGCACCTGCAGCTGCTCTTCTCCTCCAGGGTCTTCACTGAGGCTCTCCCTGTGCGTGCCCTGAACCAGATTGTTGAAGATGAGTCAGTGAATTTCAGTGGAGTATATAATAGTTTCGTCTTCTGAAATGAGATATACAGTGCACAGCAAGGATGCCAAACTATCATCTATATTCTTCTGTGGTCATGTTTCAGGACATTCACATCTTTCTAGGATGTCTTAGAGAGCATTCTTAGATGCCTGAATGACGTAAGAAGAGACGAGAGTAGCTAGAGGCACTTTGTAATGTTATCAGCCCTCATTCATATCACCATGAAGGCTCAGAGATCCCTGAAAAAAAACCCAGCAAACTTCAGATAGATTTGCTATTGAATTCCCTCAGTAGCCCTGTGGTTTTGAAATTTGCTTTTGCCTTTATGCACCATCTTTTCCAAGACCAGCAGATACTAATCATAAAAAGTCTGATGTTCTCATAGAAGTGCAACAGCTTCCAGAAACGCAGATCTGTCTTAACTTTTGTCATGTGAAACCTGTAGAATGTGTTTCTAGCCAACATGTAGTCCACAGCATCCTAGGAACCTTTTTTTCTTTATCCCACTGTATTCCTGTCCATCAATTTGTCTTTTCTGGGTCTTTGTGACTCCTAACACCCCAGACACCTGGGAGTACAGACAGCATAGAATGTATTTGGGAATTTGCCACCTATCCAGCTGAGAAAGGCTCATTAAGTGCTTGGAAATTAAGAAAGCAGATTAAAAGATAATGTGACACTTTTTAAAGTATTTTGATTTTAAACCAATCTGATGGCAATTTTAGGTGATCTGGAGGAGAAAGAGTTCTAAATTGTGAATTTGGGGCTGACAAAGCAGGATACAGCACTTTGTATTCTAAACAAAACCAACACTAAAGCAAAGCAAAGTCTGTTAAACCAAGTAGGCAGGAAATGCAGAGTGAAGTTTGAAAACTCTGCTTTAATTCCAACTCTTGTATTTGTGCCTTAAAATGTATTTATGTATTTTAAAATGATTTATCAAATAAGAAGACTCACAATTCACTGCAACCTGGAATTGTTTATAGAATTTCACAAACAGCAGTTCTGAGTCCTATGGGCAACAGCTGCGCTCAGCTGTGAACAAAAACTTTTCAGTCTGAAAAAGTGACATTTTGAGAAATCTCTGCATTTCCCATCCCAAGAAGGTGTTAAGTCAGGACAGTCTGTTGGAAGACAAAAATTTATATGCTTTCTTTTTTAAAAAAAATGCTTTCCAGAATACCCTTAAGAAATTGAGGGGTGGGAAGAAGGTGTTAAGTGTGTGGAAATGTTTATGAAACTCCATATTAATTTCACTCCCTCAGTTGGAGTTTCTTTCAGTCTTCATTGCAGAGAGCAGCAGCAGAGAAGTTAGTCTAAGCTCAGTAGAAGTCAATCAGCTCATCATCTATGACTCCTGTAGTCAACAGGGAAAGGCGAAAGGTCTTCCAGAGCAAGGCAGTGGAGGAACTAATCTTATGCACTCTGGGAACCTCTCTTCCCCCATTGACTGTAGACACCTAGGAAATCCCTAGACTACTAATTTTGGCATCTAAGGTGATTACCTGAAGCAAGGAGGTGTGATTATCGCCACAGAAAGATTTCTTTCCTGCAGCTGGGGAAGGTTAATGGGGCTGGGTCTTTTTGTGGCACACCATATGGCCTCTTCCCTGCTGTGTTTTCAAGAACTGCTGTTGTCCTCTGAAAGACAGTGTTAAAATTTTCCCTTTTTTGGACTGATTGGTTGACATAGTCTGGATGGGTGCCAGAGGATGAACCCAGCTGTCTGGAACCAGTAACTGGCTCCAAGGAGAATTCTCTTCCCATTTTCCTCTTACACTGGAGAACGTGAAGGAGCTTTACCCCACTGAACTCAGCTCTTACCCTAATTTGTATCTGCAAACTCTCAAACATCAAGAAAGCAGGAGCTTGAGGTGGTTTATAGTTTCTGATTGCAGATGGAATTTGGGAATTGCTTTTCAGCTCATTCTTATTTCATTCTACCAAGGACTTCTGATGACTTTGGACTTTTCCAGTGTTCGTGGAGCCTTCTGACAGCTTTGTAGGGGAGAAAAGAACGCTCTTCATTTTGGAAAGTCACCCTTGTATAGTCTTGTGTCTTCCCAATTTATTGTGGAAAAGGCGAAATACTGGGAAAGGCTCAGCAGAACGTTTGCAGCCTGCGCTGTTTCCTCAAAAAGCCTTGCAGCAAACGTACAGGCAGATTGAGGAACACAGTGCTTGCTCTCTGCCAGTATCTCCCGACCAAATGCCTAAACTCACTGTGCAAGAGTTTTCCGTGCTGCAGTCCCTCTCCGGGAAACTCTTTCAGTCTCTTAAAGGCTGTTTTAGCAGCTTGAACTCTAGCGTGTGTTCTGTGCTGTGCTGATCACCTTCCAAATACAGAGGCACCGTAACGAAGCCAATCAGCTGTCAGGCTTTAGGGCTTACAGTGGTTAGGGCCAACATCACTTCGCAGTTTTTATGGAATTCAAACATAGAAAACTGCAAAGGAATGGGCACAGGTGCTAAAAAAGCCTTGTGTATTCAGTATTTTCACGGCATTTTTGTTGTTGCTGTGGAGAGCCTGCACTGATGTACTGCAGGCTTTGCCATTCTAGCAAACAAGCCAATACGGAGATGAGACTGAAGGTAAATCGTTCCTGATTTTTATGCCTGCCCCCTTCTTAGTTTGAAATCTTGTTTAATGGGAGTACTTTTCCTCCAGATAAAAGCCTCATCTGAGATTCAGACGTATTTGGGTTTGAATTCCAGACACTGACTTGGAAAATCTTGCATTGCACATGGAAAAAGTGATACCTGACTCTAATGGCTCGCTGCAGCTTTAGCATGCTCTCATCTGGTGGCAGTGCTTTCTTAGCAGGCTGTGCTAAGCGAAGTTCTCTTTACTGAGGGCCTGCAAATGATTTGCAAGCCTTGCGGGGAGAAGTAGTCTGAAGTTTGCTTTGCACAGTTGCTATCAGAGTTGAATTCTAACACGCTGCAGTGAGAAAAACTACTTTGGTACATATGTAGAGGCACGTGCATGTGTGAGTATAAAGAAATCACTTCCTATATGCTGCAGATACTTCCAAGCAAGGCTGCCTTTAAGCCGGACTGCACTTTGTATAAATGTAAGCTATCTACCTTACCACCTCTGTGCTTTTAACCACTCATCTACCCATCTCCTGCCTGCTTGCCTGTTGATTTTCCAGTCTGGTTTCAATCAGGCTTGCAGCCAGTCAACCATCTTCAGCGTGGACAAAAGAGTGCGGAAAATGATGCATTTGCAGAAAATCACTTAGCAAACTTAATGGCCCCTTAGTTTCATTGCCCTGTGTGGCTTTCCATTTTTCCATATCCTAACCAGTTAAATGGATAGGATTTTGAAATGTTTTCAGAAATTGCTTAAAAGTATAAGGGATGGAGCTATTTAAAATGGCATCTGGAAGACAGGAGAAATCATTAAATGAATACGAGCCTAAATTTTCAGTTACTGAGGCCTTTTCTTCTGCAGTGCAATTTTTGGCAAATCAAATTTCTGCTGAAAAATGTAAACAAGAATTGTCAGGACTTCACCCTTTGGATGCTATTTTTCAGGAGCAAAACAGGTTCTGCCAATATGTCTCGCATCGTTATGGAGATTTGACGCAACATGTTCTTCTTGGAGTAGGGTGTTTTTTCTTTCCAATGACTATTCCAGTAGATCAAAGGAAAAAAAAAATCTCCCCACTGCTCTTGGTTTGGTCCCATTTAAAAGGAAAAATCTGTAAACTTTATTTGCAATTTGTCATTTCAATCAATCCCTTCCTGACAGAGAAGAATACCTGTTGGCTCCGGTGTCTAATGCTGAGGCGAAATGAGATTAGGGAAGGTAATTTTAGCTTGCATGTCCCAGAACAGTTCATGGTTTATGATAACTGTTGAATAACCAGGGTCAAATCAGTGTTATGCCGCTAGTAATTTACTAAAGCTGTTGCGCTGAGCCTGCGATAAGCCGTGTGTCTCAGGGGACAGCACTGCTGATGAGACAAGCTAGACAAACCTGTCTGTGCCTGAGTATACATCAGTCGAATGGAAAAAAAATAACGCTTGTTTATTTCTTTTACAAGTCTTCTGCAAGTTTAAGTAGTGGATATCTCTAAATGATTAAAAAACAAGAACTGTAGAGCCTTTCTATTATTGTGACTCACATCTGATGGTTTTCTTGGCTATACTGACTTTTCTTCTTGTAACCAGTCATTTTGCTATAGGTATTCTGAACTGTTATACGTACGTACCTTTAGCATCTCTTTGAGTTTCATGTTGTTTGATTGGGGAGCCAAGTGCCACTTCAAATTGAACAAAAACATAAATTTATTTTCACTTGGGACAGAACAGTTGCTATTTTGCTGTCCTGTCTTCAGAACATCAGACAATAGCTGAGGCTCAACTGTTTACCACAAAGTTCTGCCAAGGCTGTATTACCTATTTCTGGCTCTGCCTGATCTCTTCAATATGGCCTAGAGATTTCTTTGAACTTCAGTGCTTCATTACATTTCATTTCTAAGCTGATGGTACTGAGTCATTGATTGCTTTTCATGGATTTGAACTATGTTCCACATCAAGGGATGATTGGAATTGTTTTCTCACACCTACTAAAAATTGCTCGCTTACAGGTGAACTTCTTCTAGCCTCGAGGTATTAATCTAGGCATGCAAATCCTCTAAATGTGGCTATTATTCTTCTTTTCACCATCTTTATGTAGGCTTTTATCTGGTGATTGCAGGCAGCCAAGGGTGTCTGCAGCACATTCAGAAAACTTTTCCAAAATTACACTCTGATCCGTAATCCCATTGCTATTCACCCGTAAGCCCCATTCATTTTGCTCTTTAAATGCCTTCATAGGTTAGCCCTTCTTAATTTTTTCCCCACTACTGTTTGATAAAATGCCTGTTAACATACAGGGAAGTGAACTTGGGCTCTGTATTCAACAGAAGTATATTCCTTCTTCATTTTTCAGATTAATATGTTACATGTAATAGGAAGAAATTCTTTACTGTGAGGGTGGCGAGGCACTGGAACAGGTTGCCCAGAGAAGCTGTGGCTGCCCCCTCCCTGGAAGAGTTCAAGGCCAGGTTGGATGGGGCTTTGGAGAACCTGGTCTAGTGGAGGGTGTCCCTGCCCATGGCAGGGGGGTTGGAACTAGATGGTCTTTAAAGGTCCCTTCCAACCCAAACCATTCTGTGATTCTAATCCAGCAAGGTGCTAAACTCCTAAAAGCCCTTGTGCTCTGTACCAGGACCCTGCAAGCAGCACACTGGAGGGTCAGCCATTACATTTTAACAGTTCCGATGTCCTTTCAGTCAGCAATTTTTGGATCCTGTGTTTAAGTAAAGACCCAAAAAGTTAGGATTTACATCTGGAAGGGAAAATAACAGCTCAATAAATATAAATGCAAATTTCTACTTAAGGGATTTCACCACTAGCACCTAATCTTACAGATGCTTTTACTGTTGTTGTTATTGTGCTAAAGCATCCAAGAATCAAGATAGGAATTATGGAGAGACTACACACTGGTGCATATATGCAACAAGTCATAATTGGGGAATAATTTATAACAAACATATCTGATTAGCAGAATAATTTTTTTGCTGCAGTGCACTAGTGATCAGTTCAGTATTTGTCAGCTCACCCTCTCTTCTCATCAGAAATGTAGTTTAGTGCTTTATAAAAACAATGAAGTGAAGGAACTCTGTGAGGTAGGAAGATGATCCCTCAGATCTGTTTGGAAGTATCAAACACACACAAGATTGCTTGTCATATACTCCAAGATAACGAGATGCTTAAAGATTCAGAAAGACACTGCAGAATTATCAAATGCACATAGGCACTCACCTCCTCTAAATGCAGGTGAGTACAGAGATTCAAGCCCATTAAAGAACATGGGTGCTATGGCATCTGATACAAGAGTACCCTCAAGCAGAACCCACAGTTCAAGCTAGGTGCTTGGAATCTTCACATATTGCACAAAGTTGGGATCTTCAGATCAATAAAATAATGAAACTCATCAATGAAAAGGCATTCAGGCAGCAGAAAGCCTAAATCCTTCCTTTGATGGGCTGATCTTTTCTATGTTGGATTCATTACACTGCAGTCTCTTGAAGACTGAGGCCATACTTCAGAAAACCAGAGGAGAGTCACTCCTTTTTTTCAGAGAAAGGTTATTAATTCTGCAGGTGGCTTTTTGGGCACCTGTGAAGCTTTCGTATCAGAAGTCTGAGCACTGACAGAGTTTAACACATAAACACCTCCTGAGGACTTTCGAGAATCTACATTTTAGACTTTAGTGTCTAAGCCAATCTTTACATACCTAAGTCCTTTAAGGACCTAAACCTAACGGGTATTTTTTAAAATCTGTCAAAACTTTGAAGTTCTTATTAGGTACTTATATATACCTTGGAGTAACAAAGGATTTTTGCAATTTTGGATGTGTTTAGCGTGCACAAACAAACACTGAGTTGGAGCAGGCATGTGAACCAAAGGCACTTCTGATCTGACTAGTTACATATGCAGTCTAGTTTTCATGAACTCTAATATGTTAGTATATATGACCTCAAAAATTTGTTCCCACAAACGTAAGTGCTGCTAAAACTCCATCACTTTTATGTTTCCAAAGAAACAAATGTAAAGGGAGTGTGAGATTGACCCATGCACCATTTAAAACTTTATACGATTATTTACATTAAAAATGTGCAATATTTGTCCAACTGTAACTGTAAGTGTAGCTTTTAAAGTATCTGAGGCCCTGGACCAGTTATTTATTGTTCTAGGAAATGACTTTTATGAGAGCGGCAGAGAAACTAGAGACTTTTGATTCTAAGTCTAGACTAAAGCTCAGCAAATAGTCCAGAGACAGTGACTTTCTGACTTATTGCCCAATGTGGAGGAACAGCTTCAGTGGCAAAAGGGGTTACCTCAGATGAGGAAGTTGGTTGGCACCACTGTGAGATCTGTTCTCGGAGGTCATACACGTACTGTAATGTCAAGCAAATTTCTCTGAGGGGACAGCTGTCAGATTTCCTGATTTGGTGGCCAGTATTTGCAGTATCATATGAAAAATCCTTGCCAGAAATGTTGCTTTCATCCCACTTTTCAGGCTTTTAGCACTCTGAAATTGACAGAATCAAAAAGATGCTACTGATCCACGAGTAGACAACGTTGATTATTTCTCCAGTCCTTGAAAGAAATAGGACAGGACGCGATGTAAAAAACAACAAAGCAAAACAGAACTGAACATAGAAGACAGAGCATGAAACTGGTGATATGGCTTCCTTCTGCAAGAAGACTCTACCCCAACAGTGCCCATCTCTGAAGGCATGTAACATAAGAGCAGCTCTATCGGGCCAGACCAGAAACCTCTCTTTCCCGGTACCCCGTCCCTGACAGTGGCCTCCAGAGGATGCCTAGAGAAAGGAGCACAAGAGCAGGACAACGTACTATGGGATGCTACTCCCCAGCACACCTTCTCCGTCTCCACGGCTTTACAGCTGACTGCCTCTTTTTTGTACTCCATACCTTTCAATGGATCGTCTAATACAAATTTCTTCAGTTGCGTCTTTGAACTCATACAGCCTTTGGCAGCCAGGATTTGGATTTTGGAAGTCAAAACCAACAAAGGAGCAAGTCACGACTGTCTCAAGTTCTGTGCCTGCTGTGGAGCAGGAACATGCTGGCTCTTTAGAGCAGTACCCTTCAGTCCTGTTCGATTTGCAAGGCCTTACACATTTTCCAGTGGAGCCGCATTTTGCCGTATAGTAAATATAATCCTACTGATAATAGGCATGCTGTTCTTAGTTACAGCTTCTGGCTTAATTACCAATATTCTGTGGATTCCCAGAAGTCTACTAACAGAATCACAGAATCACAGTAAAGTAAAATCACAGTAAAGTAAAATCCCTGGTTTTACTTTCTAATGTCCCTAGCACCTCTCTTAAAAAAAGGCCTGTTAGTCTACCATAGAATTTTCTCAAAGACACTTCTTGCCATTACATCACTGGACCTTTATGTTAGAAATACTCATGATTCCAAAAGACATTTTGATTATGTAATAATGTATTAATTACCATTAACATCATGTAAGAATACTAATTATTCTTGAAAAAATTATTCTATCTTGAGTTTGTTAAAAATAACATGATTTTTCAAAGCACAGCTAATTAAGCATACACATGAATTTTCCAAGTCAATCTTCAAGCAGGAAGAATTGAAAAAGTCATTAGACTAATTTAAGAAACTCATATTTTATTTGTGATCTATAACACCAAAAGAACTGAGTTGTTCCTTTAAGTCTTAGTTTCTGTATCCATAAATTTTATTTGGAAAGTATTTTGATATATGAATAAAAAGTCTCATATAAAGACTGAATACTGTTCTGCTACTTAGCTGGCAAAGGCATATTGTATAAGCGTATCAAAACATAGAAATATTAGACTTTCTATGGCAGGCTGAATCATAGCATGAAACTAATTTCTTGAGAGGGCCCCTACCAAATACTTTAGACAGAAATAAATTTCAAATGCATCGGACAGAAAAGCCTGCCTAACACTCCATTGCTGTTTTCTGAAGTACAGAGCATTTTCCTTCTAGTGTCCAGCTGTAATACTGAAACCGTGCTATTTCTTGAAGCCTCAGTAGCATCTTATGACAGTGACTTCCACAGGCTAATAAGGCATTGTGAAGAAGTTGTGTTTTTTGTCAAGGGTAAATGTGTTGCCTTCCCACTAATTGCCTTTCTTTACATCCTCATGATGACAGAGCGGAAAGCTGGAGGCATCCACCATACAAAGAGCGTTCATTATTTTCTGAACGGTTTGTAACAATTACCTGCTGGAGTTCTTTTATCTTCATACTTGTTTGCAAAGAGAAGCCAAAGCAAACATCCTAAGTAGCTGTAATATGTTATTTTTTTCTTCTATAGCTGAAACCTTGTTGTGTGGTTAAGATAGGACAAGGGGCAACGGGTTCAAGCTGGAGCATAGGAGGTTCCGTGTTAATATAAGGAGAAACTTTTTCACTGTGAGGGTGACAGAGCACTGGCACAGGCTGCCCAGTGAGGTTGTGGAGTCTCCTTCTCTGGAGACATTCAAAACCCGACTGGACGTGTTCCTGAGTGATGTGCTCTAGGTGGCCCTGCCTTGGCAGGGGGGTTGGACTAGATGATCTTTTGAGGTCCCTTCCAACCTCTAATATTCTGTGATTCTGTGATCTAAGCTCTGTGTAAATTGCCCAGACAGTGGCTGGGACAAAGGGACTTAAACTTCACATTATTTACAGGAAAGCACTAAAAGCTGTGCCAGAAAGGGTTACTTTTTGATACTAAATAATCTATATACTGTCCTGGTATCAGCTATTGTTTAATGCTTGACTATCCAAGACCTGGAAAGGGGAAAATTATAATCCTTGAGTGGGCTGGTGAGGGGGTGACTGTGCCCTGGTAAGCGAAGGACAGACAGTAAAAATGGAATAAAAGAAAAAATGTACTCAACAAATGACTCAAAATCACATCACTCATTGGAAAGCCCTCTTCATTTTAACAGGCACATACACAGGCCAGCTAAAACCTTCAGCAGAAGTAAATCAGCACATCCTTCCATTAACATGAATGACCTAATGATGATTTAATCTATCTGAGGATCTGGCCCGGAGCATTCAGCTGCAGGTTAGATCTGGTTTTGTCAGTTTTGTGGCCTAATTTTCCTGCCTGGACAGTTGGAATGACTCTCCTCTAAGCACATAGTGTTGTCTGTGTCATAATTTTGAACCAGCCAGCAAGTTCTGTATGGCACCAGAGCTAGTGCTGGAATGAGGTGCAAGCCAGAGATCCCAACTCAGACAAGCAAATGCTTCTGAACTCATGAGCTCATTGTCCAGAGGTTGTGCTAAAGAACAAGCCTAGAACACCTGCCAAAAATCACAAGACACTCGTACAGCTAGCAAGGAAAAAAAAAAAAAAAAGAAGAAAAAAACCGCTAGGCCAAAATGAGACCCCAATTCTTAAAACTATGCTGAAAACATTAAATAAAATCACACCAAGCAAAGACTAAGGATTTTTTTTTCCTCTAAAGCAGCTATTTAAAACACACCAACGCTCTACAATACAGTCTTCCATTACGATCTCTCTCCTTTTTGGGGCCAAGGAGCTTGAAGAAAAGCATCAAATCAGACAAGTGCAGATGACTCAGGACTAGATGGGTTGCTTCCAAAGTGAAAGCTCAAGGGTATTTCGTGACTGTAAATTCTTTTCCTCTTACACACAGGCCTGGTGAGAACTTACGTGAGAGCAAAACTGTTCTCATCTTGCCCTATCTTTTCTCACCTCAAGCGTTGTCATTTCAAGCTTATTTAGTTTAAAGCAGCGAGAGGACTGTTGCTGACAGTGCAGACACTGTGGCATCGGGTTGAAGCCACCCGAAGGCTCAGGCTGGGAGCAGTGCCCTGGGCCGGGGCCTCCCTCCGCAGGTGACTGTGCAACCCTCAATATTTTGTGGTCCTGTGAAAAGAGGAGGCTTTTGGGTGGGATGTGACAGGCAACAGGCACTTGGCCTTTGGCCACGCAACAGCAGCTTCAAACTCCCGTTGGGCATTATGTAGAGAGTTATAATCCATGCGTCTTCCATTAGGAGGCACTTTAGAATGATACTAAATAGGAAAGCAAGCCTTTCTACACGGAGGATCCTAGGCACTGCGATGCTACAAATTGCAGTGCTTAATACAGTGTTTCTCAGATATTTAAATATGTTATTCCCTTTTGACTACTCTCTTTTTGTGCACTCCCTCCCAGCAGTGTCATTGCTGCATGATGGGGAGAGAGGAGAAGCTGTGATTATTCCTGGTAGGTGTGGACACTCTTCCAGGTGAGAGAACTGAGCAGTGAGTAATTAAAGACAATTTGTAGCTCCCTGTGTAGTGTAAAAATTTGCAGCCAGAATTTCCTTGCTTCTGTAATACCAAATACAGGGTTTTTTTTCCAATTCTAAAAGCCCTGTTGAACAACCCACAAGCTGAGAAAACAGAACTTTGTGCCCCTTGCTCCCACAAGAGAATGCACAGTCATGACCTAGGCACTACCTTCCTTCACAATGCGATGGGAAAATACACTGCCACGGAAAGGAAAGATAAGTCAGCTCCAAGGAAAGTGAAGATTAGTGCCCTGAAAGAGGCAAGGCAAACACTTTAAAACTCAGAATTAACAGCATTGAATGGTCTTCTGATGGCAAGCACGTAAGTCCTTCAGTAACCAGAAGTGAGTGATTCCTTTATTTCAAGTAACTGTTGGGCTGATACTCTTCTTTGATACAGGAACGTCCAGAAGTAACGCTTATCCTTGATGGGACTCAGAACATTCCACTGAGGACTGTGTACTTACTTCTTCAGTCATAGGCTGTGTAGTAGTTTGATGGCTCTTTCTCTTACTAAACTGTTACAACACAAATGGAATAATTATAAACTGAAGAAAAGTGTGACTGGAACCCTTCAAGCAGAAGAAACAATATAAGGAAGAAGAGATGGTAAACTGTGAAGAGAGCGTAATTCAGAAGTCGCTACTAATTGCCCAAAACACCTTCACTACAGTCTACTGATATGAAATTGCCATAGTTCAGGAGCAGAGTTGAAAAATTTGGCAATGAAGTTCTATCCAATTTGCCTTGTGGCATGAAAATGTGGCAACAAGAAAGGAATATGAGACTTGCAATATGATAGAATCAGCACGTAAAGCTATGTGCAAACATCAATGTAGGCCAGTTTCCGCACAGTGGCTATGAGGAATGTTAAGGCAAACTACATAAAGTAGGTTTACAGGTGCTCACATCCACCCTATTGCCGGAACAGCCAGACAGCAGGAGAGAGGTCTTACCTTCTGCCTAAGGATACTGGACTCTTAAGAGAAACCAAGTGTCCAGCATAATATCCTATATACCAGCACTTGATTAATCATACCCAGATCACTGGTAAAAGGAATTAACCACAAAAATACTTGTAAGCCAGCTCAGAGAAGGGAGTTTCTCACAAAAGCCAGATGTACTACCTACTCTCCAAATGTGATCAAAGCTGACCAGGGTTGTTATGTGGGGCAATGCAGGCCAACAGGCGGCAGAAGAAATCCAGACAAACACATCAGAACACCCCAACCTCCCTCTCCCCAGCATACACAGCGTTTTTAGTTAGCTTTGAAGGAAAAGTGGGAAATCCTCACTATAATGCATGTATTCAAGCTCTGGGAAATCAGACGAAGTGTCAGACACTTCTAAAGCTCCCACTACAGAAAATATTAAAGCTTTTCAGCCACTAAAATAGCCCAAAAGTAGGACCCAGAGGAATTTAATTCCAGTGAATTTGTACAGCTTACCTGTGAGTGGGAATTCATTCACATCACATCATCAACATACACAGCCGGGCAAAAGGCCAAGGTGAACAGACAGTTAGGATTGCTCCGGTTCTGTTTATGAGTCCTGAAGAAAAAAGTATCAGCAACCTCTTCAGTGTGGAGAAGCACTCCCTCCCAAGGCACTAGCAGCAGTCCGCACATCATGTCCAGACATATGCACGGTTTGATGCTTATAGATCAGCACGAGTACACAGCTACAACCAGAAGCCATGCAATTAAAAAAAAATAATATCAGAACCTACTGCCACCAGCAAGTGAAAGATTCCAGAAACTACGAATGGAACAGGATAGTCCAAGTCACACTATTTTCCTTGGGGAAGCCATGCAATTGCATGGCAAATGTCTATAGAATTAGCCAGTTGTCATTAATATATAATAATGAATGTTAGCATATGTATTTCCCTGGAAAGTCTACCCTGAAAACACAAGACAAAAAGCATAGAGAGAGAATGGTGAACCACATGCTCCACTGCGCCTGGTGACTGGGGTCTGGAAGGAACATGATGTCTTGAGCCAACAGTAGATTCTCAAAATAGTGCAGCAGAAAAATAGGGGGAAAAAACCCACAAAAGGCAAGGCAGTCTTTGGGCCGTACAAGAAGGACTCAAATCCATGCCAAAATACTCTTTGGAAGGCATACATGGTATTTTGTATGATATTGTGATGTGGACCTTCCAAAACTCTCCAGCAAATGAAGAACTAGTCAATAAAGTTTATTTTTAACTTCAATACACCCAATTCATAGCTATGTGAGATGTAGATTTTAAAATCTACATCTATGGGATAGAATGCTTAATATCTGTGACTAACATAACTTGCTCTCTCAGGTAAATACAGCAAAGGAAACACACTGCAGACAGGTTTCCAACAGGGTCTTGTGCTGGTTATGGCTAGGATAGCATTAATTTTCTTCTTAGTAAATGGTATGGGGCTGTGTTTTGGATTTGTTGCTGTGGTGGGTTGAGCTTGGCTGGATGCCAGGTGCCCATCAAGCTGCTCTATCTCTCCCCTCCTCAGAGGGACAGGGAGAGGAGAAAAATAAGATGGAAAAAACCTTGTGGGTCAAGGTAAAGACAGTTTAACAAAGCAAAAGGCCACATGGAAACCAAGGAAAACCGAAAGATTTATTCTCTGCTTCCCAACAGCAGGCAACATCTGGCCACTTCCCGGGACGCGGGGCTTGCTTCAGTGTGTGTAGTGGTTGCTCCAGAAGACAAATCTCGTAAATAATAACTGTTCCCCCTTCCTCCTCCTTTCTCTGAGCTTTTATTGCTGAGCAGATGACATATGGCATGGAATGTCCCTTTGGTCAGT